>CAKXYN010000351.1:0-315797 GCA_935064755.1 Tragelaphus eurycerus | reverse complement strand
CCCCGGATTTTTTTTTTTTTTTTTATGGTTTATTAAATGACAAGGAAATCATCCCTCAAAGGAAAAACCTTTGGAAGCAAATAAGCCCAAAAGAAAGCAAGGTATTTTCAGCCTAACCTAGTCTGGGTCAACGAGCTTATTTCACCCACTGTATACATACTAGTCATTACAAAACTCCAGATTATACAATTGATGCTGATTAGTCATGAAGTAAATAGATAAAGAAGGCCTGCACAATTCACAAGAGGCAGCAGATGAAGTTAACCAGTGATTTTGATGGTCCATGCTAAACAGGTAGTAATCAGGAATAAATGATCAGTAGTACCTCAAATTCCTTATGTCCAATGATATAATGGAGCTTTTGACTTCTTGGGCAGTTTCTAGAAAATCACCTCCCACCCTCCTCCCCATGCATGGTCAGGTGGGATCATCAGTGGGGACACTGAATAGATACCAGACTGTCAGCACTGAGGCAGTGCCTGTAGCCTCACTCCCCTGAGCTGAATATGCACAGAAGTGAGCTCTGCAGAGGCAGATGATGGGAGTAGGGGATTGCCAACCAAAGGCGCCAAGCAGTGCAGCTGGTCACAGGACAAGAACATCTCAGTAGGAAGCAGGCTTCTCCTGCAGAGTTTGTGAGGGACCAGGTGACAATCCAAGATTGTAGAACAGTGACTCAGAATCCAGAGATGTTTAGCATGGAGCATCTTCAGTCACTCATTTTGTGTTCTTGAATGCTAATGGGAAAAGTAACCTTTTCCTTCTACTCTTTACCTGTCACTTTGTTAATTCTTATCTCTCAGCGTTGTATTTCCATACTGTTCCCCAAAGCATCCTTCTTTTACAGTAAGTGAGTGATGCTGTGAACTTTACCTGTTTCAAGCCCTTTTTCAGGTTTTTCTTTCACCCTGTCCTTGCCTCCACCTCTCCCTGCAGCCACCACATTGTCATTGAAGGCATCCTACCAATAAAAATGAGTTAAATTATCTTGCATTGGGTCCATTTAAATTTTATGTCTAGGACAACTAGCTGGAATATCAGCAGATACAGAAGCCAGATAAACACATCTTCATTGTGCTTATATAACTGACTCAGATAATATAATGTATTTTTCCTAAATCTACTAGAGAGTAACAAGCACTCTGAGGTTGGTATTCGTTGGGGTTGAGAGTTGAGGGATTCTTATCACACCAAATTTAATGTGTGGTTTAATTTATAGTTTAACTTGAGTTACAGGAAGAGTGGAGATATACCTGGAAATTACAGGAGACTTTTAATTTTAAGATTAAAGTGTTTTAAAATAAAAAGTTAAAACTATACCTATTTTTTCTGTACACAAAGAAAAAAATTATAGTTGTTTATGTCAGTTTGTTCTGAAATATCTAGAATCTTTGATCAAAGCAGTGAATGTAAAGGCTAAGTTGGTAAAATTCTGTTCCTGGCATTTTTCAGTCTGGGTCCCATCTCAGCTCTTGTGGCCTGAGATGAGTCTGACTGAGCTGCACTAAGCTCTTGCTCCTTTCAACTCTCCCGCCTCTCTGACTGTCCTTTTTTTTTATTTTATTCCAATATTTGATGTAAATGAGTTTCAGTCCTCAACCCTGCTTTGTCCCTCCCTCATTTCCCCTCTCACTCTCCCTCTTGTCCACAGTTTCACTCTCCCTCGTGTCCACACTTATCAATCTGGGGCAGTGATGCCATCCCCTCTCAGGTCCCCCCCTCCCATAAGTCCCTAATAGTCAACTATCCACTGGCTTAGCTTCCTGCTGCCAGCTGGACTCATTCTCCAAACACCCTGAAATCTATCTCATCCTATCCTATAGCCTTGACAAATTACACCATTGGGTGGTCATTGAAAATAAACTCATTCCCCATTGAAACTTCCCCATTGAAACTAAACTCATTCATGCTCTGAATTTAGTTTCCTTTTCATTTAACTTCCAATGAGCATGTATTAAGTGCCTGTTACCTGTCATGTACAATGCCAGGGGCCTGAGATGCAGCACCAAACAAGGGAGATTGCATACCCTGCACTTAAGGAGATGCCAGTCTCTCCTCCAGCCCTCTTGACCTAGGTTATTCCCTGTGTCTGGAATGATCATTGTCCACCCCCCCCCCCCCCCACTTCTGCATGTTCACATCTATCCATTTTTTGAGGCCCAGTTCACTGCCTGATATCCTTGAAGCTCATACTCAGAACCTCTGACAGAAGTAATCTTTTCTGTTACTAAACTCCTTTTTGTGTGTGTGTTTCTTTTTCTCTTGCATTGTAGACATTTGAGGATTTCCTTCTCTCTCTCCTCTTAGTACAGGCTCCCTGAAGGCAGGGGCTGTGACTTACTTGTGTTTGGCTCTTCCACAGCATCCAGCATAGTGACAGGAATGCAATTAAATGTGGAATATTTGCTAAATAATTCAGAAATTAATGAAAAATTTTCTTGTGTTCCTCAAATGTGTTTTGCCTATGTGTTACTTAACTCTTTATTAATCCTGAAAGCTAAATCAGATTTGTTTTATTTTTCTGTGAATATATAAGAGGTACACAGTAAATAATTTGAGCCTGAGTGTAATAAAAATTGTAGTAGAAAGTAGGGGAAGTATTTATGCTTATGGACATATTTGTTTAATTTATATATAAAGCTAGTACAAAGTCTTCAGTTCAGTTCAGTCACTCAGTCATGTCTGACTCTTAGCAACCCCGTGAACTACAGCACACCAGGATTCTCTGTCCATCACCAACTCCTGGAATTTACCCAAACTCATGTCCATTGAGTCAGTGACACCATACAACCATCTCATCCTCTGTCGTCCCCTTCTCTTCCTGCCCTCAATCTTTCGCAGCATCAGGGTCTTTTCAAATGAGTCAGCTCTTCACATCAGGTGGCCAAAGTATTGGAGTTTCAGCTTCAACATCAGTCCTTCCAATGAACACCCAGGACTGATCTCCTTTAGGATGGACTGGTTGGATCTCCTTGTAGTCCAAGGGCCTCTCAAGAGTCTTCTCCAACACCACAGTTCAAAAGCATCAATCCTTCAGCGTTCAGCTTTCTTTATAGTCCACTCTCACATGCATACATGACTACTGGAAAAATTGCTTCTTTAGTCTTACTCAAATAGAAAATTTGATTTCTAGATATTTCTTCAGTGCAGAGAGATTATACTAAAGCTGCTTATGTAGTAACTCATTTTTGTCAGGCTTTCACTCTCAGGATAATAAACTACAACCAAAACCAACTTTAAGAAGCACTTTAACCTCATTGACAAGGAATTCGGCCCCAAAGAGGTGACATAATCTGGAGGCATTTACTTTTTTCCCAAGTTTTGGTCAGTGTTTTAAAACCAACTTGACAGTTAATTTGCTGTCAGGTTACTGTTGTGTGATTTATATGATACCACTGTACTTTTTAGATAAATTGAGTTTGATTTTCTTGAAGAAATTTCCCAGCTCTGAATGTCTGTATAAACAACCCTCAAATCTCAGAGGGTCCTAAAGCTAAAAATACTAACTAATCATAATACCTCCAAATGCCTTTGGCAGAATATAAATGATATAGATTGCCAAGTGCCTGTAATCATAGTCTAAAGCTTTGATTTTCTTCTATTCCTATAACATTATAATAGTAAAACATTAGGTTAGGGCTTGATCTACTAGTAAACTAGGGTAACCAAACTATTTAAATACCAGCCAGTCTTACCACCCAAATAGATTCTCTGCATTCTCCCTGTCCTGCCCCTTTCTGAAATATTGCTGGAGTTATAATAAGTTACTGTGAAACATTGTGTACTAATAGGTTTCCTTCTGCTGCTTAACAGGTTTTGGATTCAGGAAGACTGGAAGAATATAATGAGCCATATGTTTTGCTGCAAAATAGAGACGGCCTGTTTTACAAGATGATGCAACAACTGGGCAAGGCCGAGGCTGCTGCCCTCACTGAAAGAGCAAAACAGGTGAGCCCACTGCGGGGACTTTTAATTAAAGTTTATCTCCACAGTTCACTCCTCACGATTTGGTAGCAGGAGTCCAGTAACAAGCTCTCTGTTTCCTTTTCAATCATAAGCCTCCAGAGACAAAGCTGCATGAATGGATCTTTACATGTTGCAGGTGGAAGCCAGGTCTGCTGGGACTCTGCAGCAGCAGTGGGGATGGGGTCAGGATGTGTGCATGCACATGCACCTGAGAGAGATTTTGGACTGGACTTGGCACACATTTAGACTCTGGGTTCAGATTCTCACAGAGCACAGGACACCCATTTTGCAGACCTTTCATATTCATTCTGATTGGTGCTCAGCACATTTGTGATACAAGTTCTGTCAAAGAATATCCAGGAAATGTGAGAGTTTAAGGGAAAAATTTTGGAGTACTTTGATTCTAGGAAAACCTTCCAGGGAAAGGTGTAGGTCTCTTCTGTGTTCTGATCTGTAAATAAAACTCCTACCTGATACTGTCACTTTCTCTCTAATTCTTTGTTGTTTCGAATTAGGTGCATTTGCCCCCCATTCTTTCTCTAGCTTACGGAAAATGAAATTGTCATCAGGACAAATCAGGAGCTCACAATACCTTCACAGTGTAGTCTGAATGGTGCCTGAAGGTTTACAGAGCACTTTCTCAGAGATGAGGTGTGTGAAGCACTAAGCACAGTGTGTGGTGTGAGGGAAGGGGCTTGATGGGTAACACTCAGGTCATGTGGTTTTGTACTGAAAAATTTAGTCTTTGTTTCCAATGCTGAATGAGAATAATGATGACAAGTTTCAAAGAATAAAGGAAAGAAATTTGTTAATTTGCTAGCAAATGAGTAGGATAGCAGACTAATTTTTTAAGAACTATCATCCTGCCTTCTAAGAGACAGCAAGTGTATTTAAAGAAAAGTTTTAGGGTGCCTATATGATGGCTGTCACATATAGTTGCTTTTTTTTTAGGATAGCTATTTCCATGATGTTATCCCTGGTCATTTTGGTCCCCTGGTCCCAGTCAAAATGTTCCTGTTTTGATATTTTTTGCTTTGCTGTCTTCATGGCCTTTGGCTTCTGTGGTTATGACAAGAGGAACAAGCAGAAATGGCAAGAATGCCTGAACTGAGGTCTGGTTTAAGGAACTTAGTCATTGTCATGCAGCTGCCTGTAATTCTTTCTGGAACAAGGTGAGAGTGGGGTTGATGGAAGGATGGAAGGAGGGAATGATGGTCTGGTACTCTTGCCATTTGAGATGTATGGCTTGAGGTGGGATGAGGCTTCTAACTGTGTGTGGTGAGGCTTCCCCATTGAAACTAAATCTCTGATCATTAAATTATAGGTACATTTTTACTTCTTCATACTTCATACTTTGCATTTCCCAGATTTTTCAGTTGTAAAGAATAAATTTACTTGTGTAATATTTTAAATATTTTAAATATCTCTTAAAAACATATTCCAAGTATCTCACAGTATTTCTGTTAGATATACTGTGGAAAATTCTTCAAGAGATGGGAATACCAGACCACCTTACTTAGCTCCTGAGGAATCTGTATGCAGGTCAAGAAGCAACAGTTAGAACTGGACAAGGAGAACAGACTGGTTCCAAACTGAGAAAGAAGTACGTTAAGGCTGTATATTGTCACTCTGCTTATTTAACTTATATGCAGAGTACGTCTTGTGAAATCCTGGGCCAGATGAAGCACAAGCTGGAATCAAGATTGTCGGGAGAAATATCAATAACCTCAAACACACAGATGACACCACCCTTATAGGAGAAAGCAAAGAAGAACTAAAGAGCATCTTGATGAAAATGAAAGAGGAGAATGAAAAAGCTGGCTTAAATCTCAACATTCAGAAAACTAAGATCATAGTATCCAGTCCCATCACTTCATGACAAATAGATGAGGAAACAATGGAAACAGTGAGAGACTTTATTTTCTTGGGCTCCAAAATCACTGCAGATGGTGATTGAAGCCATGAAATTAAAAGACGCTTGCTCCTTGGAAGAAAAGCTATGACCAACCTAGACAGCATATTAAAAAACAGAGACATGACTTTGCTGACAAAGGTCCATCTAGTCAAAGCATGGTTTTTCCAGTAGTCATGTATGGATGTTAGTCATGTATGGACTGCAATGAAAGCTGAGCACCAAAGAACTGATGCTTTTGAATTGTAGTGTTGGAGAAGACTCTTGAATCCCTTGGAATGCAAGCAAATCCAACCAGTCAATCCTAAAGGAAATTAGTCCTGAACATTCATTGGAAGGACTGATGCTGAAGTTGAAGCTCCTGTACTTTGGTCTCCTGATGTGAAGAACTGACTCATTGGAAATGACCCTGATGCTGGGAAAGATTGAAGGCAGGAAGAGAAGGGGATGGCAGAAGATGAGATGGTTGGATGGCATCACCAACTCAATGGACATGAGTTTGAGCAAGCTCCAGGAATTAGTGATGGATAGGGAAGCCTGGTTCCAAATAGGAAAAGAAGTACATCAAGGCTTTATATTGTCACCCTGTTTATTTAACTTATATGCAGAGTACATCATGAGAAATGCTGGACTGGAAGAAACAAAAGTTGGAATCAAGATTGCTGGGAGAAATATCAATAACCTCAGATATGCAGATGACACCTCTCTTATGGCAGAAAGTGAAGAGGAACTAAAAAGCCTCTTGATGAAAGTGAAAGAGGAGAGTGAAAAAGTTGGCTTAAAGCTCAACATTCAGAAAACGAAGATCATGGCATCTGGTCCCATTACTTCATGGGAAATAGATGGGCAAACAGTGGAAACAGTGTCAGACTTTATTTTTCTGGGCTCCAAAATCACTACAGATGGTGACTGCAGCCATGAAATTAAAAGACGCTTACTCCTTGGAAGGAAAGTTATGACCAACCTAGATCACATATTCAAAAGCAGAGACATTACTTTGCCAACAAAGGTTCGCCTAGTCAGGGCTATGGTTTTTCCTGTGGTCACGTATGGATGTGGGAGCTGGACTGTGAAGAAGGCTGAGTGCCGAAGAATTGATGCTTTTGAACTGTGGTGTTGGAGAAGACTCTTGAGAGTCCCTTGGACTGCAAGGAGATCCAACCAGTCCATTCTGAAGGAGATCAGCCCTGGGATTCCTTTGGAAGGAATGATGCTAAAGCTGAAACTCCAGTACTTTGGCCACCTCATGCAAAGAGCTGACTCACTGGAGAAGACTCTGATGCTGGGAGGGATTGAGGGCAGGAGGAGAAGGGGACCACAGAGGGTGAGATGGCTGGGTGGCATCACTGACTTGATGGATGTGAGTCTGAGTGACCTCCGGGAGTTGGTGATGGACAGGGAGGCCTGGTGCGCTGCAATTCATGGGGTCGCAAAGAGTCGGACACGACTGAGCGACTGATCTGATCTGATCTGATCTGAGGGAAGCCTGGCATGTTGCACTCCATGGGGTCGCAAAGAGTCAGACATGGCTGAGTGACTGAACTGAACTGAACGGTATATCTATGTGATAGATTTATCTAAAATGTAGCTCAAATTTCCTCTGTCACTGTTTCACCTCATTCCTTCCCCTTAGAGATGAAGAGTAGTACCTTCCACTTTTCACAGGGTGGGAAGTTGCACAAAGTCATCGAGCTGGCTGAAGAGTTGGCAGCGTCAGAATTCAATTCTTGGTATAGGGATGAGAAGTCTGTGTTCTGAACTTTTCATAAGTACTTATATTGTGTGCATATATAGAGAAGCTGTACTTGGAGCCCTGATTTATTTTTAATTCCTGAAACTCGCAGAGCATTTTTACCTACCAGAGCAGAGGTCCCCAACCCCTAGGCCACAGACCAATACTGGTCTATGTCCTGTTAGGAACTGGGCAGTACTGCAGGAGGTAAGTGGCAGGTGAGCAAGCAAAGCTTCATCAGTGTTTGTAGCTTTTTCCCATTGCTTGCATATCCCCTGAGCTCTGTCTCCTGTCAGATCAGTGGCAGCATTGGATTCTCATAGGAGCGTGAACTTTAACCCAAAATTGAGGTGAAATATCCTAAGATTGCCACAAAACAGAAATAAAGAGCATAATGAATTGAATGCACTTGAATCATCCCAGAACCATCCTCCAACCCAATTCATGGAAAAACTGTATTCCACAAAACTGGTCCCTGGTGCTAAAGAGGTTGGGGACCTTGGTACTAGAGTGTCTCCCAGTCAGAGCTTCCTCGGTAAGGCCTGATGATCATTTGTGACTCCTTCAATAAGTAGTCACAAAGAAGTCAGGAATTTATAAACATTTGTTCCTTTGACCTTACACATTCCACATCAAAAGGACATGCCCTCACCTGTGTGTCAGTCTTCATTTAAAAAATGTGTTATCATTTTATCTTTTTCAAAATTGAGTAATGAGAAAATAGACCAGGGAATTTTAGATAGGTCCAAATATTTAATAACAGAGTTCACTACAGTCATTTTACAGATAAGGAAACTAAGACTCTTTGGAAGGAAGGAAGATGGAACTGATGTATGTAACTAGTTGTTTTGCTAGTTTGCAGCAGATACTACAGAATTAGAAACTTGTTTTTTTAGTATGTGTTTCAAATCAAGTTTAATATACATACAGGAACAGAAATGGGTTATAGAAATCTCATGATTGTGGTCTATAATCTTGCACCTAGTTTAACAATATCACTAAGTTATGTTTGCATTGTTCTCTACAATTGTTTTACATAGTTCTCACATGTATTATTTCACCTAATCCTCTCGATGGTTGTTTTTATCCACATCATGGATGAAGAGATTTGGTCACACATAAGTTCACAGAGAAAGAGATGACAACCCACTCCTGTATTCTTGCCTGGGAAATCCCAGAGACAGGGGAGCCTTGTGGGCTACAGTTTATGGGCTCACAGGAGTCAAACACGACTTAGTGACTGAACTATCAAGGTCACAGAGGGCTTCCCTGGTGGCTTACATGGTCAAGAATCCACCTTCAATGTGGGAGAGCTGGGTTTGACCCCTGGGTTTGGGAGATCTCCTGGAGAAAGGAATGGCAACCCACCCCAGTATTCTTGCCTGGAGAATCCCCATAGACAGAGGGAACTGGCAGGCTACAGCCCATGGGGTCACAAAGAGTTGGACGCTACTGAGCGATTAAGCACAAGGTCACAGAGGTGGTCCAGGAAGCAGAAAGGCTGGGTGCTGCCCTAGGTACTGTGTTTTGTATCGAGTCTGAGAATGCTGCTCCTTCTTTAATTGATAGCCAAGTTGGGTCGTCAACCCAAGTTCATCGGGTGGCAAAGCATCAGTTTCTCTTGGATTTCAGCCCTACCACTGGTTCAGGTCACCTCTCCAGAAAACATAAGGAAATACATTTCTTGATTCCCTATCCAGCTGAGTATCTTTTAGACATTCTTTCTGCATATGCTTAGTCTTATTAGGTGAACAAGCTATCAGATTGTCAATTTTTTTTTAAGTGCATGCATCAGATATCAATGCATGGTTCAGAGTTGTAACACTGAGAACATTAACCTAAGTCAAAAAGCTTTTCACTCTAGTAGAATAAAATTCATTCATTTGAAAAGAAAACTCAACATCTGGGAGAAGGTGCTTCCAAATCACATTTTGTTGACCATGTAGTTGCTTCTCTGAAAATGTTGGTGCAGGCATGCTCAGTAACTGTCCGATTGACCCTTTTAGATGATCCATAAAACAGTAGATAAAGTACTTTCTAGAAATATAAAGCTGCAGGGTTCATGAGTGTGCTAGAGCTGCCATGCTGCTGCTGCTGCTGTCACTTCAGTTGTGTCCGACTCTGTGTGACCCCAGAGACAGCAGCCCACCAGGCTCCCCTGTCCCTGGGATTCTCCAGGCAAGAACACTGGAGTGGGAAAGCACCAAAGAATATGTGACTTAAACAACATAAATGTACTACTTCATAGCCTTGGAGACTGCAAGTCTGAGGTCACAGTGTCGGTAGGGCGGTTTCCTCTGAGGTCTCTCTTCTTGGCTTGGAGATGCCATCTTCTCTCTGTGTCCTCATGTGGTCTTTCCTCTGTATGTGCCTGTGTCCTAATCTCTTCTTTCTATGAGAACATCAGTCAGATTACATTAGGACCTGCCTATATGTCTGCATTTTAACTTTATTGTCTCTTTAAAGACCCTGTGTCAATATGGAGTCACATTCTGAGATTCCGTGCATAGGAAAAGGTTGGGGCTTCTACATATAAAATTTGAGGGGACAGGATTCAGCCCATAACGAAGGATGAAAGCTGTCATTCATTTTCTTCTGTGATAAAGCAGACCTGATTGAGATTTTTTGAATTTTCTTTGTTTCCAATGTGTAACAGAGGGGTCATTTTTTCTATTTGTGTTATCACCAGATACAACCCCAAAGTTACAAAACCCTCATCCTGGATCTAGGAGCCTGGGCCAATTTGAATAAATGGAGTTGGCACTTAGCAGCCATGTGGCCTTGTGTCCCCCAAGGTCTCTGGGCCTCAGATCCTCACCTGTATGTAGAGCAGAGATTACATCCCTGCCTGGCTTCTTCACAGTTATTATAAGGATCAGATGAAAGAGCAGATGATTTGGTGCTTTGAGAATATAGAGCATTTTACAGTATAAAAGTGGGATTATTAAAAGGCTTAGAGTGAACCCTTACTTCCCAATAATAGGAAAATGCACCTACAGTTCTTCTGAGTAGCTTTAGAGACTCAAAATAAATAAAATGTATTTTTAATAATTAGCTTTTAAAGAGATGATACATCTAATGCTATAAAATTTTAAAACTTCAGTTTTAAAAATAAATTGTTTAAAATTTGTGAATGAAAAGTAAATCACTCTCCACTCCCGTCATCACACAGCTCCTCTCCAGGTGGAGCCCAGCTCCACTGTTGGCTGTTCTGTTGAGTGTTCTGTGCATCAGGAAGAACTTGTGCAGATATGCCCTTCCTGTTTTTAAGCACAAATGGTGGCTGTTCCTTGTTGTTTTCACTTAATATAATAGCTCAGATTATATCAGTGCATAGTTATTCTTTGTAATGGCTACATAATATTTATGATTTCTCTATTCCCTACTCCTCATTTTCCCTTCTAATTAACTGTTACAGTTTGGTACTTTTTTCCCCCAAAGAAGAAGCTCCCAAATTCACTTAATATTTGTATTTTTTTTAATATAATCTATCACTTTATGCTTTTTATCTTTAAAAATTCCACAATCCCTTTGGTTTATTTTGTTGTCACTTCTCGCTTCTTGAATGTGTTTATTTTTATTTTTTCTTATTTATTAATTTAAACATTTTAAGGCTGTGAACTTCTCTCTGCATACTGTTCTAGTTATATCATACGGGCTGGTGTGTAGCCCTTTCATTATAGTTAGATTTTTATTTATAGATTTCTATAATTTTGGCTTTCATTTCCTCTTTGGTCCAAGAATTATTTGAGAAGGAGGTCATTAAAATTTCCTGGGTATAGAGAATTTTTTAACATTGATTTGTTTTCTAATTTACTCTTTATTTTACTCATTTCATTGCTTTGTGATTAAAAAAAAAAGTTATCTGTACTATTTTCACCCAGAAAGTGTATTTGTTAATAATTTTTCATGTTCTAGTATATAGATAATTTTTGTGAATGTTCTTTGAGCATTTAAAAGGATGAACTATTTTAACTCTATTTCTGACTGTGCTGCATGCAGGCTTTCTGTAGTTGTAGTGAGTGGAGGCTACTCTTCATTGCAGTGTGTTTGCTTCTCATTCTCAGTGGCTTCTCTAGTTATGGAGCACAAGCTCTAGGGTTTTGAGCATCAGTAGTCACAGTGTGTGGGCTCAGTGTATGTGGCTCTTAGGCTGCAGAGGACAGGCTCAGCAGTTGTGGCCCATGGCTTAGTTACTCTGTGGCATGTGGAATCTTCCCAGATCAGGGATCAAACCTGTGCTCCTGCTTTGGTAGGCGGATTCTTATGCACTGCGCTACCAGGGAATCCAAGATACAGAGTTTAATTTATAATTAGATTGAGCTGTTAATTTCGTTACTTAGGTTTTCTCGATCCTTCTTTATTTTGGTTCCTTTGATGTGACTTGGACTTAGGTGAATTAGTCTCACCTTATACCATGTTTCACTTTTTAGTTCTTGACATTTTTCTTTTGATAATTTTGATACAGTGATTTTTCAGTCCACAAATATTCATGATTTGAGTTTTCACTAAGAATTATATTTTCCACTATTTTTGAGGTGCCTTCTTTGATATTTTTAATGTTTCTTGCCTGAATCCAAGCTAGTTCAAGACTAAAATTGAGTCCTCTGTTTTCACTTTGTTTTCATTTGCCTGATATGTCTTTAACTGTCTTTAAATATCAGATGGTAGATGTGTTTCCTACAATGGTAAGTAGTTAGGTTTAGCTCTGAGTTTAATCTTAGCCCTTATAGGTATATTTTACGTGCATTCTTTTATGTTATGCTTTCAGTTTTAAGTATTGTCTTTTTTTTTTTTTTAACCTTTTAGTTTGCAGTCTGTATTTTTTTGTTGTTGTTCACTATTGTATGTGTGTTGCTTTCATTACTTCTAGGAATAGTTTATTTTGTTATTATTGACTCCACATTATAAACATTGAAAGTGTAGTTCCCTTTTTTCTTTCTATCACCAAATTTTAGTTATTTAAATTGTGTTTTATCTTCAAATATTTAAAAATATTTTACCCTCTATTATTTTACTTAATTTTTTAAAAGTTAATTTATTTATTTTATTGGTGTATATTTACTTTACAACATTGTGATGGTTTTTGCCATTATGTTCAGTTCAGTTCAGTCACTCAGTCATGTCCGAATCTTTGCGACCCTATGAATTGCAGCATGCCAGGCCTCCCTGTCCAACACCAACTCCTGGAGTTCATTCAGACTCACATCCATCGAGTCAGTGATGCCATCCAGCCATCTCATTCTCTGTCATCCCCTTCTCCTCCTGCCCCCAATCCCTCCCAGTATCAGAGACTTTTCCAATGAGTTAACTCTTCACATGAGGTGGCCAAAGTACTGGAGTTTCAGCTTCAGCAGGATTCCTTCCAAAGAAATCCCAGGGCTGATCTCCTTCAGAATGGACTGGTTGGATCTCCTTGCAGTCCAAGGGATGCTCAAGAGTCTTCTCCAACACCACAGTTCAAAAGCATTAATTCTTCGGCACTCAGCCTTCTTCACAGTCCAACTCTCACATCCATACATGACCACAGGAAAAACCATACCCTTGACTAGACAGACCTTTGCCATATATTAACATGAATTGCCATAGGTATACATGTAGCCCCCACCCCATCCTGAATCCCTCCCACTCCCTCCCCACCCAATCTCTTTAAGTTGTCCCAGAGCATTGGATTTGGGTGCCCTGCTTCATGCATCGAACTCCCACTGTCATCTATTCTCCTTAAGGTAATGTATATTTTTTGATGCTATTTTCTCAAATCATCCTACCCTCACCTTACACTGGGTCCAAAAGTCTGTTCTTTATGTCTGAGTCTCTTTTGCTGCCCTGACAAGCATTTTATACTTATTTCATCACAACAATTTTTTATCTGGTTGCTGCCATCGTTTTGGAACTTATAAGTTCACTCTTTTGCTCCTGTGGGGTTATGCTGAAATACAAAATTAGTAGTTAAAACAATTTAATTCGTACCACTTTAGGATTATTGACATTTTACAATTTATTCACAATACCAACAAAATGATATATTTAGATTTGTGCACAAAACACAAAATATGCCTATGCATATTAATTCTTGCAAACAGACATTTTATTTTTTTCTTTTTCTTTTTTTTTTTAATTTTGCTTAACTTTACAATATTGTATTGCTTTTACTATACATCAAGATGGATCCACCACCAGTATACACATGTTCCCCATCCTGAACCCTCCTCCCTCTCCCCTCCCCACACCATCCCTCCAGGTCGTCCCAGTGCTCCAGCCCCAGGCATTTGTTATTGGGCATCGTACCTGGACTGACGATTCGTTTCAGATATGATATTATACATATTACAATGCTATTCTCCCCAATCCTCCCACCCTCTCCCGGTCCCAGAGTCCAAAAGTCTGTTCTATACATCAGTATCTCTTTTGCTGTCTCGTAAATAGGGTTATTTTTACCATCTTTCTAAATTCCATATATATGCGTTAGTATACTGTATTTGTGTTTTTGTTTCTGGCTTACTTCACTCTGTATAATAGGCTCCAGTTCCATCCACCTCCTTAGAACTGATTCAAATGTATTCTTTTTAATGGCCGAGTAATACTCCATTGTGTATATGTACCACAGCTTTCTTATCCCAGACATTTTAAAATAATTTGTTTTTACACCTTTTAACCAAAGATTTAAGTTTTCAATTAAGGGTTTTTATTTGGCTGCTTGTGAGAAACATTTTCTAAACATTTATTTTTGAGATCTTGCAACATCTTAAAAACCTCTTAAACACTCAGCTTGCAGAAATTTTGCATGAATAACATGGCTTTTAGGTCATGCTTTTTCAATTCCTAGTCTTTAAAAGCAAACAACTTATTAACCTATATTAAAAGTTCCTCATAAATAAAATTTTTAAAGAATCTCTCCTTATTTTGAATTATAAAATCTGTAATAATTTCTTCCATCTCTTTGTCACTCTTGTCTTTTTTTAATATAAATTTATTTATTTTAATTGAAGGCTAATTACTTTACCATATTGTATTGATTTTGCCATACATTGACATGAATCCACCATGGGTGTACATGTGTTCCCATTCCTGAACCCCCCTCCCACTTTTCTCTCCAACCCATCCCTCTGGATCATCCCAGTGCATGAGCCCCAGGCACCCTGTATCATGCATTGAACCTGGACTGGTGATTCATTTCACATATGATAATATACATGTTTCAATGCCATTCTCCCAAGTCATCCCACCCTTGCCCTCTCCCACAGAGTCTGTTCTACACATCTTTTGCTGTCTTGCATACAGGGTTATCATTACCGTCTTTCTAAATTCCACATATATGCATTAGTAGACGGTATTGGTGTTTTTCTTTCCGACTTACTTCACACTATATAATAGGCTCCAGTTTCATCCACCTCATTAGAACTGATTCAAATGCATTCTTTTTAATGGCTGAGATATTCCATTGTATTTATGTACCACAGCTTTCTTATCCATATGTCTTCTGATGGAACATCTAGGTTGCTTCCATGTTCTGGCAATTATAAACAGTGCTGTGATGAACATTGGGGTACACGTGTCTCTTTCAATTCTGGTTTCCTTGGTGTGTATGCCCAGCAGTGGGATTGCTGGGTCATAAGGCAGTTCTATTTCCAGTTTTTTAAGGAATCTCCACACTGTTCTCCATAGTGGCTGTACTAGTTTGCATTTCCACCAACAGCATAAGAGTGTTCCCTTTTCTCCACATCCTCTCCAGCATTTATTGCTTGTAGACTTTTGGATAGCAGCCATTCTGACTGGCGTGAAAAGGTACCTCATTGTGGTTTTGATTTGGATTTCTCTGATAATAAGTGATGTTGAGCATCTTTTCATGTGTTTTAGCCATCTGTATGTCTTCTTTGGAGAAATGTCTGTATAGTTCCTTAGCCCATTTTTTGATTGGGTTGTTTATTTTTCTGGAATTGAGCTGCAGGAGTTGCTTGTATATTTTTTAGATTAATTCTTTGTCAGTTGCTTCATTTGCTATTATTTTCTCCCATTCTGAAGGCTGTCTTTGCACCTTGCTTATAGTTTCCTCTGTTGTGCAGAAGCTTTTAATTTTAATTAGGTCTCCTTTATTTTTGCTTTTATTTCCAATATTCTGGGAGGTGGGTTATAGAGGATCTTCCTGTGATGTATGTCAGAGTGTTTTGCCTGTGTTTTCTTCTAGGAGTTTTATAGTTTCTGGTCTTACATTTAGATCTTTAATCCATTTTGAGTTTATTTTTGTGTATGGTGTTAGAAAGTGTTCTAGTTTCATTCTTTTACAAGTGGTTGACCAGTTTTCCTAGCACCACTTGTTAAAGAGGTGGTCTTTTCTCCATTGTATATTCTTGCCTCCTTTGTCAAAGATAAGGTGTCCATAGGTGTGTGGATTTATCTCTGGGCTTTCTATTTTGTTCCATTGATCTATGTTTCTGTCATACTGTCTTGATGACTGTGGCTTTGTAGTAGAGTCTAAAGTCAGGCAGGTTGTTTCCTCCAGTTCAATTCTTCTTTCTCAAGATTGCTTTGGCTATTTGAGGTTTTTTGTATTTCCATACATATTGTGAAATTATTTGTTCTAGTTCTGTGAAAAATACCATTGGTAGCTTGATAGAGATTGCATTGAATCTATAGATTGTTTGGGGTAGTATACTCATTTTCACTATATTGATTCTTCTGATCCATGAACACGGTATATTTCTACATCTATTTGTGTCCTCTTTGATTTTTTTCACCAGTGTTTTATAGTTTTCTATATATAGGTCTTTTGTTTCTTTAGGTAGATATATTCCTAAGTATTTTATTCTTTTCGTTGAAATGGTGAATGAAATTGTTTCTTTAATTTCTCTTTCTGTTTTCTCATTGTTAGTGTACAGGAATACAAGGGATTTCTCTGTGTTAATTTTATATCTTGCAACTTTACTATATTCATTGATTAGTAATTTTCTGGTGGAGTCTTTAGGGTTTTCTATGTAGAGTATCATGTCATATGCACACAGTGAGAGTTTTACTTCTTTTCCAATCTGGGATCCTTTCATTTCTTTTTCTTCTCTGATTGCTGTTGCTAAAACTTCCAAAATGATGTTGAATTTTAGTGGTGAGAGTGGAAACCCTTGTCTTGTTCCTGACTTTAGGGAAAATGCTTTCAATTTTTCATCATTGAGGATAATGTTTGCTGTGGGTTTGTCACATATAGCTTTTATTATGTTGAAGTATGTTCCTTCTATTCCTACTTTCTGGAGAGTTTTTATCATAAATGTATGTTGAATTTTGTCAAAGGCTTTCTCTGCATCTATTGAGATAATCATATGGTTATTATTTTTTAATTTGTTAATGTGGTGTATTACATTAATTGATTTGCAGATATTGAAGAATCCTTGCATCCCTGGGATAAAGCCCACTTGGTCATGGTGTATGATCTTTTTAATATGTTGTTGGATTCTGTGTGCTAGAATTTTGTTGAGGATTTTTGCATCTGTGTTCATCAGTGATATTGGCCTGTAGTTTTCTTTCTTTCTTTCTTTTTTTTTTCTTTTTGTGGCATCTTTGTCAGGTTTTGGTATTAGGGTGATGGTGGACTCATAAAATGAGTTTAGAAGCTTACCTTCTTCTGCAATTATCTGAAAGAGATTGAGTAGCATAGGTGTTTGCCCTTCTCTAAATTTTTGATAGAATTCAGCTGTGAAGCCATCTGGCCCTGGGCTTTTGTTTGCTGGAAGATTTCTGATTACAGTTTCAATTTCCGTGCTTGTGATGGGTCTGTTAAGATTTTCTATTTTTTCCTGGTTCAGTTTTGGAAAGTTGTACTTTTCTAAGCATTTATCCATTCCTTCCAAGTTGTCCATCTTATTGGCATACAGTTGCTTATAGTAGTCTGCCTCGGCCAGTGCTTGTAAGGCGAAACCCCCAGGAACCCTGCTGTCGAGGAGCTTAGAAGAAAAGAATGAAAGCAAGATGGGGTTGAGAGGATCGGACAACACTGGACCGATCCCAGTCTTTATTGATGCTCATATTTATACCATGTAGTACGTGACATTCGACATACAAGACTCTTGCTTATCTCTAGTCCTGGTTTTGCATTAACAATACAAAAGGTTTTGCTCCTTGAGGTGTAGCCTCAAGCCAGACTCGCTGGAGTCTTAAGATTGTAAAAAACATTCTTGAGGAAGGCGGGACAGAGAGCTAAAAGAAGGCCTCAAGCTGAAATCACATAGCGAGACAAGAGGGCCTCAAGCTGAAATCACATAGCGAGGCAGCTCCCAGGACTTAACCCTTCCCGAGTCAGTCCCCCGCAGTAGTCTCTTACGATCCTTTGTATTTCTGTGTTGTCTGTTGTGATCTCTCCATTTTCATTTCTATTTTTTTTTTTTTTATCTGATTCTTCTCCTTTTGTTTCTTGATGAGTCTGGATAATGGTTTGTCAATTTTATTTATCTTCTCAAAGAACCAGCTTTTGGCTTTGTTGATTTTTGCTATGGTCTCTTTTGTTTCTTTTGCATTTATTTCTGCTCTAATTTTAAAGATTTCTTTCCTTCTACTAACCCTGGGGTTCTTTCTTTATTTTTTGTCATTTTCTAGGTGTAGAGTTAGGTTATTTATTTGACTTTTTTCTTGTTTGTTGAGGTCAGCCTGTATTGCTATGAACCTTCCCCTTAGCACTGCTTTTACAGTGTCCCATAGGTTTTGAGTTGTTGTGTTTTCATTTTTGTTCATTTCTATGCATGTTTTGATTTCTTTTTTTATTTCTTCTGTGATTTGTTGGCTATTTAGCAGCGTATTGTTCAGCCTCCATATGTTGGAATTTTTAATAGTTTTTCTCCTGTAATTGAGTTCTAATCGTACTGCATTGTGGTCAGAAAAGATGCTTGGAATGATTTCAATTTTTTTGAATTTACCAAGGGTAGATTTATTGCCCAGGATGTGATCTATCCTGGAGAAGTTTCCATGTGCACTTGAGAAAAAGGTGAAATTCATTGTTTTGGGGTGAAATGTCCTAGATATCAATTAGGTCTAACTGGTCTATTGTATCATTTAAAGTTTGTGTTTCCTTGTTAATTTTCTGTTTAGTTGATCTATCCATAGGTGTGAGTGGGTTATTAAAGTCTCCCACTATTATTGTGTCATTGTTAATTTCCCCTTTCATACTTGTTAGCATTTGTCTTACATATTGCAGTGTTCCTATGTTGAGTGCATATATATTTATAATTGTTATATTTTCTTGGATTGATGCTGTGATCATTATATAGTGTCCTTCTTTGTCTCTTTTCACAGCCTTTGTTATAAATTCCATTTTATCTAATATGAGTATTGCTACTACTGCTTTATTTTGGTCTCCATTTGCGTGGAATATCTTTTTCTAGCCCTTCACTTTCATTCTATATGTGTTCCTTGTTTCAAGGTGGGTCTCTTGTAGACAACATATATAGGGATTTTGTTTCTGTATCCATTCAGCCAGTCATTGTTTTTTGTTTGGGGCATTCAACCCATTTACATTTAAGGTAATTATTGATAAGTATGATCCTGTTGCCATTTACTTTATTGTTTTGGGTTCGAGTTTATCCACCCTTTCTGTGTTTCCTGTCTAGAGAAGATCCTTTAGCATTTGTTGGAGAGCTGGTTTGGTGGTGCTGAATTCTCTCAGCTTTTGCTTGTCTGTAAAGCTTTTGATTTCTCCTTCATATTTGAATGAGATCCTTGCTGGGTACAGTAATCTGGGCTCTAGGTTTTTTTCTTTCAACAGTTTAAAAATGTTCTGCCATTCCCTTCTGGCCTAAAGAGTTTCTATTGAAAGATCAGCTGTTATGGGAATCCCCTTGTGTGGTACTTGTTGTTTTTCCCTTGCTACTTTTAATATTTGTTCTTTGTGTTTGATCTTTGTTAATTTGATTAATATGTGTCTTAGGGTATTTTGCCTTGGGTTTATTCTGTTTTGGACCCTGGGTTTCTTGGACTTGGGAAGTTTTCAACTATTTTAGGGACGTTTTCAACTATTATCTCCTCAAGTATTTTCTCATGGTCTTTCCATTTGTCTTCTTCTAGGACTCCTATGATTCGAATGTTGGGGCATTTAACATTGTCCCAGAGGTCTCTGAGGCTGTCCTCATTTGATTCTTTTTTCCTCTCTGTTTCATTTATTTCTACCATTCTTTTACCTCACTTATCCTATTTTCTGCCTCCGTTATTCTACTGTTGGTTCCCTCCAGAGTGTTTTTGATCTCATTTATTGCATTTTTTGCTATATTGACTCTTTTTTATTTCTTCTAAGTCCTTGTTAAACCTTTCTTGCATCTTCTTAATCATTTTCTCCAGGCTATTTATCTATAACTCCATTTTGTTTTCAAGATTTTAGATCATTTTCACTATCATTATTTGGAATTCTTTATCAGGTAGATTCCCTATCTCTTCTTTTGTTTGTTGTGGTGGGCATTTATCCTGTTCCTTTACCTGCTGGGTATTTCTCTACCTTTTCATCTTGTTTATGTTTCTGTGTTTGGAGTGGCCTTTCCATATTCTGGCAGTTTGTGATTCCTCTTTATTGTGAAGGTTCCTCACTGTGGGTGGGGTTGGACGGGTGGCTTGTCAAGGTTTCCTGGTTAGGGAAGCTTGTGTTGGTGCTCTGTTGGGTGGAGCTGGATTTCTTCTCTCTGGAGTGTAATTAAGTGTCCAATAATTGGCATCTGGTCCCATCACTACATGGGAAATAGATGGGGAAACAGTGGAAACAGAGTCAGACTTTATTTTTCTGGGCTCCAAAATCACTACAGATGGTGACTGCAGCCATGAAATTAAAAGACCCTTACTCCTTGGAAGGAAAGTTATGACCAACCTAGATAGCATATTCAAAAGCAGAGACATTACTTTGCCAACAAAGGTTCGCCTAGTCAAGGCTATGGTCTTTCCTGTGGTCATGTATGGATGTGAGAGCTGGACTGTGAAGAAGGCTGAGTGCCAAAGAATTGATGCTTTTGAACTGTGGTGTTGGAGAAGACTCTTGAGAGTCCCTTGGACTGCAAGGAGATCCAACCAGTCCATTCTGAAGGAGATGAGCCCTGGGATTTCTTTGGAAGGAATGATGCTAAAGCTGAAACTCCAGTATTTTGGCCACCTCATGTGAAGAGTTGACTCATTGGAGAAGACTCTGATACTGGGAGGAATTGGGGGCAGGAGGAGAAGGGGATGACAGAGGATGAGATGGCTGGATGGCATCACTGACTCAATGGATATGAGTCTGGGTGACCTCCGGGAGCTGGTGATGGACAGGGAGGCCTGGCGTGCTGCAGTTCATGGGGTCGCAAAGAGTCGTACACGACTGAGTGACTGATCTGACCTGATCTTATCTGAATGAGTTTTGAGATGTCAATGGGTTTGGTGTGACTTTGGGCAGCCTGTATATTGAATCTCAGGGCTATGTTCCTGTGTTGCTAGAGAATTTGTGTGATATGTCTTGCTCTGGAACTTGTTGGCCCTTGGGTGGTGCTTGGTTTCAGTGTAGATATGGAGGTGTTTGATGAGCTCCTATGGATTAACGTTCCCTGGAGTCAGGAGTTCTCTGGTGTTCTCAGGATTTGGATTTAAGCCTCCTGGTCTGGTTTTCAGTCTTATTCTTACAGTAGCCTCAAGACTTCTCCATCTCCTTTCGAAGACAATGGGCTGCCATTCTGGGTGTCTGATGTCCTCTGCCAGCATTCAGAAGTTGTTTTGTGGAATTTACTCAGCATTCAAATGTTCTTTCAATGAATTTGTGGGGGAGAAAGTGGTCTCCCCGTCCTATTCCTCCACCATCTTACAACTGCTTCCCTGCTTACTTGTTTTAAATTATATTTCTTCCATCTCTAGTTTGCTAAAGTTTGTCTTCTAGTATAGTGTTTTTCAAACTCTGGATTGTGATTCATAGCAGGGTTGTGAAATTTGTTTAGTCCAGTCATGACCAGCATGTTTTAGGAAATGAGATAGAAAAGAATGGAATAGAAGGAAAGTAGCAATGTGTTCATTGCAGTAACAGTAAATATTGCATGAAACTCTTTTCAGATTAGGTAACTATAGATAGTGATTCTATACTGAGATTCAATGTAAAGTTAAGTGTATTTACTATTCATTGTAGCAGTACAAATGAAAGGTTGAAAACAAGACTGTACAAACTTAAAGGAGGGTCCATTTGAGTTAGAATCCCTGACTAATTATAAATATAATTGATCCTTGAAAAGCACAGGTTTGGACTGCATGGGTCCACTTACATGTGGATTATTTTCAATAAATATGTGCTGTAGTACTATACCATCCACTGTTTATTGAATCTGTGGATACAGAAGGCTGACTATAATGTTATACACAGATTTTTAACTGTTCAGAGGGTCAGTATCTCTAACCCCTTTGTTGACCAAAGATCAACTGTGTGAAATATTTATCTGTTGTCTCTCTAATTTAAAATAACTTAATTTTTCCTGGATGCTCAAAAAATTATTTCTCTATGTTGAAGGTCATTAGTTTTTTCTAGGACTTCCTTAGTCTTCACATTCAAGTGTTTGTGTTTTTTTTTTTTTTTTTTCATGTAACTTTACTTGAATTATATCTTTGAGTTCCTTTTATTTCATTGGACTTTCTTCTTTACAAATATCTATATGTATATATGGGCTTCCCTGGTGGCTCAGAGGTTACATCCTCTTTCTATTGTGTAAAACATATCACTTTAACCTTTTAATTTTTTTATTAATTTACAGTTATGTACCTTGCATTCTTAGTCCTGTCCTTCATGTCTCATACTTTTTTCAGCAATGACTAATCTTTGTGGCATCTTATAGAGTGATCATTCTTTGATGCTTTCATGTTCCTCTTCTACTCCACTTTCAACCTCTGTCAACTCATGTTTCATAATCTTCTGTTGCTGTGCCATGCTTTCTTGCACTCCTATTTATCTGTTGTCCACAGATTGATTGTTCTATGGTGTTTTTTAAAATGTATTGCATTATGTATTTTTATAATTTTCATCTTTCAGTGAGTATTTTCATCTGTCATCTGCTTATCTTGTCCTTTAGCCTCATTTTTTGTTTGTGTCTTTTACAGATTCTATACTACTTTTTTATTGTTGTTATTCATGCTACTCACCCTTGAATTTATTTTTTTTTTCTACATCATATATTTGCCAGATAGTTGTGGCTAGGTAAGCATTTCAGGCTAAAAGAAATTCTATTTTACACAGAAGCTCCTCATGGTGCAGAGAGACAGAGACAAAACATATATAGGTGAGGGAGAAATAAATGAGAACTGGTACTCATTTAGCTTGTATTCCTCTCTAACCTGCAGAGTTTGGCAGTCAGTGCTGCTTGCACTCTAGAATTTCTCTTCTCCTAGGACCTGACCAGTGTACATCCTTCAGGCAAAGATAGTGATTCTATCTATATACTTCCTCATGGGTATGATTCTATCTATATACTTCCACATGGGTATACCTTAGAGTTTGCCAGTTAGTTGGAGAACTGTGCTCTCCATGATTGTTGAGATCCACTCCCCTTATATACTCTCTCTGTCTTGGCATAGCCCATTGGATCCAGTTGCTTAAGGCAACCTGTCCAGATTTTTTGTCATTTGAGTTTTCAAATGACTCCTGATTTCATCAAAGATTGAGCTTTTTTTTTTTTTTTTTTAATCTCCCAATATCCTTGCTGTTTAAGGTGATTTCTGAGAGGATAAGGGAAGGGAAAATTCATTATTCCATTGTGTTAAAAGTGAAAATCCTCTCTAACTCTCCAGCATTCTTTAACTTGGATAATTTATCTGCCATTATGTATACCAAAGTTAGTTGCTTTAAATATGAGGAGTTTGAGGATTACTGGGATTGAACTAGGGCCATGCAGCTTAGTGAGAATGAATAGTCAGAGACTTGAGCTAGATTGTACATATATTAAATTGTTGATTGCTGGCCTTTGTCCATGCAGGGGAATTTTATTGCTCTGTTTCTTTTAGTAAGATCTAATTCCATGATGGTGGCTTTATTTACAATCTGGAGTTTAAATACTGGACTTAGTTTCAGCCTATATTAGAGGAACTATAATGAACAAATCCAAGAGAAGGAAGAGGATACAGCCAAGAAACCCACCACTCACTGGTCTATTTGCCCTGAAATTTGAACTTTTTTGGCCTTGTATCTACTTGAATCTTCACAACTATTCTGAGCTGGCACTATAATCCCTCAGATGTAGAAACTAAGACAGAAGGCCCCAACTAACTTCTCAAAGTCACAGTAGAGAAAGAGTTAGTAATCTTTTAACCACCTTCTGCCTCTTGGTCACTATATTCACTGAATTAAATACATCTTCACTAAGGCTCTGGGCTTGCTTAAAGATAAAATCAGAAGATTCATAAAAGTGCCTCCCAGATGTCTTGTTTTGTTTTCGTTGTTCAAGCTAGGTGATGCTGCCACTTTTCATGAGCTAAGGGGCCACATCTATGAGCAGCATCATAATCACATCCAACACTTAGCTCAGCATGTTTAAAACCTGAAGTTTGTAGCCGTCACTTAGTTCCTATAAGGTAGGTCATTGTATCGTTTCAAAAATGAACTAGCTGGTGAGGAGAGAGCTTAAGTGATCTTTCCAGGATCAGCAGTGGTCTCAGGAGAGAGGTGAGACTGGGCTTCTCCATCCCAGATGCAGCCTATCCACAAGGACTCTGCTAATAAGCATTTAGTCATCTCAACTCCCTTCGCAAACTGCCCTGTGAAGAAGATGCCTTCTCTCACCCCTCCTGTCAGCCAGAGTGTGATCTACACCAGGGCAAACAGATAAGAGAGAGAAAGGTCAAACCAAGGAGTTTATACATAGGAAGCTATTCATGAAGCAAATCCCATTTTGGCTAAGAGGTGATAATAATAATATTTTCTTCATAAAAATTGCATTGAGAAGAGATTGGGAAAAGGAATCCTCGGATTTGGGGAGGACTGTCAAACAGTAGAAAGTGAAACATATTTCCATTTGTTATTTTGGATGTTTTTCTTTCAAAAGGAATACATACGCATATAACCACACAAAATATGGCTAGCTTAATAAAATGGAAGAGGGAGATGATATGCAATTAGACTTCCCAAAAGCCTTACTTTTATTTTTTGTTTTTATTGACATATAGTTGGTTTACAATGTTGTGTCCATCTCTGCTGCACAGAGATCCAGAAAACAAACAACAAACAAAAGAGAGTTCCAGAAAAACAAAGAAAAGAATGTATCTATATTTATAATTGAATCACTTTGCTGTGCCTCTGCTTTATTGAGTATACCAAAGCTTTTGACTGAGTGGATCACAACAAACTGGAAATTTCTGAAAGAGATGGAAATAACAGACCACCTTACCTGCCTCCTGAGAAATCTATATGCAGGTCAAGAAGCAACAGTTAGAACTGGACATGGAGCAAATGACTGGTTCCAAATTGGGAAAGGGGTACATCAAGGCTGTATATTGTCACCCTGCTTATTTAACTTATATGTAGAGTACATCATGCGAAATGCTGGGCTGGAAGAAGCACAAGCTGGAATCAAGATTGCCAGGAGAAATATCAATAACCTCAGATATGCAGGTGACACCACCCTTATGGTAGAAAGCAAAGAAGAACTAAAGAACTTATGGATGAAAGTGAGAGGAGAGTGAAAAAGTTGGCTTAAAGCTCAACATTCAGAAAACTAAGATCATGGCATCTAGTCCCATCACTTCATGGCAAATAGATGGGGAAACAGTGGAAACAGTGAGAGACTTTATTTTCCTGGGCTCCAAAATCACTGCAGGTGGTGACTGCGACCATGAAATTAAAAGATGCTTACTCTTTGGAAGAAAAGCTATGACCAACTTAGATAGCGTATTAAAAAGCAGAAACATGACTTTGCAGGCAAAGTCTGTCTAGTCAAAGCTCTAGTTTTCCCACTAGTCATGTATGGCTTGAGAGTTGGGCCATAAAAAAAGCTGAGTGCTGAAGAATTGATGCTTGTCAGTTGTAATGTTGGAGAAGACTCTTGAGAGTCCCTTGGGAGACTGAAAGGAGATCAATCCACTTAATCCTAAAGTAAATCAGTCCTGAACATTCATTGGAAAGACTGATGCTAAAGCTGAAACTGCAATACTTAGGCCACCTGATGCAAAGAACTGACTCATTTGAAAAGACCCTGATGCTGGGAAAGATGGAAGGCAGGAGGAGAAGGGGATGACAGAGGATGAAATGGTTGAATTCCCTCACCAACTGGATGGACATGAGTTTGAGCAGGCTCTGGGAGTTGATGATGGACAGAAAAGCCTGGCATGCTGCAGTCCATGGGATGCAAAGAGTCGGACATGATTGAGCAACTAAACTGAACTGATCTGATACATTCTTTTTTAATGTTCTTTCCTGCTATGTTTTAATCACAGGATATTGAATATAGTTCCCTATGCTATGCATTAGGGCCTTTTTTTTTTTTTTTTTTTTGTAATATATTTATTTATTTGGCTTTGTTGGGTCCTAGTTGCAACATGTGGGATCTACCTTGTATCATGCAGGATCTTTTGTTGAGGCGCATGGACTTTCTAGTTGTGGTACACAGCCTTAGTTTCTCCACAGTATGTGGGATCTTAGATTCCTAGTCAGGGATCAAAACCCGTGCCCCCTGCACTGCAAGGCAGAAACTTAACCACTGGACCACAAGGGAAGTACCAGGATCTTCTTTTTATCCATTCGGAATGTAATGATTTACATCTACCAAATTTAAACTCCTAGTCCCTTCCACTCCCTTCCCCTTTCCCCCTTGGCAAACACAACTCTGTTCTCTATGACTGTGAGTCTATCTCTGTTTTGTAGGTAGGGTGATTTGTGCCATATTTTGCATTCTCTATATAAGTGATATCATATGGTATTTGTCTTTGTCTTTCTGACTTACTTAGTATGATAATCTGTAGTTGCATCCATGATGCTGCAGATGGCATTATCTTGTTCTTTTTATGGCTGAGTTGTATTCCATTGCCTTGAGAACCCCATGAACAGTATGAAAAGGCAAAATGATAGGGTACTGAAAGAGGGACTCTGGGGAGTAGGTCAGTAGGTCAGAGGTCAGTAGGTGTCCAATATGCTACTGGAGATCAGTGGAGAAATAACTCCAGAAAGAATGAAGGGATGGAGCCAAAGCAAAAACAATACTCACCTGTAGATGTGACTGGTGACAGAAGCAAGGTCAGATGCTGTAAATTGCAATATTGCATAGGAACCTGGAATGTCAGGTCCATGAATCAAGGCAAATTGGAAGTGGTCAAACAGGAGATGGCAAGAGTGAATGACGACATTCAAGGAATCGGCAAACTAAAATGGACTGGAATGGGTGAATTTAACTCAGATGACCGTTATACCTACTACTGCAAGCAGGAATCCCTCGGAAGAAATGGAGTAGCCATCATGTTCAACAAAAGAGTTCGAAGTGCAGTACTTGGATACAGTCTCAAAAACAACATAATGATCTCTGTTCATTTCGAAGGCAAACCATTCAATATCACGGTAATCCAAGTCTATGCCCCAACCAGTAATGTTGAAGAAGCTGGAGTTGAACGGCTCTATGAAGACCTTCAGGACCTTTTAGAACTAACACCCAAAAAAGATATCCTTTTCATTATAGGGGACTGGAATGCAAAAGTAGGAAGTCAAGACACACCTGGAGTGACAGGCAAATTTGGCCTTGGGGTACGGAATGAAGCAGGGCAAAGGACAATAGAGTTTTGCCAAGAGAATGCACTGGTCATAGCAAACAGCCTCTTCCAAAAACACAAGAGAAGACTCTATACATGGACATCACCAGATGGTCAACACCTAAATCAGATCGATTATATTATTTGCAGCCAAAGATGGAAAAGCTCTATACAGTCCACAAAAAGACCAGGAGCTGACTGTAGCTCAGATCATGAACTTCTTATTGCCAAATTCAGACTGAAATTGAAGAAAGTAAGGAAAACCACTAGACCATTCAGGTATGACCTAAATCAAATCACTTATGATTATACAGTGGAAATGAGAAATAGATTTAAGGGACTAGATCTAGTTCATCAGGCATGCTAGATAGAGTGCCTGATGAACTATGGACTGAGCTTCGTGACCTTGTACAGGAGACAGGGATCAAGACCATCCCCATGCAAAAGAAATGCAAAAAAGCAAAATGGCTGTCAGGCGAGGCCTTACAAATAGCTGTGAAAAGAAAAGAGGGGAAAAGCAAAGGAGAAAATGAAAGATATAGTCATCTGAATGCAGAGTTCCAAAAATAGCAAGAAGAGATAAGAAAGCCTTCTTCAGCGATCAGTGCAAAGAAATGGAGGAAAACAACAGAGTGAGAAAGATTAGAGATCTCTTCATGAAAATGAGAGATACAAAGGGAACATTTCATGCAAGATCAGATCAGATCAGTCACTCAGTCGTGTACGACTCTTTGCGACCCCATGAACTGCAGCACGCCAGGCCTCCCTGTCCATCACCAACTCCCGGAGGACACTGAGACTCACATCTGTCGAGTCAGTGATGCCATCCAGCCATCTCATCCTCTGTCGTCCCCTTCTCCTCCTGCCCCCAATCCCTCCCAGCATCAGAGTCTTCTCCAATGAGTCAACTCTTCGCATGAGGTGGCCAAAATACTGGAATTTCAGCTTTAGCATCAGTCCTTCCAAAGAAATCCCAGGGCTGATCTCCTTCAGAATGGACTGGTTGGATCTCCTTGCAGTCCAAGGGACTCTCAAGAGTCTTCTTCAATACCACAGTTCAAAAGCATCAATTCTTCGGCGCTCAGCCTTCTTCACAGTCCAGCTCTCACATCCATACATGACCACAGGAAAGACCATAGCCTTGACTAGGCGAACCTTTGTTGGCAAAGTAATGTCTCTGCTTTTGAATATGCTATCTAGGTTGGTCATAACTTTCCTTCCAAGGAGTAAGGGTCTTTTAATTTCATGGCTGCAGTCACCATCTGTAGTGATTTTGGAGCCCAGAAAAATAAAGTCTGACACTGTTTCCACTGTTTCCCCATCTATTTCCCATGTAGTGATGGGACCAGATGCCATGATCTTCGTTTTCTGAATGTTGAGCTTTAAGCCAACCTTTTCACTCTCCACTTTCACCTTCATCAAGAGGCTTTTTAGTTCCTCTTCACTTTCTGCCACAAGGATGGTGTCATCTGCATATCTGAGGTTATTGATATTTCTCCCAGCAATCTTGATTCCAACTTGTGTTTCTTCCAGTCCAGCATTTCTCATGATGTACTCTGCATATAAGTTAAATAAATAGGGTGACAATATACAGCCTTGAGTAAGTCCTTTTCCTATTTGGAACCAAAATACGTCTGTTGTTCCATGTCCAGTTCTAAGTGTTGCTTCCTGACCTGCATACAGATTTCTCAAGAGGCAGATCAGGTGGTCTGGTATTCCCATCTCTTTCAGAATTTCCCATAATTTATTGTGATCCACACAGTCAAGGGCTTTGGCATAGTCAATAAAGCAGAAATAGATGTTTTTCTGGAACTCTCTTGCTTTTTCCATGATCCAGTGGATGCTGGCAATTTGATCTCTGGTTCCTCTGCCTTTTCTAAAACTGGCTTGAACATCAGGAAGTACATGGTTCACATATTGCTGAAGCCTGGCTTGGAGAATTTTGAGCATTACTTTACTAGCGTGTGAGATGAGTGCAATTGTGCAGTAGTTTAAACAGTCTTTGGCATTGCCTTTCTTTGGGATTGGGATGAAAACTGACCTTTTCCAATCCTGTGGCCACTGCTGAGTTTTCCAAATTTGCTGGCATATTGAGTGCAGCACTTTCACAGCATCATCCTTCAGGACTTGGAATAGCTCCACTGGAATTCCATCACCTCCACTAGCTTTGTTCCTAGTGATGCTTTCTAAGGCCCACTTGACTTCACATTCCAGGATGTCTGGCTCTCGGTCAGTGATCACAACATCGTGATTATCTGGGTCGTGAAGATCTTTTTTGTACAGTTCTTCTGTGTATTCTTGCCATCTCTTCTTAATATCTTCTGCTTCTGTTAGGTCCATACCATTTCTGTCCTTTATTGAGCCCATCTTTGCATGAAATGTTCCTTTGGTATCTCTGATTTTCTTGAAGAGATCCCTAGTCTTTCCCATTCTGTTGTTTTCCTCTATTTTTTTGCATTGATCACTGAAGAAGGCTTTCTTATCTCTTTTTGCTATTCTTTGGAACTCTGCATTTAGATGTTTATATCTTTCCTTTTCTCCTTTGCTTTTCGCTTCTCTTCTTTTCTCAGGTATTTGTACGGTCTCCCCAGACAGCCATTTTGCTTTTTTGCATTTTTTTTCCATGGGTATGGTCTTGATCCCTGTCTTCTGTATAATGTCACGAACCTCAGTCCATAATTCATCAGGCACTCTATCCGATCTATGCCCTTAAATCTATTTCTCACTTCTACTGTATAATCGTATGGGAATTCTCTTAAATGAGCTCTTTGTTTTTCTCTTTCTGTCTTTAGAATCTTCTCTTTATCTCTAACTTTTACTATTTTTACCATAATATGTCTTGGTATTGGACTGTTTGGGTTCATCTTGTTTATGGCTCTCTCTGCATCTTATATCTAGGAAGTTTTCAACCATAAGTTTTTCAAATACATTTTCAATCCCCTTTTCTTTTTCTTCTCCTTCTGGAATCCCTATTATATATAGATTGGCTGCTTTATATTATCCCATAGCTTTCTTATATTGCTTTAATTTTTCATTTGGCTTTTTGTCTGCTGTTTTGATTAAATAATTTCCATTATTCTATCTTCCAGGTCACTTATTCTTTCTTTCTTTTTTTTTTTTTAATCAAGAATCTCTTTTATTGATTATCAGAAACATTACAAACATCTAATATGAACAAATTGTAACATGACAGTGATTAGTTTGAACAATTAATACATTTCAGATATAATATTATACATATTTCAATGCTATTCTCCCCAATCATCCCACCCTCTCCCTGTCCCAGAGTCTTTCTTCTGCAATATTCATTCTACTCTTCATTGCCTTGAGCTCAGTTTTAGTCTCAGCAAATGCATTCTCCTGAATCCTATGGTTTCTAGTTCCTTTTCCCAGTACTTTGCATTTCTGTTGATAGCCTCTTAATTCCTTCAGTGTTTTCATTGCCTCCTTTTGAGCTTGCTGTCTATTAGACTGAAGAGATCTGTTTCATTGTTCCTTCAGGGGAATTCTCTTGGTCTTTTAACTTTCTTCTTCATTTTGCTTATGTTTCTCTTACTCTGAATTTAGGTGAAACAATTATCTACTGTTGTCTTAGAGGGTTATTTATATGTGGGACTGTCCCTCTGTAGCCTTTGTGGATTAATTTTTGTTGTTGTTGTTGGTAGGAGGACTGTTTTAGGTTTTGCTGTTTACATCTATTTCCTCAGCATATGCTGGCTGTTTTCCCCTTGATAGGGGGTGTGCAGTTGTGTGGGTGGATGGCATGTGCACTCTCCCAGGAAGGTACTTGACTCCCAGTCACAGGTGCCTTGGCACTGGTGGTGAGCCATGCATACTTCAAGGAAGGTGGGGGAAGTGACCTGCACCAACTCACAGGACACTTGGAGGTGGTAGTGGCATCTGTCTATGGCTGCCTCTGGAGTCTGAGGTGGCAGCATCAACTTACACCCACTCCTGGAGCTCATGTAGGCAGTACCCTGCCACTTCAGAGTACACCAGAGAAATCTCCTATGGGGGCCTGCCCCTCAGCTTAAGTGTCCCCAACAATGCTATCTCAAAAGGGCTTACTATTGTTACTTTAATTTTTAAATTTATTTATCTGTTTAGTTTTGGCTGTGCTGGGTCTTCATTACTGCACACAGGCTTTCTCTAGTTGTGGTGAGCAGGGGGGTATTCTATAGTTGTGGTGTGTGGGCTTTTCTGACTTCTCTTATTACAGAGCATGAGCTCTAGGGTGCACTGGCTACAGTAGTTGTGGCATACAGGATTAGTAGTAGAGACATGTGGACTCAGTAGTCATGTCACACAGACTTAGTTGCTCTATGACATGTGGATCTTCCTGGACTAGGGATCAAACCTATGTCCCCTGCATTGGCAGGTGGATTCTGAACCACAGGATCCAAAGCCCCACCGCCCCCCCACACACACACACACACCCCCGCCCCCGGCTCTGCCACCACTTTTTTAAAAAACCCTTGCATTCATAATGGAACTAGCCTCAGATTTCATCCATGAGCCCTAAACATTCTTGGAGAATTTCTTGTTTTTCTCCTTAACTTAAGGGACATTTTGATATATAGCATTTCATATGCAGTGCTGTTTAGGGAGTAGCAAGTGTACAAGTAATGAGGAAAAGTACACCTAATATAAAGGTAGGTGTCTCAGAGCTTTTCTGTTTCATATGTGAAGCCCACTATCTCTCATGATAACTTTGTTGATAGCATCTACAAATGGACTTAGAATCAAGTTTCATAAAATGAATCTGGATCATATGACCTAGCAACCGAGCTCATGACGTGAGTCAGCTTCAGATAGATGGCACATTTTCTGTTTTAAACACTCAAACAAAACTTTACACATTCTTATTTGGGGGAAAAAATGACATTTGAAGTCCTTTTTCAGCCAAACACATTTAGAGGTAAGAGCTCACAAGTCTTGACATTATTTCATTTTGTTATGTGCATTCGTCAAGAAACCAAGGTATGGTGCAGCTACAAAAACTGATGATTGTGGAACAGACAAACTTGACAGCACTTCACTTCCTTTATGTTCTGATTATACATTTATCAGAAAACCTCTGTCTCTTCCAGTTCAGCTAGGAATTGGTAAAAGTCAAGAATTCAAAGGCCTGGCAAACCTGATATTAACATCTAGATTGATGGTGCTCTTTTTTTGTGTGTGTAAAAGTGAGAAACCCTCATGCAGACACTAGATTTCCCAGCCTCTTTGTCATCTTGTTTATAATTTATCCCTGTGTTTTAATTCTGTAAAATGATTTTGGTTATCAATTAGTGATTAAAGCTTATCTGTGAATCAGAATGATCCGAACTCAAGGGAATCACGTTTGGCATTTAGCCCAGTCCCACTGAGGGTTTTAATGGGGCTACATCCTTCATAGAATAAACACATCACTGGGTTTAAAAATTGTGCCTCCAAAAAAAAATAAATAAAAAATAAAAATTGTGCCTCCATTAGTGTTATGATTTGCTTCACATGAAGAAGTGACCCTAGAAATGTGTTGCTTTAGGAGGGACTTTACAGCTTTTAAGTGTGTTGTTTTTATTTCTTTTTTTTTTTTTCAGGTGTACATCAAAAGGAATTATCCAGATGACGATGATGCTCAATGACTGTGTGGTTATGAATGCTTCCAATGGACAGACCTTAATCTTAACAATTTTTGAGATAGCATTGTGATTCTCCTGTGAGGTCAAGTATATTCTGAAGGCATTTCTCCAGTAGTATTTGCCTTGCATAAACTATATTGCATTTCTTTATATCAGCAACAAATATTTACACATACAAGATGTTAATTTGGATTTATCTCTCTCCAACTTCACACAGTGATTTCAAACTCTTACAAAATGACATTAATTTTTAAAGGTTATACTATTTTTTTTTCCTTATCCAAATCAGAGAAGCAAGCCACCAATAAAAGCTGTCTCCAAGGTTTTGTGCCTTGAGAGAGTCCAGAGCTAAAGCTCATTTTCTAAGTTATAAAACAAATTTGTCACAGATTTTTTTTACTGTTCCCAGAATTACATATTACTTTCCAGTTATATCAAGGATTCTGTTTACCTGGAGACTGTGAAGTTGCCGTTTTGTTTCACAACTGCCTTTAATATAACTAGGATCAATTATTCCACCCAAAGACCTCTGGTTAAAATACTACAGAGAAATCTGATAGGAAAAACAAAAAATATACTCTAAGTGATATTGTAGGGGAGAGTGGTGCCCCCAAAAAGAAGATATGCAATTAAGATACAGAAGGACAATATTTAATTTTATACCTTAAAAGAGAAAGGGAGAGAAAACATGCTTTCTCAAAATAGGAACCCTTCGAGGGCATTTGATAATGAAGAACAGACATGATCATTGATTGTCTTCTAGATTGGGGATTTTTTTACATTTTTTTTTTACAGTATAGATAGCATAAAATTTGCCATATTACCATTTTTAAACATATAATTCAGTGGCATTAATTGTATCCACAATATTGTACAACAATCAACATCTACCTAATTTTTGTTCATTATTTTAACTTTTCAGTATTATTTCTATGGAGTCAATTTTAGTTAAGTTTTATTTCTTTATTAGTGGATTTGTTTCTGTGAGTTTTGAGCTTATTGGCATAAAATTATTCATAGTATCTTAAATATTTAATCTCTGCAACATCTATAATTATGTTGTTCTTTGCTTTTTAACTTTGTAACTTTGCCCCACGTGCCTCGGAGCACAACTGCTGAAGGCTGCACACTCTAGAGCCTGTGCTCCACAATAAGAGAAGCTACTGTAACGAGAAGCCTGCACATTGCAGTGAAAAAAAGCTTGCGTGCAGCAGTGAAGACCCATCACAGCCCAAAAATAAAATGTGTTTAAAAAAATAAATAATTTAAAAAAAAAAGAAAAATCTTGAATGATTTTTTTCCTATTAATTTTCAAAGAATAAGTTTTTTTGCTTGATTGATCCTTTGGTGGGTTTGTTTGTTTGTTTTGGTAGTTTCACTATATTATTCTTTCTTTCCTTTAACTTTTCTTCATTTACTTTTTGATATTTTTCACTAAATTCTTAAATTAGAAACTTATATTAGAAAAGTGATTAAGTTAAAAGTTAAGTACATAAAGCCCACTTTTATTTTTCCCCTAAGACTCACTTTAGCTGCAACTACGGCACCCCACTCCAGTACTCTTGCCTGGAAAATCCCATGGACAGAGGAGCCTGGTAGGCTGCAGTCCATGGGGCCGCTAAGAGTCCGACACGACTGAGTGACTTCACTTTCACTTTTCACTTTCATGCACTGGAGAAGGAAATGGCAACACATTCCAGTGTTCTTGCCTGGAGAATCCCAGGGACGGGGGAGCCTGGTGGGCTGCCGTCTATGGGGTCGCACAGAGTCAGACACGACTGAAGTGACTTAGCAGTAGCAGTAGCACAGGTTTTGGTACTTAGCACTGATCAATAAACATACTATTTAGGTATATTCTAATTTTTAATTGTATTCATTTTATCTTTTTCCCATGAGTTATTCATAAGTGTCATGTTCTCTAAATTTCAAATGCTAATTGCTTTTTACTATGACATTAAACCATGTGAAAATCATATCCAACCTTTTTTTAACCTATAAAAACGGCAGTTTCATGTGGTTCAACATATTAATTTTCTTTTGTCATTAACCTAAAACTAAAACTTAATTTTTAGTCAGACATTAGATTGAGGATTTTAAACCAAAGGTAACCACACTCACACAGAGAGTCCTTGTTTCCATTTTATATTTTACTTGGTGATTTAGAAATGTTGTAAGTATGTATGTAAACAGTATTTTCAAGTAAAAATCCTGTCCAAGAACTGAATGTTTTTTGACACATGTTACAGATTGGTTATCTGACATGCAGACTTGGATGGAGTTAAGTATTGGCATATGTATTAAGGGTGCTATTAGGATCAGCACTTGTGGAATCAAGAGGGAAGAAATGGGATAGGGCAGAGGAAAAAATCAAGCTGGAGCACTGGCCAGATGACCTTAGTTGACCCCATGGGAGCTCTGGTGTGATGACCCTTTGGGATTGTTGTGACATATCCACTGGCCAGGCCATCATACATCCACCTGGATGGGTCATTGTACAGAGGCTGTGCCCAGAGCGGCTGGTGGCTTAATGTTGCCCACTAGCAGCACTTCTAGTGGCTGGGCAATGAGTCCGTGAAGGGAGGTCTGAACAGCACATCTGCATGCCCCTCATGGCATGTGTCAACAGCTCCAGGGGTAGGTGATGAGTGTGCACTGTGATGGAAACTCTTGGTGATTGATGTTTAACTAAAATGACTGAGTAGCTGATTCTCCTCAATACTCTATGGTTTAAAAAATAAAGTAGGAAGTCCATGTAGGGGAGAAATCCTCATTCCGTAGAGTCAGCCCAGTTGTCACCTCCTCTAGGAAGCAATCTTGAGACCATTCATCATCCTAGTTAACGCTTATTTCTCTGGTACCCTGGTTACTTCTCATTTGTTAAACCCAATCATGCTTGACTAGTGCCTGTTCTCACCATCTTGAAATACTTAATTTTTGAACAAGGATCCCTTCTTTTTCCATTTTGAACTGGGTTCTGTAAATTATGTAGCCTACTACAGATGGTGGCTGCAGCCATGAAATTAAAAGGAGCTTACTCCTTGGAAGGAAAGTTATGACCAACCTAGATAGCATACTCAAAAGCAGAGACATTACTTTGCCAACAAAGGTTTGTCTAGTCAAGGCTATGGTTTTTCCTGTGGTCATGTATGGATGTGAGAGTTGGACTGTGAAGAAGGCTGAGTGCCGAAGAATTGATGCTTTTGAACTGTGGTGTTGGAGAAAACTCTTGAGAGTCCCTTGGACTGCAAGGAGATCCAACCAGTCCATCCTAAAGGAGATCAGTCTTGGGAGGACTGATGCTGAAGCTGAAAATCCAATACTTTGGCCACCTCATGCGAAAATTTGACTCATTGGAAAAGACTCTGATGCTGGGAGAGATTGGGGGCAAGAGGAGAAGGGGACGACAGAGGATGAGATGGCTGGATGGCATCACTGATTCGATGGACATGAGTCTGGGTGAACTCTGGGAGTTGGTGATGGACAGGGAGTCCTGGCGTGTTGCGATTCATGGGGTCCCAAAGAGTCGGACACGACTGAGCGACTGATCTGATCTGATCTGATCTGACCCTGACTATGAGTATTCACAGGTGGTTTGTTTTCTTACTAAACCATGAGCTTCTAAAAACTTTAAACTGTGCCCTGTCTACTTTTTAATTACATCTTGCAGCACAATGTCTATCACATTTTTGTTGTTCATTAGTCGCTAAATTGTGTCTAATTCTTTTGCAACCCCATGGACTGTAGGCCACTAGGCTCCTCTGTCCATGAGATCTCCCAGGTAAGAATACTGGAGTGGGTTGATATTTCCTTCCCCAGGGGATTTTCTGGACCCAGGGGTCATACCCATGCCTCCTGCATTGGCAGGCAGATTCTTTACCACTGAGTCACCTGGCTAGCCTTGCAGCACAGTGTCTGTCACATAAGGGATGCTCATTGCTGAATGAATGTTGACTGAAAACAAATATTCTTTCTGAACGTTATGATTTTGAAATTTTAAGAGGCAGCCTGGAGAAGGCAATGGAAACCCACTCCAGTACTCCTGCCTGGAAAATCCCATGGATGGAGGAGCCTGGTAGGCTGCAGTCCACAGGGTCACAAAGAGTTGGACATGACTGAGTGGCTTCACTTTCACTTCACTTTCATGCATTGGAGAAGGAAATGGCAACCCACTCCAGTGTTCTTGCCTGGAGAATCCCAGGGACGGGGGAGCCTGGTGGGCTGCCGTCTATGGGGCTGCACAGAGTCAGACATGACTGAAGTGACTTAGCAGCAGCAGCAGCAGCAGCAGCCTGGGATAACAGAAAGCCCTAGGTTTGGAGTCAGTCACATTGATCTGCATGCCAATTCTTTATCTGCTACTTGCTAGCAGTGTGGGTGTTCAAAAAGTGTAGTGTCCAATTGGGACACTTGGGAGTGAAAAGAAATAACTAGCTAAGTTACCAACATAATAAGCTTGCACCAACCTTGACAAAATGATCTCTGGATACCATATAGCCATGTAGCCTTAATTACTTGCATAGGTAAGTCTCAACTTCTGAATCTCAGCTTCTTCATCTGGATAATGAATATAACTTCTGCTCTTTCGCAGTTGCTTTGGTTGCATGATGGATGGACAGAAATCATCCAAAGAAGAAAAGGATGGAATCACTGACCTTGGTGATTCTTAATCACCAAGAGAAGAGAGCAAGATGGGTATGTTTGAAAGTAGTTAAGAGACTGTAAAGGGTGTATTTGAATAGGTTCTCATCTGACGGCCTAAGTTATAACTGTTCCTCTTCATTTAACATATAGTTAAAATGACGTAAGCACATGGGGAGGAGCACAAGCTCTGGAGTCAGCCTTCTAGGGACAAATACTGGCTCCTCTGGGCATTGCTGACTGGGTTTGGATACGAGTTCTGCTACCTCTTAATTGTAGGCTGTTAAGGTTGGGAAGCCCACTGTGCTTCAGTTTCTTTGTAACATTGAGATAGGAGTAGTATGTTTCTCAGAGAGCAGTTGGAAAGATTAAATACATCAGAGTCAGTAACAAAATATGGTCTGTGAGCTAGGGCCAGTTCATGACCTGTTTGTAACCAGGTCTGAAATAAGTACAGAAAATTCAAGAAAGCTAGAAACTCACAGCCATCTGCTGTTGCAGTGACATCCATACTCAGGATGGGTGGGATCTTGAACAGCCCAGAGACCATTGTGAGTGTTGCACTTGCAAGGGGAGGTGCACGTCACTGAGCTGCACACTAACTGTGCACAATGGATCAGTAATTAGGTTAAAATGGGCTGAAAATGTAAAAGCTGATTCTTAATCTGAGATTCGAGAAACACTACTTTAGAACAATACTGGGTATGTGGTTAGCTCAACTACCTTATTTATTGTTAGCATATATATATTTAAAATTAGACCATAGTGGTAATTCCTTGTCAGTTGAATGGTTAAGACTCTGCGCCTTCATTGCTGTGGGCATGTGGGATGCTGATGCTTGTGCTCTCTCTGTGGACCACACTTTGCCAAATGAGTGCCTTGAGGAGAGGGCTCTGGACTGGGGGGTGTCCCCTTGGCTCTCAGAGACTTCACCCCATGGGGACTGGGAGTGGGGTGTCAGTGGAAGACTAGACTGGGGTTCTTTAAAGTGTGAGGCTCAGGGAAGAGGCCTCTTGCCCTGCTCTAAGGATAGCCTGGTCCCCTCTTTGCCCACATCCCAAGGCATCCGTGGGCTCTGTTGCCACATTGCAGGCCCTGGTTCTCCCGTACCAGCTCTGCCAGCAATAACCTCCTGTAGAGCACAGGGAACAATATTCAATATCTTTTAATAACCTTAATGGAAAAGAATCTGAAAAAAATCGACTATATATATTATGTACATATTATATATATAACTGAATCATCTTTGCTGCATACTTGGAACTAACATAATATTGTAAATCAACAGTACTTCAATTTTTTAAAAAAGATACTAAGTCCTTCAAAAAAGTTTTAAAGAATAAAAGGATGAAATCCTGCTTACAAATATGAATGTGGTGATACCCAGTGAATTCACCTGGCCACCACTCCTCACCTGCACTCTGTAGGTGGGAGCCCGAGTTATCTTTCCTCATGTTACCTGCAGGATTCAGGCTAGCCATACCTGCTGTGTGTGTGTACACACGCACATGCACACAATTACAGGTTATCTTTTGAGAGTCTGGGCACCACACATGAGCAGGAATGCCAACAACTCTCTGCCTTTATTCATGTCCCTGTACCTACCAAGACCCTCCAGTCCCTTGCCATCTCTATGGGAGGCAGAGGAAAGCTGGCAGCTCATGTATGAATGTGGGGTTCCCATCCAGTGGACAAGGACCACAAAGAACTGTTGGGAGGCAATCCTCAATGTGTATGCTTACCTAGTGTTGCTGCTGCTGCTAAGTCGCTTCAGTCGTTTCCTACCCTGTGCGACCCCATAGACGGCAGCCCACCAGGCTCCCCCATCCCTGGGATTCTCTAGGCAAGAATACTGGAGTGGGTTGCCATTTCCTTCTCCAATGCGTGAAAGTGAAAAGTCAAAGTGAAGTCGCTCAGTCGTGTCTGACTCTTGTCTATAGGCAAAAATAAATGGAATCTTGAGAAAACATGTGCTGTTCTTTTTCAAACTCAGGTAGGAGATAGGGTTCCTGAAAATATAATTTTAAGTTTAAAATATTTCTGATTCCAGGGTAGCTCTCCTAAAAAGACTTTTTAGCTCAATCAACAGAGCACAGCAGCACACCTGTAATTGTACTGTAGGGGCCTGTGATTTCCTCCCAACTCCCATCCACATCACCCCCAGTGAGTGGCAGCCACTTTGGATCTGCCAAAATCACTGGTTTACAAGCCTGGCTACACAATAGAATCATCTCAGGAGTTTCTCTGATGCCCAGCCACTCTTATAACTATGGAATCGGGATCACTAGAGGCAGAGGTGATCCTGATGGGCAGAGGGGTGGCAAACCCCTGGTCCATCAGAGGATTCTCATCTTCTGGACACATTGATTATAGATAGCAGTGACCTGAGACCTAAACCAATCAGCATAAAATGAGGTGCAACAACAACAGTGGTCTAAAAATACATATGTATCCTGATCCCTGGAACCTGTGAAAATTACCTAATTCGGTAAATGATGTGGGTAAGTAAGGATCTCCAGAAGAGGAATTCATCCTAGATTATCTGGGTGGATCCTAAGTGCCATAACATGTATCCTTGTAAGAGAGGCTCAGAGAATTTAGAGGTAGAAAAGTGGAGGAGAGGTGATGTGATGGTGGAGCCGAGAGAGATGCAGCTGGAAGTCAAGGAAAGCCAACAGCCACTGGAAGATTGAAGAGGAGGATCTCTGGTAGAGCCTCCAGGGGGAGTGTGGGCCTGCCTGTCCCCTGATTTCAGACTTCTGGCCTTCAGAACTGTAAGAAAATAAATATCTCTTGTGTTAAGAAATAAATGAGACTTCTATCTTCCTGACATCCTCACCAATACTTGATTTTGTCAGTCTTTTTAATCATAGCCATTCTAATGGATGTGTAGTGGTATTTCATTTAGTTTTAATTTGAATTTTCTTTTTTTTTTAAATTTCCTTAATGGCTAATGATGTTGAACATCTTTGCATTTGTTTGTTTGCCATGTAGATTTTCTTTTGAATTGTTTTTTATTATAGTTGATATGATTTAGCATATACTATAATGTATAATTTTTTGGATTATCCATTATCCATAATGGTAAGATACTGAAAGGGGAACTCCCCAGATCAGTAGGTGCCCAATATGCTACTGGAGATCAGTGGGGAAATAACTCCTGAAAGAATGAAGGGATGGAGCCAAAGCAAAAACAATACCCAGTTGTGGATGTGACCGGTGACAGAGCAAGGTCCAATGCTGTAAAGAGCAATATTGCGTAGGAACCTGGAATGTCAGGTCCATGAATCAAGGCAAATTGGAAGTGGTCAAACAGGAGATGGTAAGAGTGAACAACGACATTCTAGGAATCAGCGAACTAAAATGGACTGGAATGGGTGAATTTAAGTCAGATGACCATTATATCTACTACTGTGGGCAGGAATCCCTTATAAGAAATAGAGTAGCCATCATGATCAACAAAAGAATCTGAAATGCAGTACTTGGATGCAATTTCAAAAAATGACAGAATGATCTCTGTTCATTTCCAAGGCAAACCATTCAATATCATGGTAATCCAAGCCTATGTCCCAACCAGTAATGCTGAAGAAGCTGAAGTTGAACGGTTATATGAAGACCTACAAGACCTTTTACAACTAACACCCAAAAAAGATGTCCTTTTCATTATAGGGGACTGGAATGCAAAAGTAGGAAGTCAAGAAACACCTGGAGTAACAGGCAAATTTGGCCTTGGAGTACGGAATGAAACAGGGCAAAGGCTAATAGAGTTTTGCCAAGAGAATGCACTGGTCATAGCAAACACCCTCTTCCAACAACACAAGAGAAGACTCTACACATGGACATCACCAGATGGTCAACACCAAAATCATATTGATTATATTCTTTGCAGCCAAAGATGGAGAAGCTCTATACAGTCAGCAAAAACAAGACCAGAAGCTGACAGATTATGAACTCCTTATTGCCAAATTCAGACTTAAATTGAAGAAAGTGGGGAAAATCACTAGACCATTCAGGTATGACCTCGATCAAATCCCTTATAATTATACAGTGGAAGTGAGAAATAGATTTAAGGGCCTAGATCTGATAGATGGAGTGCCTGATGAACTATGGAATGAGGTTCCTGACATTGTATAGGAGACAGGGATCAAAACCATCTCCATGGAAAAGAAATGCAAAAAAGCAAAATGGCTGTCTGAGGAGGCCTTACAAATAGTTGTGAAAAGCAAAGGAGAAAAGGAAAGATATAAGCATCTGAATGCAGTTTCAAAGATTAGCAAGGAGAAAAAAGAAAGCCTTCCTCAGTGATCAATGCAAAGAAATAGAGGAAAACAACAGAATGGGAAAGACTAGGAATCTCTTCAAGAAAATTAGAGATACCAAAGGAATATTTCATGCAAAGATGGGCTCGATAAAGGACAAAAATGGTATGGACCTAACAGAAGCAGAAGATATTAAGAAGAGGTGGCAAGAATACACAGAAGAACTGTACAAAAAAGATCTTCACAACCCAGATAATCACGATGGTGTGATCACTGACCTAGAGCCAGACATCCTGGAATGTGAAGTCAAGTGGGCCTTAGAAAGCATCACTACGAACAAAACTAGTGGAGGTGATGGAATTCCAGTTGAGCTATTTCAAATCCTGGAAGATGATGCTGTGAAAGTGCTGCAATCAATGTGTCAGCAAATTTGGAAAACTCAGCAGTGGCCACAGGACTGGAAAAGGTCAGTTTTCATTCCAATCCCAAAGAAAGGCAATGTCAAAGAATGCCCAAACTACCACACAACTGCACTCATCTCACACTCTAGTAAAGTAATGCTCAAAATTCTCCAAGCCAGACCACAGCAGTATGTGAACTGTGAACTTCCTGATGTTCAAGTTGGTTTTAGAAAAGGCAGAGGAACCAGAAATCAAATTGCCAACATCCGCTAGATCATGGAAAAAGCAAGAGAGTTCCAGAAAAACATCTATTTCTGCTTTATTGAGTATGCCAAAGCATTTGACTGTGTGGATCACAATGAACTGTGGAAAATTCTGAAAGAGATGAGAATACCAGACCACCTGACCTGCTTCTTGAGAAACCTGTATGCAGGTCAGGAAGCAACAGTTAGAACTGGACATGGAACAACAGACTGGTTCCAAATAGGAAAAGGAGTTCATCAAGGCTGTATATTGTCACCCTGTTTATTTAAATTCTATGCAGAGTACATCATTAGAAATGCTGGGCTGGAAGAAGCACAATCTGGAATGAAGTTTGCCAGGAGAAATATCAATAACCTCAGATATGAAGATGACACCACCCTTATGACAGAAAGTGAAGAGGAACTAAAAAGCCTCTTGATGAAAGTGAAAGAGGAGAGTGAAAAAGTTGGCTTAAAGCTCAACATTCAGAAAATGAAGATCATGGCATCTGGTCCCATCACTACATGGGAAATAGATGGGGAAACAGTGGAAACAGTGTCAGACTTTATTTTTTGGGCTCCAAAATCACTGCAGATGGTGATTGTAGCCATGAAATTAAAAGTCGCTTACTCCTTGGAAGGAAAGTTATGACCAACCTAGATAGCATATTCAAAAGCAGAGACATTACTTTGGCAACAAAGGTCCATCTAGTCAAGGCTATGGTTTTTCCAGTGCTCTTGTATGGATGTGAGAGTTGGACTGTGAAGAAAGTTGAGCACTGAAGCATTGATGCTTTTGAACTGTGGTGTTGGAGAAGAGTCTTGAGAGTCCCTTGGACTGCAAGGAGATCCAACCAGTCCATCCTAAAGGAGATCAGTCTTGGGAGGACTGATGCTGAAGCTGAAACTCCAATACTTTGGCCACCTCATGCGAAGAGTTGACTCATTGGAAAAGACCCTGATGCTGGGAGGGATTGCGGGCAGGAGAAGAAGGGGATGACAGGGAATGAGATGGCTGGATGGCATCATCAACTCGATGCACATGAGTTTGAGTGACCTCCAGGAGTTGGTGATGGACAGGGAGGCCTGGCATACTGTGATTCATGGTGTCATAAAAAGTTGGACACAACTGAGTGACTGAAGTAACTAACTATAATGGATAATTAATTAATTTATACAAATTTAACTATTTTGTTGAGAACAAATAATAAAAAACTATATAAAAATAATGTAAAGCATCTTTCAGTTTACACTTTGTATTATAAAACACAGCATACTGAATACATTCTTAATGAACTCTATTGTACGTCCCTTCCTTTATTAGGCACTAACACTTGGAGCAATGGGGCTGAGTCAGACTTCATATCAGATGCAACATCAAGTCTCTTCCTTTATTCTGTTTCTGTTGGAGCACAAAGGGTGTAATCACAATGGGGAGAAGAACATAAATAGCATGTTTTGCAATATTGGGGCATTTTTGCAATGGGCTGCTCTGAAAATCATTATTTCATCTTGGATAGCTCTCCTTCTAGTTTTTCAGGATCTGAAGGCTAAAATTACTCATCTCCATTCTGAATTGTTCAATTTTTTGTGTTTTCAGAGCCGCAAAATTGACTTTTGGTTTAAAACTGCAGGTCTTTCAGATCCATTCATAAGACAAATAAAATAAATGTTTTAATACACAAGGAACATTGAAACTCTCACAAATATTTGCTGTAATTATGACTCATAACAGACTGGTGACTGTTGAGAAGACAGCATGCTGCTTACCTCTCCATGGGCATCATACATGGACACATGCTGCTGCTGCTGCTGCTGCTAAGTCACTTCAGTCGTGTCCGACTCTGCGTGACCCCATAGACGTCAGCCCACCAGGCTCTCCTGCCCCTGGGATTCTCCAGGCAAGAAAACTGGAGTGGGTTGCCATTTCCTTCTCCAATGCATGAAAGCGAAAAAGTGAAAGTGAAGTCGCTCAGTCGTGTCCAACTCTTAGCGACCCCATGGACTGCAGCCCACTAGGCTCCTCCATCCATGGGATTTTCCAGGCAAGAGTACTGGAGTGGGGTGCCATTGCCTTCTCCACATGAGGTGCCCTTATTTCCTGATCTCCCCAGATGTGCTGTAACATTTTAAAAGGGACATTGTCTTGTTTTAGTAATAACCTCTTATAAACATATTTAATGTTGTTCTTACATATACTTAAAAACTACATTTAAGAACATATATCTTTGCATAGATTTTTGTTGCTGTTGTTAAAGAACTGACTGTTAAGATCATGGATCAGTCTGGGAATCTCTGTACCAAGCAGATTCACATTCATTATTTCATTGAATTTTATTTCAACTCTAGATGAAATAAAATTCACAATTTAGAATGGTTAAAACTCATTTTAAATGTACTATCTGAATAAAAGCTTTGTTTTTTTTTTTTTTTTTTCAAACTTACTCCAGCCTGTTGTGAAGAATAAGGACTCAGGATGTGAGATTTGAATGGAATCTTTAAGCCCATCTAGTTGAGCCTCCTCAGCTAACAGCAGACTGAAATCACATTATGAAATCTCACAGCAATGTAATGGTTTTCTGTGAAAATCTCTAAAACACAAGGATGTTTTAAAATAACCACAATATCAAATGCCGACCTAAAAACAATTAGCAATAATTTTTAACATAATCAAATATCTATTTATATATAATAATTTGAATATAAATATTATATACAATAATTTGAATTTATAGTTATTTCATAGAAGATAGATTCGCCATCATCTTAATATATAATCACTGGCACCCCACTCCAGTACTCTTGCCTAGAAAATTCCATGGACGGAGGAGCCTGGAAGGCTGCCGTCCATGGGGTCCCTGAGGGTTAGACACGACTGTGCGACTTCACTTTCACTTTTCACTTTCATGCATTGGAGAAGGAAAAGGCAACCCAATTCAGTGTTTTTGCCTGGAGAATCCCAGGGATGGGGGAGCCTGGTGGGCTACTGTCTATGGGGTCGCACAGAGTCGGACACGACTGAAGTGACTTAGCAGCAATCTGTCCTTTTATCCTTTACTCCTCCCACAGTAGCTGAGTCCCGCACTCTGTAAATGTTGTCATACTACATTTCACCAGTAGATGGCACTGCTAATTGTGGGGAAGAAAGATGCTTGTTACCATTCAGATTCCTGCTTCAACTTCCCCAGGAGTTCTGATTCAGTTTGTCTGGGTGGGACTTCCCATCTTCTCCAAGTAGTTTGGAAGAGTTTGTCAGGTTTTGAGAAACAATGTAAAAGGCCCTCAATTGCCTTAAACTGGGATTGTTAAATTTTCTGACGGGGCTTTCTTTTGATACAGGGACAGGAATTAGGAAAAAAATATTATAGTCCAGTAACAAGCAGGAGAAAAAAGTATAAAGACTTTATAACAACAAGAACTTTAACTTGGTTACAAAAGCAGTGTGTTGAACATACTAGCCCTGCATATGAAGTACAAACCCTCAGGTTCAATTAGAATCCTGTCAGCCTGGAGTCAAAAGACCCTCATCTCACACAAATGGCCTGTGTGGTCTTAGCTAAATCACATGACATCCTCAGATACCAGAGGAAAGAAACAGCTCTGAGACACCCCTCTCCCACTCCCCGTGGACTGGGTCCTCTGTGGCTGTGTGAACTAGTTGTATTTAAGCGGGTGGGAGGACAGAATATTGAGATTTGGAGTATGACTATAATTATGATCTCACTTGTACTCTCAGGTTGATGATATTTTACACTCCTTTTTCTAGATGAATTATACAAAATATGCCAAAGTCAGAAACTAATTTTATTGAGTAATTATATATTTTTAATAGTTTATGTTTATAGCAGGACTGGGCTGGAGGCAAGAAGGGGAGATCACTGGCAGAGAGATGACAAATTGCACAGAAAACCATTACATTGCTATGAGATTTTATAATGTGATATTAGTCTGCTGTTAGCTGAGGAAGGGTCAACTAGATGGACTTAAAGTTTCCATCCAAATCTCACCTCCTAAGTCCTTGTTCTTCACAACAGACTGGAGCAAGTTTGGAAAATAAGTTTTTATTCAGATAGTACATTAATGAGTTTTAACATAGATCATTTGTGCAAATAGATTCGATTTTTTTTTCTTAAACAGAAAATTATAAAAACATAAAGGCCTCCATTATTTAACACTAAAAATTGTTGATCTAGTAAAGATGACAGGAGCTTCCCATGTTACCTCTTTAAAAAAATAATAAAATTTGTTTGACATAAAAATTTTTCCTTGAAACTGGAATGTATTGAGCTTTTATGCGTGATACACAGTCAACAGGCTGTTTTCAATTTTTGTGTTCATATATTTATTTATAATTGCAAATTGCATACAAATGATGTCTTCCTTTGTGTAAACTGTTAGCTAATGTCACAATTATCAATGCCATCTACTGGTGAAGTGGTATGACAACATTTTCAGAGTGCAAGATACTGAGCTACTGTGGAACAGGGAAAGGATAAAAGGACAATTTAAACAGTGATTATATATTAAGATGAAAAAGGTATTTGATGTTAAAAATTATTGGGAATTGTTTTTAGGTTGGACATTGATGTTGTGGTTATTTTAAAACATCCTTGTGTTTTAGAGATTTGGGGCTAAGTCTGTCCCACTAAGAGCGCCTCGGTGGCTGCGACCACCACACTAAGCACGGCCGAGAGGAGCTACCCCACGACTGAGGTCAAGAAGGGCGGCCGTGAGGAGATAGCCCTCCTCCAAAGTCAGGAAGAGCTGCGGTGAGGACCGGCGCACTAAGCGCGGCCGAGAGGAGCTACCCCACGACCGAGGTCAGGAAGGGCGGCGGTGAGGAGAAACCCCTCGTCCAAGGTAAGGTGCGATGGCTGTGCTTTGCTGAAGCAGCCAGGAAGAGATACCCCAAGCCCAAGGTAAGAGAAACCCAAGTAAGACGGTAGGTGTTGCAAGAGGGCATCAGAGGGCAAACACACTGAAACCATACTCACAGAAAACTAGTCAATCTAATCACACTAGGACCACAGCCTTGTCTAACTCAATGAAACTAAGCCATGCCCATGGGGCAACCCAGGATGGGCGGGTCATGGTGGAGAGATCTGGCAGGATGTGGTCCGCTGGAGAAAGGAATGGCAAACCACTTCAGTATTCTTGCCTTGAGAACCCCATGAACAGTATGAAAAGGCAAAATGATAAGATACTGAAAGAGAAACTCCCCAAGTCAGTAGGGGCCCAATATGCTACTGGAGATGAGTGGAGAAATAACTCAAGAAAGAATGAAGGGATGGAACCAAAGCAGAAAGAATACCCAGCTGTAGATGTGTCTGGTGATAGAAGCAAAGTCCGATGCTGTAAAGAACAATATTGCATAGGAACCTGGAATGTCAGGTCCATGAATCAAGACAAATTGGAAGTGGTCAAACAAGAGATGGCAAGAGTGAATGTCGACATTCTAGGAATCAGCGAACTGAAATGGACTGGAATGGATGCATTTAACTCAGAGGACCATTATGTCTACTACTGTGAGCAGGAATCCCTCAGAAGAAATGGAGTGGCTATCATTGTCAACAAAAGAGTCCGAAATGCAGTACTTGGATGCAATCTCAAAAATGACAGAATGATCTCTGTTCGTTTCCAAGGCAAACCATTCAATGTCACAGTGATCCAAGTCTATGCCCCAACCAGTAATGCTGAAAAAGCTGAAGTTGAACGGTTACATGAAGACCTACAAGACCTTTTAGAATTAACACCCAAAAAAGATGTCCTTTTCATTAAAGGGGACTGGAATGCAAAAGTAGGAAGTCAAGACACACCTGGAGTAACAGGCAAATTTGGCCTTGGTACACGGAATGAAGCAGGGCAAAGACTAATAGAGTTTTGCCAAGAAAATGCACTAGTCATAGCAAATACCCTCTTCCAACAACACAAGAGAAGACTCTATACATGGACTTCACCAGATGATCAACAACGAAATCAGATCAATTATATTCTTTGCAGCCAAAGATGGAGAAGCTCTATACAATCAGCAAAAACAAGACCAGGAGCTGACTGTGGCTCAGACCATGAACTCCTTATTGCCAAATTCAGACTGAAATTGAAGACAGTAGGGAAAACCACTAGACCATTCAGGTATGACCTAAATCAAATCCCTTATGATTATACAGTGGAAGTGAGAAATAGATTTAAGGGCCTAGATCTGATAGATGGAGTGCCTGATGAACTATGGAATGAGGTTCGTGACATTGTACAGGAGACAGGGATCAAGACCATCCCCATGGAAAAGAAATGCAAAAAAGCAAAATGGCTGTCTGAGGAGGCCTTACAAATAGCTGTGAAAAGAAGAGACGCGAAAAGCAAAGGAGAAAAGGAAAGATACAAACATCTGAATGCAGAGTTCCAAGCAATAGCAAGAAGAGAAAAGAAAGCCTTCTTCAGCAATCAATGCAAAGAAATAGAGGAAAACAACAGAATGGGAAAGACTAGGGATCTCTTCAAGAAAATCAGAGATACCAAAGGAACATTTGATGCAAAAATGGGCTCCATAAAGGATAGAAATGGTATGGACCTAACAGAAGCAGAAGATATTAAGAAGAGGTGGCAAGAATACACAGAAGAACTGTACAAAAAAGATCTTCACGACCAAGATAATCATGATGGTGTGATCACTGACCTAGAGCCAGACATCCTGGTATATGAAGTCAAGTGGGCCTTAGAAAGCATCACTATGAACAAAGCTAGTGGAGGTGATGGAATTCCAGTTGAGCTATTCCAAATCCTGAAAGACGATGCTGTGAAAGTGCTGTACTCAATATGCCACCAAATCTGGAAAACTCAGCAGTGGCCACAGGATTGGAAAAGGTCAGTTTTCATCCCAATCCCAAAGAAAGGCAATGCCAAAGAATGCTCTAACTACTGCACAATTGCACTCATCTCACACACTAGTAAAGTAATGCTCAAAATTCTCCAAGCCAGGCTTCAGCAATATGTGAACCGTGAACTTCCTGATGTTCAAGCTGGTTTTAGAAAAGGCAGAGGAACCAGAGATCAAATGGCCAACATCCACTGGATTATGGAAAAAGCAAGAGAGTTCCAGAAAAACATCTATTTCTGCTTTATTGACTATGCCAAAGCCTTTGACTGTGTGGATCAGAAGAAACTGTGGAAAATTCTGAAAGAGATGGGAATACCAGACCACCTGATCTACCTATTGAGAAATTTGTATGTAGGTCAGGAAGCAACAGTTAGAACTGGACATGGAACAACAGACTGGTTCCAAATAGGAAAAGGAGTACGTCAAGGCTGTATATTGTCACCCTGTTTATTTAACTTATATGCAGAGTACATCATGAGAAACGCTGGACTGGAATAAACACGTTGGAATCAAGATTGCCAGGAGAACTATCAATGACCTCAGATATGCAGATGACACCACCCTTATGGCAGAAAGTGAAGAGGAACTAAAAAGCCTCTTAATGAAAGTGAAAGTGGAGAGTGAAAAGGTTGGCTTAAAGCTCAACATTCAGAAAACGAAGATCATGGCATCTGGTCCCATCACTTCATGGGAAATAGATGGGGAAACAGTGGAAACAGTGTCAGACTTTATTTTTCTGGGCTCCAAAATCACTGCAGATGGTGACTACAGCCATGAAATTAAAAGACGCTTACTCCTTGGAAGGAAAGTTATGACCAATCTAGATAGCATATTCAAAAGCAGAGACATTTCTTTGCCAAGAAAGGTTCGCCTAGTTAAGGCTATGGTCTTTCCTGTGGTCATGTATGGATGTGAGAGCTGGACTGTGAAGAAGGCTGAGTGCTGAAGAATTGAGGCTTTTGAACTGTGGTATTGAAGAAGTCTCTTGCAAGTCCCTTGGACTACAAGGAGATCCAACCAGTCCATTCTGAAGGAGATCAGCCCTGGGATTTCTTTGGAAGGAATGATGCTAAAGCTTAAACTCCAGTATTTTGGCCACCTCATGCAAAGAGTTGACTCATTGGAGAAGACTCTGATGCTGGGAGGGATTGGGGGCAGGAGGAGAAGGGGACGACAGAGGATGAGTTGGCTGGATGGCATCACTGACTCAATGGGTCTGAGTCTCAGTGACCTCTGGGAGTTGGTGATGGACAGGAAGGTCTGGCGTGCTGCGATTCATCGGGTCGCAAATAGTCGGACATGACTGAGTGACTGATCTGACCTGTCCCACTATCATCTGTTCCTTATGGCCTGTAAGCTAAGAACAGTTTTTATATTAACATTTTTAAATGGTTGAAAGAATACAAAGAAGAATATTTGTCTCTCATAGGAAAATTATATGAAATTCAAATTTCAGTGTTCAGAAATAAGGTTTTATTGGAGCATAGCCATCCTCATTCACTAATATTTGTCTGTGGCTGCCTTTGTGCTCCACCAGCAGAATTGAGGGGTTGCAGAGACCATCCAGTGTGAAAATCTGGAAATGTATTTGCGGGTTCTTTATAGGAAATCTCTGCCCACTCTGCCCCAGAGCTCTGCTGTTCTAAGTGTGGCCTGTGGACCAGCAGCATTGGCTGGCCTGGGAGGCTTTTGAAATCTTGTCTCTATCCCAGACCCACTGACTCAGAATCTCTGGATCCCAGATGAGTAATGCTCACAGTACAGTCAGAGAAGCGCTGGTTTAGAGGCCCTGCTAGGTCCTCCTGCGGTTGTACCCTCCCCAGGTTCAGGCCGCCAGGGAGGACCAGGAGGTGTGGCCACCTGGAGCCCCACCCAGTCCAGGCTGTGCTCTGACCACCTGGAGCCCAGAACCCTACTCCCAGTGCCCGTGCAGGCCTCCTCCTGGGGCCCATGTCCCAGCTTGACAGGTGGTCAAGATACAACTGTTTAGGGTGGGAAGAGGGTGGCCTGAGCTTGGACTTGAAGGCTGGGGGTGCTCTTGCTTGAGCAGTGGATTCCTTAAGGCACAGAGAGGGTCAGAGCCAGAGGTGGGAAGAGCAGAGGAGGGCTGGGGGCTGGGGCGGCTCTTCCCTCTGCTGTCCTGCCTTCTGGCTCCAAACTCCAGGGTCCAGGAATCCCAGCCTGCTAGGTGGTTATGAAGGTGCACTTGACAATGTGTTAGCTTAACTTTTAACTTTTAAATATTTAAATATATAAGATGGGCTTCATTTATACTCTTGACCCAGGGCCTGCAGATGTGAGTGGTAGGTCTGTTAAATGCTTCTCAAAGTGTTCAGAGATCCCCCTGCATCACATCTAATAGGATGTTGGTTAAAAATTCAAATTTCCAGGCCCCACTTGTGTGACCCCCTCGATCAGATCTTTGGGGCTGGAGCCTAGGAACCTATACCCCTCCCTTGGTGACTCTGATCCACAGCAGAACTGTAGGAAAACTTGTAATGGGGGTGGGGGGAGTGTGGAGAGGAGCAGAAGAGGGAGGTCCCAGGTCAGAGGAAGGTGCCGACCATGATCTCACACCTTCCTGCTTCTCCCCTGATTTTACTAACGACCTAGCCTGACTCCACCTCTGGGAGCTGGCTGCAGGGAGAAGCTGTCAGAACGGGGCAAGTGTGTCCTCTTGCCGATCGTGGGGATCTCGGGTGCTGTTCTGCAGAAGGAAGGACCTGAGTCAGGGGCAATAGGAGCAAAGGGGCTGCGGGCACCTGGAGGGACCACATGGACCCACCTGGGGGGTCAGGCTGAAGCTGCTGAGCAGGTCTTTGGGCAGGGAGACCTCCTGGTCCTGCCGGGACATGGGTGGAGCTGGAACAGAGACTGCATCTGTCAGTTAGGAGTCAAATGGTGTTGATCAAGGTCCTTAAGCTCTGTGGGTTTGTTTCCTTGTCTGTAAGCTGGGGATCCTAATACCTTCTGAGCTTGCGTTAAAATTAAACGTGATAAAGTAAAAACACATCCTGCCACACAATGCAGAATAAGGGGCGGCTGCTGTTTATTGGGACGCTCATTAGCTTACATCTCTGCACTTTCGGATGCTAGATATCATAGGCACTTGTCACTGGCTGTGCTGAGTCATGCATGACTCTTTGCGACCTTGTGACTCTAGCCCGCCATGCTCCTCTGTCCATGGGATTTTCCAGGCAAGAATACTGGACTGGGTTGCCATTTCCTCCTCCAGGGAGTCTTCCGGACCCAGGGATCCAAGTCACGTCTCCTGTATCTCCTGCATTGGCAGGTGGATTCTTTACCACTGAGCCTGGGAAGCACCTGTCACTGGACGATAAGACCAATTTCCTCAAACCCCCAGGGGGCGCTAGTGGTAAAGCATCTGCCTGCCAATGCAGGAGATCTAAGAGGCTTAGGTAGGGGAAAAGCCCCTGAAGGAGGAAATGGCAACCCACTCCAAGTATTCCTGCCTGGGAAATCCCATCCTCTGTCCACGGGGTCCCAGAGAGTCGTCACGACTGAGTACACACACACCCCAGACCCCAGGCACAGGAATGTTCCAGTCACAGGCATGTGCCAGACCTGTAGCTTGGCCAGATGCCTGGAGATCCCTGAGCTTCCCTGTGCAGGAGCAGCTCCTGAAGGTACTGCCAAGCTGCTCATCCTGTTACAGTTCCCAGGGTTTCCTTCCCAGCAAGCTCATAGGTTGTGCGGAACTAAGCACATACTGAGGATATAAAAAGCTGTACCTGAATGAGGAAACATAGTAAACCAAGTGATTCTTCAGGAGCAGAAGTGTGCGTTTCTGTGTGCAGTGTGTAGATGAGGTGCTCATAGATTTGTGCTGATCTAAGGTGGGCTTATTGAAAAACAGAGACATTACTTTGCCAACAAAGGTCCGTCTAATCAAGGCTGTGGTTTTTCCAGTGGTCATGTATGGATGTGAGAGTTGGACTGTGAAGAAAGCTGAGCACCAAAGAATTGATGCTTTTGAACTGTGGTGTTGCAGAAGACTCTTGAGAGTCCCTTGGACTGCAAGGAGATCCAACCAGTCCATTCTGAAGGAGATCAGTCCTGGGATTTCTTTGGAAGGAATGATACTGAAGCTGAAACTCCAGTACTTTGACCACCTAATTGGAAGAGTTGACTCACTGGAGAAGACTCTGATGCTGGGAGGGATTGGGGGCAAGAGGAGAAGGGGACGACAGAGGATGAGATGGATGGATGGCATCACTGAGTCAGTGGATGTGAGTCTGAGGGAACTCCGGGAGTTGGTAATGGACAGGGAGGCCTGGCGTGCTGCGATTCATGGGGTTGCAAAGAGTTGGACACGACTGAGCGACTGAACTGAATTGAACCGAAGGTGGGGCTTGTGTGAAAACCTCCCGGGAAAACTGTGCCACACTGAAAGTTACCAGCAGGGGGCAGCAGAATCCAGGTGAGCGGCGTGCAAAGGCCGTGGATAGAGGGGCCAGGAAGACCTCATACGGGGCCAAAAGGGGTCACAGCCCCCCCCCACCTCATCTACACCTTATACACAGAAACGCACACTCCTGCTACTGCAGAATCACTCTGTTTCCTCATCCAGGTACAGTTCTTTATATCGTCAGAATGGCAAAGGCCAGGGTTTTGTAAATTTGGCTACAGGGGAGCTCTTTGAAATTCCAGTGCCGAAGCCTCATCTCAGTTAAATCAGAATCTCTAGGGAGGGGAGGCAGGCGTCAACACTTTTTAAAACCCCACAGGTGATTCCACCCTGCAGCCAAGGGAAAACCATTGTTGGAGGCAAAAGATCTCATGTCTTCCCAAATGGCAGCTGCTTTCATTGCTAGAAAGTGTGAACAAGTGTAAGTTGCTCAGTTGTGTCTGACTGTTTGTGACTTCACGAATTATATAGCCCACCAGAATTCCATGGACTTCTCCAGGGAAGAATGCTGGAGTGGGAAACCATTCCTTTCTCCAGGGAATCTTCTCAACCCAGGGATTGAACCTGGGTCTCCTCCATTTCAGGCAGATTCTTTACCATCTGAGCCACCAGGAAAACCAAAGATGGTTTGATTTCTTCCTATTTTGTTACCGACCCTCCCCAGTCAGACCCAAAAGCCCAAAGGGCTCCTTCTGCCATGTATGTGTATGTGCTCAGTCACGTCTGACTCTTTGCAACCCCATGGACTGCAGCCCACCAGACTCCTCTGTTAATGGGATTTCCTAGATAAGAATAGTGGAGCGGGTTGCCAATTTCAGCTCTAGGGGATCTTCCTGACCCAGGGATCAATGCGAGTCTCCTGCACTGGCAGGCAGGTTCTCTACCGCTGAGCCACCTGGGAAGCCTCTCTTGTCAAGTATGTCTTGTGTCCATAGAATGTGCTGTAGAGGACAGACTTTCTTCTAAAAGCACCCCTGCGACTGCTCTGTGTGATTCCTGTCAGCTGGGGGATGCGTGGGTTCTCACAGGACAAGCTCAGCCCGTGGCTCCAGATCGTAGTGCTGGGTCAGCATCTCTGCGCACGGCCCCCTTGGCCGCCATCTTGAATCACAGTGCCGGGCACAGAGACTCTGCACACGGCCCTCAGAGCTGAGGTGTTGGCACAGCCATTTCACACCAGGGCGTCTCATCTGAAGGACCAAGTGTGAGGCTTCTGCACGAAGGTGAAACAAGACTCAGCACAAAGGGAGAGATAAAAGTAAACTTCATTTCATTATCCAGATTCTAACTTTACTCCCAGGGAATTGTTGATAGGCTTTATCAGTGACTGTTCCGTCACAGTCCAGCCTTCCTGAATATTAAGGGTCCCAGCTTATCTTCGGAGAAGGCAATGGCACCCCACTCCAGTACTTTTGCCTAGAAAAATCCCATGGACGGAGGAGCCTGGTAGGCTGCAGTCCATGGGGTCGCTAGAGTCGGACACTGAGCGACTTCACTTTCACTTTTCACTTTCATGCATTGGAGAAGGAAATGGCAACCCACTCCAGTGTTTTTGCCTGGAGAATCCCAGGGATGGGGGAGCCTGGTGGGCTGCCATCTATGGGGTCTCACAGAGTCGGACACGACTGAAGCGATGCAGCAGCAGCTTACCTTAAATGGCTGTTTTACTTTGTTACCTGTGGAGATAATCTTGATGAAGAGAAAGAAATTTCTCTTCTATGCCTGAAGATCCAAAAGGGAAGGTATTGATATAATCAGTTTGTTTGTTTGTTTTTTTAACCTATAAGGTAACTCCCTCTTGGGTGGGGCCTGATGTTGCTCCTAAAATAAGTGTGAGTCCGTGGTGCCCTTCATTTGAGGAAGAAAACCTGGTATTGCTTAAATGGGAAAGGGAAGGACCTAGGTATCAGGGTACACAGAGAACCAGGTCTGGACTTCCAGATGACAGGCTAAGATGGCCTCATCACTATGGAAATAGTGTTTCTATGCTTGTGAGACAGGAAGGAGGAGGGGCACAGATATTGAGAAAAACAGGATCCCACAAAAACTGGCTTGAACCAGCTAAAATCAAGATGGTGTTGAGTACGGTCTGGCCTTTGACCTCTAACTCATTACACCTTCATTATAACACTAAAATTCACTCCCCTCTTATCCTGACAGGTGCTGTGATAGTTCCAAGGCTGACCATAGAAAGCCAAACAGTGATACTGAAGAGGCGGGTCTGGCTTCTATGCCCTCAAAAGCCAATAAAGAGGCCAGATTGGTAGAAAGGAACATTTACTTTATTTTGGATGCCAGTTTGTGGTGGTGGGGGGGGGGGGGGGGGAGGGTGGGCACCTGTCCAAAGGCTGACTTCCCTCTCGCTTGAGAACTAATGGACAAGAGATTTTATAGACAGAGAGAGAGGGTTATGTGTAGAAATAGCAGTCAGTGCTGACAGTCATCTTGAGATTGGTCACTGGTGGTCTGATCAGCTTCATCTTGATTGTTTTAAGTATAGTTACTCTTCAGTTCCTGGGTTGGTTTGTCCCCATTTCTCAAGGTTTATTCTCAGAACTGTGGTAGCTTATATGATTGCTACAATCCAGTCAACATGCAGTTCTTTTACTTGGAGGGGTTTTCAGTACCTATAAGACAGCTCACAGGATATGGCTCAGAATATTATCTATAGCCCTTGGGAAGGAATTAAGAGATTCTTGACTATGCTTAATGACTACATTATTATTAACCATGAACTTCCTGATGTTTAAGCTGGTTTTAGAAAAGGCAGAGGAACCAGAGATCAAATTGCCAACATCTGCTGGATCATGGAAAAAACAAGAGAGTTCCAGAAAAACATCTATTTCTGCTTTATTGACTATGCCAAAGCCTTTGACTGGGTGGATCACAATAAACTGTGGAAAATTCTGAAAGAGATGGGAATACCAGACCACCTGATCTGCCTCTTGAGAAATTTGTATGCAGGTCAGGAAGCAATAGTTAGAACTGGACATGGAACAAGGAACAACAGACTGATTCCAAATAGGAAAAGGAGTACGTCAAGACTGTATATTGTCACCCTGTTTATTTAACTTATATGCAGAGTACATCATGAGAAACGCTGGACTGGAAGAAACACAAGCTGGAATCAAGATTGCTGGGAGAAATATCAATAACCTCAGATATGCAGATGACACAACCCTTATGGTAGAAAGTGAAGAGGAACTAAAAAGCCTCTTGATGAAAGTGAAAGAGGAGAGTGAAAAAGTTGGCTTAAAGCTCAACGTTCAGAAAACGAAGATCATGGCATCTGGTCCCATCACTTCATGGGAAATAGATGGGGAAATAGTGGAAACAGTGTCAGACTTTATTTTTCTGGGCTCCAAAATCACTGCAGATGGTGACTGCAGCCATGAAATTAAAAGACGCTTACTCCTTGGAAGGAAAGTTATGACCAACCTAGATAGCATATTCAAAAGCAGAGACATTACTTTTGCAACAAAAGTTCATCTAGTCAAGGCTATGGTTTTTCCTGTGGTCATGTATGGATGTGAGAGCTGGACTGTGAAGAAGGCTGAGTGCCAAAGAAGTGATGCTTTTGAACTGTGGTGTTGGAGAAGACTCTTGAGAGTACCTTGGACTGCAAGGAGATCCAACCAGTCCATTCTGAAGGAGATCAGCCCTGGGGTTTCTTTGGAAGGAATGATGCTAAAGCTGAAACTCCAGTATTTTGGCCACCTGATGCAAAGAGTTGACTCATTGGAGAAGACTCTGATGCTGGGAGGGATTGGGGGTAGGAGGAGAAGGGGACAACAGAGGATGAGATGGCTGGATGGCATCATTGACTCGATGGACGTGAGTCTGGGTGACCTCCGGGAGCTGGTGATGGACAGGGAGGCCTGGCGTGCTGCAATTCATGGGGTAGCAAAGAGTCAGACATGACTGAGCGACTGATCTGATCTGATTGTTATTTTTGGTCTCCTTTAACTGTTTTCTTTTGCTTCTGCATGTTCTCACTTCTGGGATTAAACTTATTTTTTGGCTAAAGATTTTCAACAGACAAAAGCAGGCAGAGGACACTGGGGGCAAGGACCGTAGGGTCCTGCTCCATTTCAAAAGTGTGCAGTGATTCAGGTCTTGAAAATCCCTGTTCCTTCCCTGGAATAGCAAGAATATTTGTCCCGCTTATTATTGTATGAAATTACCCAGTTCATGACAGATAACAACCTGGGTCCTCTCACTTTCTGATAGGGTCCATATTTTGACTATGGAGTTTGTGTCTCCCTGAATAAGTCCATTTTCACTTTACTTCAGCTCCCTCTTCAACTCTCTCCCACAGGAAGCCAAAGACCCTCACTTGGAAGCTGGTCCCTGGTACTCCCACGTCTCCCAGGATGAGATATTTTCTTCTCCTGCACCACTTGTAACCTGGAGGATGAAGAATACGGACTATAATCTAACCTGATTATAAAGCAGATTATCTAGTTTTAGGAAGAGTTTTTATTTATCTTCCTGGTGTTGTTTCTTAAACTTTAGCAAAGTCTGGTTTCCACTTTTCTGGGCAAATGTTTTTTTAAAATGTATTCTGTTTTTAAAATCAACTCTGCTGTGGGATTTTAAAGGAAGGATGTAACTGGTTCTCATCTGCTCCCCAGCTGGATGACACACACTTCATCACCCTCTTATGGCATTCTCTCAACCTGGTTCACAGACTCTGGTTGAACTGTTTCCAGTCCCTCTCCTCCCTGGACATGGGGGGTGGGCTGAAACTGCCAACCCTTTAATCAGCTGTTTGGTTTTTCTGACACACAGATGCATTCAGTAAAACTCAGGTGTAGTTGAAAGGGGCTTGTTATAATTATCAAGATACTTTTTCAGTCTTATCTTAGAGCACCTAAGGGTTTTAGGAGTTCTGCGCCAGCAATAGCATGAAGACTAAATAAGTATTCTAAGTCACAACATTAGTCTTCAAGATTCATCCATGCTGCAGCACGTGTCAGAATTTCCTTCCTTTTTAAGGGTGAATGATACTCCACTGTATGTTTATTCATTCAAGAAATAATACTTTTGAATATACTTATTTTCTTCATATATATTCATATGGGCTTTATATATGGGAAAAAAAGTTTGAAATGCTTTATTTTTCTCTTGTACTAAAATCTGCTTATTGGCTGATTCAAAATTTATTTACTTGAGGGATAAACAAAGTAAACCTTGACTTCTTTCTTATTTACTTTTCTCTGTGCTCAGTTCACTGCTGAGTGTGCTTCATGACACGAGAAGCATGTGCTGTGGTCTTTTCTTTCTCCTCCTCTTATCAAAACAGGATTCCTCAGGGCCAGCCTAGCAGTAGGACAGACACTGGGGAGCCTGGGACTGTCATCTCTGTAGCCTGGCAGCTTTGTGCCCATCATCTGTGCTCACCTCCACCGACCAGTACAGGCCACTAGCTCAGGGATCTCGCGGTGGGGTGGGGTCTCTCCCAGAAAGGCCCACCAGAGTACTTCTCCATTCCAGTTGGAGACCTTCCCACAGCACCCTTGTTTGGTCCTGATGAGGGCAGGTGCCCAAGGGCGGGCTGCTATCTGCTTCTACCAGCTTTCTCCTGGTGTTCACCACAGCTGAGGGGCGTTTCCGCTCCAGCCTGCCCCTCCCTCTCCACCTTCTGTGTTGGGGTCCGGGCTCAGAGCGCGCCTTCCGATAGCGTTTGCAGCCAGGGTGGGAACGAGGGCGCCTGGGATCCTGCGTCCCCCTCCCGACCTCCCCCCCCCCCCCCCCCCCCCTGCAGTTCCCCCACCGCCACCATCAGCGGCGCCTGCAGCCTCGCCTCACACCTGCGTGTGGCCGGCGGCTGCCCCCACCCCACAGGCCGGCAAGATGCGGCCGGTTTCCCCGGAGGAGGAGCCCAACCCGCTGCAGGACGCGAACATCTGCTCGCGGCTGTTCTGGTGAGCCCCGCCTGGGCTGAGACAGCCCGCAGCCTCAGGGCCAGTGCCTGACGCTGTTGCGCCTTTCAGAGGCTGCGGGTCGAGGGTCACGGCGAAGGAGTGCTTTCCGATGGCTGCTTGTAGCGGGTGGGGTCTCCCCACGCCGGCCGCGGCTGTCCCTGTCTGCGCCCTCTGGGTGAAGCGGCGGCAAGCGGTAGCAGGAAGGAGAAGAGGGTCCTGATGGTGGGGCGCAGGGTCTCCCTGCCTAGCTGCTCGCTGCCCCGTCAGCCTCCTTAGTCCCTGGAGCAGGAGGGGCAGCGGGAGCAGGAGGCAGGCAGGCTGAGAACCCAGGCTGTCCAGCGGGGGTCACCACCAGTGGGAGAAAGACCGGACCCCGCACACCATTCTTAGCCAGCTTCCCCAGGATAGCTCCAGATTCATAGTTCTGAACTAATTAGCACCCTTTCCCCACTAAGCAAACAGCCCTGAACTGCTTCCTTAATCTAATTAGTGCTCTGCTCCTGTTGCCATCTTCCAATAATGTCCCCAGCTTTCTCCATATTCTTGAGGTGACAGCTGAGTTACAGCTGCACCAGGCTCCCTTGTCACTGTGTCTGTGACCACGTCTCCCTGCCTCCCTCTGTCTGTGTGCATCTCTCACTATATTCCAGTATCTACTGACAAATTCAATGTGCATAAAAAAAACACTTTTTAAAAAATGAACGAGGACATGATTCTTGAACCCATTTTGCTTTTATCTGGGATACCAGCCCCTTACTGTGAATCTCTGCTTCCATTTTAGAGAGTCACCCTGAGGATGGGGTCCCTGAAGCCTGTGGGGTCTTATCTGCATCTCTAGCCTTTCCAGAAACAGTGCATGGTCTTGATGCAGGTGATCCTGCCCAGGAGTCCTCTGGTTCTGAAACCACAGAGGGGCCCCTGAGCTGGGAGGAAACACACAGATGAAAAGCAGCTGAGAGAGGTGAAGCTCTTAACTAAAGTTTTCCATCTGATAATTGGGACCACTAATTAGATGGGTTTAATCACACTTGAGTGATTATTCTATCTTTCTTTTCTGGACCCGAAACCATCCATCTTTCCCACAAATTCTATTTCCTTTTCTTCATATGGGAGGTCCTTGGGGATTCCCAGGAAACAGAAGCTTCTGTGCTTGTTCTGATGGTGGTGTATTCAGTGTGTGAAACTACAACTCTTGGCCATTTGGTGGCCCTTCACTTTCACCTTTCACTTTCATGCATTGGAGGAGGAAATGGCAACCCACTCCGATGTTCTTGCCTGGAGAATCCCAGGGACGGTGGGGCCTGGTGGGCTGCCGTCTGTGGGGTCACACAGAGTTGGACACAACTGAAGTGACTTAGCAGCAGCAAGGAAAGAGGGTCAAGAAGAGAAAATATGGGTGTAGGCTTCCTTATTGGCTCAATGGTAAAGAATTCACCTGCCATAGCAGAAGACCAAGAGATGTGGGTTTGTTCCCTGGGTGGGGAAGATCCCCTGGAGTAAGGAATGGCAACCCACACCAGTGTTCTTGTCTGGGAAATCCCATGAATACAGGAGCCTGGTGGGCTATAGTCCATGGGATTGCAAAAGAGTCAGACATGACTTAGTGACTAAACAACAATCACAATAAATAATAACAAAATTAAGGGACACCTCTCCTTAACTTCGGACAGGGCAAGGAGCTCTCCAGGGCAAGGCATGTTCTGTTGTGGATTTTCAAATTGTATGTGCACAGAAATGGGAATGTGAGGACTTCTTATTGATTTGGGTAGACACCCATTTCCAATTTTTCTGCTGAAGTGGAAGGAGCTATTATCTCTTATTTAACATGTGAAGTCACTGAAGCAGAGAGATTGAGTAATTTTTTAAAAAACTTTTTATTTTATAAATTTGTGGCTCAGCTGGTAAAGAATCTGCCTGCAATGCAGGAAACTGGGGTTCGATCCCTGGGTTGGGAAGATTCCCTTGGAGAAGGGAAAGGGTACCCACTCCAGTATTCTGACCTGGGGAATTCCACGGACTGTATAATCTATAGAGTTGCAAAGAGTCCGACATGACTGAATGACTTTCACTTTCATAGCTGATTTACAATGTTGTTATAGTTTCAGGTGGACAGGAAAGGGATTCAGCCATATATAAACATGTATTCATTCTGCCCCAGATTCCAAGAGGTTGACCAGGTTGCCTACCATCACACAGCTACTAGTAAGAGTTGGATCCCAAACGAGGCAGTCTGGCTTCTGAGCTTGTGTTGTTGTGGATGTAACTGCAGGACTGAGCTGCTTCTGTTGAGATTCTTGTTCTTAAATGGAGGGAAAAGGTGATTCCAAACACGCCTTTGGTCTTGTAGGTGGAGTTTCTCAAGGGAAGTTCTTAAAGGTCTTGTTGTTGGAGATGATGCACGTGAAGCGTCTCTATAATCAAGCTTTAGGGTGGCTGTTCTCAAATATGGCTTTCAGACCTGCAGCATCCTCCTCACCTGGGAGCTTGTTAGAAATGCAAATCACCACCCCCACCCCTGTTCCATGCTCCTTCTAGGCCAATTTTGTAAAGTGAGAAACCCTGGGGATGGGGTTAAACAAGCTCCAGGAGATTCTGATGGAAGGTGGAGGCTGGCTTCTGCTTTAAGCCACTCCTCCCATTGGCATTGTTCCTTCAGTGTTAACTTTTAAAAAGGGGTCCAGACTTTGTGAAGTTAGTTGGTGACCACAATTGCCATCCTGTTTGTAAAGTTTGAGGTATCCTCATGATTTACTCGTGTCCCCCACTTGCTGTCCTGGGAAATTGAAATGAGGCCAGGCAGGAACTGCTGCCCAGAGACAAGACCCATGATGTAGAGAAACAGTTTTCATCTTCTCATTGGGTGTTTGCTTTTCTTACATTTCATCTGCTTTCTCAACTTGTAAATAATGCCAATAAATAGCTTATTGTCTTTATACAAATGACCTCACAGGGGTTTTAGTGTTTTCACAGGAGAGGTAGGACTTAGAGTCTAAGAGAAGACATACATTATGGCTATTGGTAATTCCGAATTTTAGAAAAGAATATATATTTTTCTATTTCTATAAAAAAATTATGCAAGAAGAAGGGCTTCCCAGGTGTCCCAGACGTAAGGAACCCACCTGCCAATGTGGAGACACAGAGACATGGGTTTGATCCCTGGGTCAGGAAGATCCCCTGGTGTAGGAAGTGGCAACCCACTCCAATACTGTTGCCTGGAGAATCCCATGGACAGAGGAGTCTGGTGGGCTACTCTGCAAAGAGTCAGATACGACTGAACACATAGAAGAAGAAAGGATCAAGGACTTGTTGTTTTTTAGTCAGGTATACTTGCTGATATTTTGGTTGTTTCTTAGTCTTTCCCCATGAAATTCTTGTGCATATCTGCACATGCACATTTTTTTAATCAAAATTTTAGCTCATGTATTTTTAGAATTAATTTTTATTGTAGCATCAGATCAGATCAGATCAGTCGCTCAGTCGTGTCCGACTCTTTGCGACCCCATGAACTGCAGCACGCCAGGCCTCCCTGTCCATCACCAGCTCCCGGAGGTCACTCAGACTCGCATCCATCGAGTCAGTGATGCCATCCAGCCATCTCATCCTCTGTCGTCCCCTTCTCCTCCTGCCCTCAATCCCTCCCAGCATTAGAGTCTTCTCCAATGAGTCAACTCTTCGCATGAGGTGGCCAAAATACTGGAGTTTCAGCTTTAGCATCATTCCTTCTAAAGAAATTCCAGGATTGATCTCCTTCAGAATGGACTGGTTGGATCTTCTTGCAGTCCAAGGGACTCTCAAGAGTCTTCTCCAACACCACAGTTCAAAAGCATCAATTCTTCGGCGCTCAGCCTTCTTCACAGTCCAGCTCTCACATCCATACATGACCACAGGAAAGACCATAGCCTTGACTAGGCGAACCTTTGTTGGTAAAGTAATGTCTCTGCTTTTGAATATGCTATCTAGGTTGGTCATAACTTTCCTTCCAAGGAGTAAGCGTCTTTTAATTTCATGGCTGCAGTCACCATCTGCAGTGATTTTGGAGCCCAGAAAAATAAAGTCTGACACTGTTTCCACTGTTTCCCCATCTATTTCCCATGCAGTGATGGGACCAGATGCCATGATCTTCGTTTTCTGAATGTTGAGCTTTAAGCCAAACTTTTCACTCTCCACTTTCACTTTCATCAAGAGGCTTTTTAGCCCCTCTTCACTTTCTGCCATAAGGGTGGTGTCATCTGCATATCTGAGGTTATTATTGTAGCATAGTTGCTAACAATGTTTTCTATAAAGTTAAATAGCTTTGGATCCTGATTCCTTAATTTTCTATGGTTAACATTTATTTATAGCATTAAATAATGTTCAAAATGTGGAATTTATTTTTTAGGTAAACTTTTTATTTTGTATAGGAGTATATCCAACTGACAATGTCATAGTTTCAGGGGGACAACAAAGGAACTCGGCTGTACATAAACATGTATCCATTCTCCCCCAAACCCCCTCCCATCAAGGCTGGCACATAACATTGAGCAGAGTTCCCTTTGCGATACAGTGGGTCCTTGTTGGTTATCCATCCTAAATACAGCAGTGTATGCATGTTCCCACTAAACTCCCTAACTGTCCCTTTCCCCCATCACTCTCCCTGGCAACCACAAGTTCATTCTCTAAGTCTGTGAATCTGTTTCTGTCAAAATGTGGTATTTAATTGAAATGTATGCAGTCTTTCACTTTTGTTTAATAGAGTTTATTGCTAATTAGTGGAGAAGGCGATGGCACCCCACTCCAGTACTCTTGCCTGGAAAATCCCATGGAGGGAGGAGCCTGGTAGGCTGCAGTCCATGGGGTCGCTGAGGGTCAGACACAACTGAGCAACTTCACTTTCCCTTTTCACTTTCATGCATTGGAGAAGGAAATGGCAATCCACTCCAGTGTTCTTGCCTGGAGAATCCCAGGGACGGGGGAGCCTGATGGGCTGCTGTCTATGGGGTCGCACAGAGTGGGACACGACTGAAGTGACTTAGCAGCAGCAGCATTGCTAATTAGGATGTGATGCATATCTATGACCATATATTTTGGTGCATCTTTTCTTTTTCCATATTCCCAGAAGTAGAATAATTAGTGAAAGGCTGAATTGTTTTCCAGTAGGTTCAGATCAATTTGCCCTCTTAACAGCTGTTTGTGAGCTTATTTCATTGTCAACTTTGAGTACCTGAATTACATTTTTATCATTTAAAAATAATTCAAAGAGTTTTAATTTGAATTTATTTGATTTATGTGTGTTCAATCACCTACTCCAGTTTGACTTTTTCAACCCCATGGACTGTAGCCTGTCAGGCTCTTCTGTCCATGGGATTTCATGGACAAGAATACTGGAGTGGGTTGTCATTTGATTTGTAGAGACGGAAGATTTTTTATGTCTACTGACCATTTATTTTTGTTTCTTCAAATGTCTATCAATAGATTTTTTTCCTATAGAGCATTTATATTTTTGAAATAACTTGTAATCATGCATATAATACTTTTTCAGATTTTAATTTGTTCTTTAGAGGTTTTAAATTGTATATCATTAATTAAAATTGAGCTTTTCTTTTTGATTTCTCTTTTTGCTTTTGTAGTATGTGTTTTAAAAATCCTAACATCATCTAAATCTCTGTTTAATTTTAGCTTTTTTCTTATTTTGTTTTAATAGTAAAGGCAGCTAGAATTTTTTGAGTTTTTGATATAAGATAGGCCCAATTTTTTTCTAAAACAGCCCATTTCCCCATTATGATTTACTGAATAATTCTTCTTCCCCATTATTGGAAACCAATAGCCTAGTTTGTGAACTGTGTCCCTCTGGGGACTGGACTTTCCCGTTTGCTGAAACTCTCCCTGCTGTCCTCACTGCAGCCTCTGGGGTGAGCTCTGCGTTTCCCTCCACCCTCGTCCCAGAGCCCAGCAGGCTGGGGGTGAGTGCAGGACCTATCCCCAGGGATGAGGTGGAGCAGGGTTTTGGACCAGATGCACTTGACCCTTCAGGGAGTGGTTACATCCTTACTCCCCTGACCACGTCTCAGTCAGTGAACTGTCCCCTTGCAGAGTGAGTGTGGATGTGGAAACTGTCCACAAGACTCTCCAGAGACTTTTGTCAGAGAAGCTGATGACATGAGGGAGATGTGAACTGGCTGAGTGCTGAAAGGGTTTGGGAGGTTGGTCCTGTAAGGCCCTTAGTAACCATCGATTGTGAATAAATGGAAATGTTAAATTTCAAACTAGAATTCTTTGCACCAGTTTCAGAATACACTTGTTATTCTTCATTAAAAGTCAGAAATCCACATGTTAGAGAAGAAGGCTGGGTGAGCTCTGCAGGGCTGTTTCTCTGGCCTTGACCTGTTCTCAATAACTGTTTAGTTTGATGAGTTTTAATAACTTTATACAATATCTACAGCCTCAAGCAAGAGGTAGAACATCCCAAAGGTATATTCAAATTTACTGGTATGTCCTTATTGCAAAATAAACTTCTTAAAAAATTTATCTCCTATAGTTTATTCTATAAATTAAAAAAAAGCAAGAGAGTTCCAGAAAAATATCTATTTCTGCTTTATTGACTATGCCAAAGCCTTTGACTGTGTAGATCACAATAAACTGTGGAAAATTCTGAGAGAGATGGGAATACTAGACCACCTGATCTGCCTCTTGAGAAATCTGTATGCAGGTCAGGAAGCAACAGTTAGAACTGGTCATGGAACAACAGACTGGTTCCAAATAGGAAAAGGAGTACGTCAAGGCTGTATATTGTCACCATGTTTATTTAACTTATATGCAGAATACATCATGAGAAATGCTGGACTGGAGGAAACACAAGCTGGAATCAAGATTGCCGGGAGAAATATCAATAACCTCAGATATGCAGATGATACCACCCTTATGGCAGAAAGTGAAGAGGGGCTAAAAAGCCTCTTGATGAAAGTGAAAGTGGAGAGTGAAAAGGTTGGCTTAAAGCTCAACATTCAGAAAACAAAGATCATGGCATCTGGTCCCATCACTACATGGGAAATAGATGGAGAAACAGTGGAAACAGTGTCAGACTTTATTTTTCTGGGCTCCAGAATCACTGCAGATGGTGACTGCAGCCATGAAATTAAAAGACGCTTACTCCTTGGAAGGAAAGTTATGACCAACCTAGATAGCATATTCAAAAGCAGAGACATTACTTTGCCAACAAAGGTTCGCCTAGTCAAGGCTATGGTCTTTCCTGTGGTCATGTATGGATGTGAGAGCTGGACTGTGAAGAAGGCTGAGCGCCGAAGAATTGATGCTTTTGAACTGTGGTGTTGGAGAAGACTCTTGAGAGTCCCTTGGACTGCAAGGAGATCCAACCAGTCCATTCTGAAGGAGATCAGGCCTGGGATTTCTTTGGAAGGAATGATGCTAAAGCTGAAACTCCAGTATTTTGGCCACCTGATGCAGAAGAGTTGACTCATTGGGGAAGACTCTGATGCTGGGAGGGATTGAGGGCAGGAGGAGAAGGGGATGACAGAGGATGAGATGGCTGGATGGCATCACTGACTCGATAAATGTGAGTCTGAGTGACCTCCGAGAGCTGGTGATGGATAGGGAGGCCTGGCGTGCTGCAGTTCATGGGGTCGCAAAGAGTCGGACACGACTGAGTGACTGATCTGATCTGATCTGATAGTTTATTCTTGATTTTTTTGGTCTTTATAGTTCTGCATCTTATCCGCCTGAGACAAATGTCCTTTCAGATGTGTCAAGTGGATAATTTGCCTTTTGGAGTCTTCCATGGGTCTCCCAATCATGCTGATTCCCTTCCCTCTGTTGACCTGAACAAACAGAGTGTCAGATATTTCTCCAGCAAAAATGGGTTTATTCAGAATCAGCAGAGAATTGCAGTTTGAGGTCTGCATTTGTGCAGAGCCAAGTGTAAGTCCTCAAAGTGCCAGGGCTGTAGAGCACTTTTACAGAGGGGAAGAGGAGGTTGGGAGGGCTTTTACAGAGTCCATGGCTTTTCATTGCCTATGTCCTTGCCAGGAAAGGAGAAGAGTCTTTCTTCTTCCTGTTGGGCACTGCTGTTGTTGTAACCTCATGTATCAAACTTTCAGAGGCTTTCTAATGGGTACCGCATGGGATTACTTGAGCACTCTGTGGTGGTGATGACTGCTGTTTCTCTGGGGAAACTTTGTCCTATTCAGAGCATCACTGACCCTCTCAGCATCCCAGGGAGGTGTTCTCTCCAGGTCTTCTCCCCACTTTCCCGAGGCCAATAATGAGAGGTTTTGTGGCTGGTTCACGGTCATATAACCAAGAAGTGGCAAAGTCTAGACTCTAACACAGGAAGATTTCCAAACGAGGCACATCAGGTGCCATTTTTGTTTCTGATTTAATTTTTTTTAATTGTGGAAAATGCGCACAACATACAATTTATGATCTTGACGATTTTTAAGCGTGCAGTTCAGTATTGTTAAGTACATTCACATTATTGTGCAGCCAATTTCCAGAACTCTTTTCATCCTGTACTGCTGCTGCTGCTGCTAAGTTTGCTTCAGTCGTGTCTGACTCTGTGCAACCCCATAGATGGCAGCCCACCAGGCTCCGCCGTCCCTGGGATTCTCCAGGCAAGAACACTGGAATGGGTTGCCATTTCCTTCTCCAAGACATGAGAGTGAAAAGTGAAAGTCAAGTCGCTCAGTCGTGTCCGACTCTCTGCAACCTCATGGACTGAAGCCTACCACACTCCTCCGTCCATGGGATTTTCCAGGCAAAAAGTACTGGAGTGGGTTGCCATTGCCTTCTCCACATCCTGTACTGCTGCTGCTGTTAAGTCACTTCAGTTGTGTCCGACTCTGTGTGACCCCATAGACTGCAGCCCACCAGGCTCCCCCGTCCCTGGGATTCTCCAGGCAAGAACACTGGAGTGGGTTGCCATTTCCTTCTCTAATGCATGAAAGTGAAAAGTGAAAGTGAAGTCACTCAGTCGTGTCCGACCCTCAGCGACCCCATGGACTGCAGCCTTCCAGGCCCCGCCACCCATGGGATTTTCCAGGCAGAAGTACTGGAGTGGGGTGCCATTGCTTTCTCCGCATCCTGTACTAGTGTGCTGTTAAAAGCTACTGGAGGTGATGGAATTCCAGTTGAGCTATTTCAAATCCTGAAAGATGACACTGTGAAAGTGCTGCACTCATATGCCAACACAATTGGAAAACTCAGCAGTGGCCACAGGACTGGAAATGGTCAGTTTTCATTCCAATCCCAAAGAAAGGCAATGCCAAAGAATGCTCAAACTATTGTACAATTGCACTCATCTCACATGCTAGTAAAGTAATGCTCAAAATTCCCCAAGCCAGGCTTCATCAATACATGAACCATGAACTTCCTGATGTTCAAGCTGGTTTTAGAAAAGGCAGAGGAACCAGAGATCAAATTGCCAACATCCTCTGGATCATGGAAAAAGCAAAAGAGCTCCAGAAAAACATCTATTTCTGCTTTATTGAATATGTCAAAGCCTTTGACTGTGTGGATCACAGTAAACTGTGGAAAATTCTGAAAGACATGAGAATAGCAGACCACCTGACCTGCCTCTTGAGAAACCTATATGCAGGTCAGGAAGCAACAGTTAGAACTGGACATGGAACAACAGACTGGTTCCAAATAGGAAAAGGAGTATGTCAAGGCTGTATATTGTCACCCAACTTATTTAACTTATATGCAGATAACATCATGAGAAATGATGGGCTGGAGGAAGCACAAGCTGGAATCAAGATTGCTGGGAGAAATATCAATAACCTCAGATATGCAGATGACACCACCCTTATGGCAGAAAGTGAAGAGGAACTAAAAAGCCTCTTGATGAAAGTGAAAGAGGAGAGTGAAAAAGTTGGCTTAAAGCTCAACATTCAGAAAACAAAGATCATGGCATCTGGTCCCATCACTTCAAGGCAAATAGATGGGGAAACAGTGGAAGCAGTAGCTGACTTTATTTTTCTGGGCTCCAGAATCACTGCAGATGGTGATTGCAACCATGGAATTAAAAGACGCTTGCTCTTTGGTAGGAAAGTTATGACCATCCTAGACAGCATATTAAAAAGCAGAGACATTATTTGCCAACAAAGGTCCATCTAATCAAGGCTATGGTTTTTCCAGTGGTCATGTATCGCTGTGAGAGTTGGACTGTAAAGAAAGCTGAGTGCTGAAAAATTGATGCTTTTGAACTGTGGTTGTGGAGAAGACTCCTCTTGAGAGTCCCTTGGACTGCAAGGAGATCCATCCAGTCCATCCTAAAGGAGATCAGTCCTGGGTGTTTGGAAGGACAGATGTTGAAGCTGAAACTCCAATACTTTGGCCACCTGATGCGAAGAGCTAACTCATTTGTAAAGACCCTGATGCTAGGAAAGATTGAGGGCAGGAGGAAAATAGACAACAGAGGATGAGATGGTTGGATGGCATCACTGACTCTATGGACATGGGTTTGGGTGAAATCTGGAAGTTACTGATGGACAGAGAGGTCTGGCATGCTGTGGTTCATGGGTTTGCAAAGAGTTGGACAGGACTGAGTGACTGACTGAACTGAACTGAAAAACACTAACTGCCCACTTCCCTTGTCCCTCAGCCCCTGGCAACCACAGGGCCACTTTGTTTCTCTTTGAATTTGACTGCTCTGAGGATTAATGTAAATCACATCATAAAATCTTTGTCTTTTGTGATACACCTTTTTACAATCCTACTGTCAGTGTGCAAATTTCCAGTTTCTCCACATCCTTGCCAACACTATTTTTTCTTCTTCTTTTTTTTTTCCCCATGGTAGCCCTCCTAATATGTGTGAGCTGATGTCTTATGTGGTTTTCATGTGCATTTCCCGCATGATAAATGATGCTGAGCATCTTTTCCTCTTCAAGCAGAATTTTAAAAAGGGTCTTCTGTGGGCTTCCCTTGTAGCTCAGATGGTAAAAAATCTATCTGTAATGCAGGAGAACCTGGTTCAGTCCCTAGGTCAAAAAGATCCCCTGGAGAAGGGAATGGCTACCCACTCCAGTATTCTTGGCTGGAGAATTCTGTGGACAGACCATGGGGTCGTGAAGAGTTGGACACAACTGAGTGGCTAATGCTTTCACTTTCGGGGCAGGGTGTCATCATCTGGGTAAGTCCCAGTGCTGATTCCCTGAACATTTTCTTTAGGGGACAAGTGTGGAATAAATCACCCAACACGTGTCAAACCTGCTTAGTAGTAAAGCTCCTAGATGTACCCTGTTGTTTTGGAAGGAAACTGAGACCTAGAGATGTTAAAGGTCATGGAGCTGCTGAACTGGGGTGGAGACGTGGAGCAGAGGACAGCTGAAACCCTGGGTGCTCAGCACCACTGCTGGGACTAGAGTCCAGTTCTCTGACTCCTGGACTGGGGTTCTTTAGGGGTGCCAAGGTACCTGCATTAGCAAAATCTGAAGTTCAGTCTTATTGCTTCTTTAATGAGTCATGGCCATTTGTACATTCAACAAATATTTCTTGAGCATCTGTACCCATGTTGTCCTAGGAATAACATGATAAAAGAAATGTGATCTCTGTCGTTGCTGTTATTCAGTTGTTTAGTCATGTCTGACTCTTTGCAACCCCATAGACCAGCACATCAGGCTTCCTTGTCCTTTACTCTCTCCTAGAGTTTGCTCAAACTCGTGTCCATTGAGTCAGTGGTGTTATCTAACCATCGAATCTTCTGCTGCCCTCTTCTCCTTTTGCCTTCAACCTTTTCCAGCATCTGGGTCTTTTCCAGTCAGTCAGCTCTTTGCATCAGCTTGGCCAAAGTATTGGAGCTTCAGCATCAGGCCTTCCAATGAATATTCAGGGTTGATTTCCTTTAGGACTGACTAGGTTGCTCTCTATCCATGGGTTATTATGGTCTGGCCTTGGAAATTTTCTTACCCTGGCAAAATCAGTAAAATGGTGTTTACCTATGGGGTGTCTCTGCATACTAACTATTATCATTTAAATAATACATGATCTATCTGAATAGGTTTTTTGGTGGGGTTATCTGTATAGTTACTGTTTTTTTCCCTTTATAATAAATAATTGCATGGAATGATTTCAATTTTTTTGAATTTACCAAGGCTAGATTTATGGCCCAGGATGTGATCTATCTTGGAGAAGGTTCCATGTGTGATTGAGAAAAAGGTGAAATTCATTGTTTTGGGGTGAAATGTCCTATAGATATCAATAAGTCTAACTGGCCTATTGTATCATTTAAAGTTTGTGTGTCTTTGTTAATTTTTTGTTTAGTTGATCTATCCTTAGAGGGATGGTATGGGGAGGGAGGTGGGAGAGGGGTTCAGGATGGGGAACACATGTACACCTGCGGTGGATGCATATTGATGTATGGCAAAACCAATACAATATTGTAAAGTAAAAAAAATAATAATAATTAAAAAATAAAATAATTACTAAAAAATTAAAAAAGAATAAAATTGTAATTAAAAAATCAATAAAAGAAATAACCAAAAAAATAATAATTGCAGACAGATAAGTTGAGAAGGCGATGGCATCCACTCCAGTACTCTTGCCTGGAAAATCCCATGGATGGAGGAGCCTGGTAGGCTGCAGTCCATGGGGTCGCTAGGAGTGGGACACAACTAAGTGACTTCACTTTCATTTTTTACTTTCATGCATTGGAGAAGGCAATGGCAACCCACTCCAGTGTTCTTGCCTGGAGAATCCCAGGGACAGGGGAGCCTGGTGGGCTGCCGTCTATGGGGTCGCACAGAGTCGGACACGACTGAAGCGACTTAGCAGCAAGTTGAGATTATATAAATATCATCTTTTGCTTCAAACTTTCAGCCAGTTTTTAATTTCCATTGGTGATTTTCTTGACTTGAATGTTCCTTTTTTATTTTCTTTTGAATTGTTAAATATTTTTATTGTGCAGATTTATAACTTTACAGGATATGCAGGATAAAAAAGTGTAAAATATCAGTAAGTATATAAAATTTCAGCAGTCTTTTGGACCAGTACTTGATTTGCACAAGGGACTAAGCATCTATCTAGAACAGACATGTCTTGAAATAGTTTATAGATTGAATCACAAAACAATTTCTCAAGTGATTTTCCTCATATAAAGATAAAACATATCTTGCACTTAAAAATTATTCAGTATAGTACATTTGCAGTTATGTACACAGTTAGAAAGTAATTGATTCCTCATTTTATGTGTGTTTGCATTTGTTTGCAAGAGCTTTCCTTTCTCTCCTGCTTACATAGCACTACGGATTCAAGGATTCTTTCATTATTTACTGGGTTAAGGTTCATAGCCATTTATTTGTTTTGATGCTCAAAGTATCCCAGATTTGTCCAGCAAGAGCCATTCAAGCCTCTCTGTCCTTCCTACACATCCTCATGATTCCTTATTTTATGGCACAAGATGTCCCAGACCCATCTTGGACTTTCTCTGCCTGTTGGTCTTGGCCTGTAGACAGTGAGGCTTTTGCCGGGATTGCCTGGGGCTCTGCTCACCAGGGCTCATGCTAGTTATGAGCAGCCCCCACAGAAATTCTCCTTTTGCAGCCAGTGTTGTGGCTGGACCAGCCCTTGTGGTTCTTAGGATTGTGAGACATGTCTCAGCAACAACCATCAGGGAACTTTGAAATGGCAAGGCGTATCACTCACATGCCCCGGAGGGTATAAGGCACCCCTGGGGTGACACAGCGAGGTCCTGGGTGGAGAGAGAGAGCTCATGAGCAAGCTTGGACTTGGAGTTCTGCCTTTTTGAAGCTGAGGGCTGGGTGTCTAGGATTTAAAGTTTCACTCTTTATTGGTGAATTTAAAAAATAAGAGAGGGAATTAAAGTGCAGGAAATGAGAAGCAAACATTCAGTGAGATGGTCTGTTTTCAGGTCAACTAGAGCTTTCTGAAAGCGGGAACTTCACGGGTGGGGTGGCCCGGCTCTTTATCTTGTTGTGTAGCTGTCACATGTTCACTGGAGATGGATGTCTTTGACATGGATGTCTCCAAAGCGTCATGTCAGGCACTTATATTACAATAAAAAATAAAAAAAAATTATCAGTGCTGACACACACAGCCTCAATTTTGGAACCAGCCTTTTCTTGCTGCTACTGCTGCTAAGTCCCTTCCGTCGTGTCTGACTCTGTGAGACCCCATAGATGGCAGCCCACCAGGCTCCCCCGTCCCTGGGATTCTCCAGGCAAGAACACTGGAGTGGGTTGCCATTTCCTTCTCCAATGCATGAAAGTGAAAAGTGAAAGTGAAGTCACTCAGTAGTGTCTGACTCTTAGCGACCACATGGACTGCAGCCTTCCAGGCTCCTCCGTCCATGGGATTTTCCAGGCAAGAGTACTGGAGTGGGGTGGCATTGCCTTCTCTCGCCTTTTCTTAGTTGATTCCTTTTAGGGAAGAAGGTATTAAAAAGCCAAGGTCTGGGTGAAGGGGGCCAAAGGGCACAAACTTCTATTGTAAAAATGAGTCAGTTATGGGGATGTAATGTGCAGTCTGTTGACTATAGTTAATCCTACTGTTCTGAATATTTGAAAGCTGATAAGAGACCTTAACATTTCTTACAACAAGAAAAAAATTGTGATTGTGTATGTGAAGATCCAACCAGTCCATTCTGGGAGATCATCCTGGAATTTCTTTAGAAGGAATGATGCTAAAGCTGAACTCCATATTTTGGCCACCTCATGCGAAGAGTTGACTCTGGGAGACTCTGATGCTGGGAGGATTGAGGGCGGGGGAAGGGGCGAAGAGGATGAGATGGCTGGATGGCATCACTGACTCGATGGATGCGAGTCTGAGTGACCTCCGGGAGCTGGTGATGGACAGGGAGGCCTGGCGGTGCGGGTTCATGGGGTCGCAAAGAGTCGGACACGACTGAGCGACTGATCTGATCTGATCTGATCTGATGTTACCCCAAACCCCAAGATCAGGGGCCTAAAATGCTACCAGTGTGTCACTGCTTCCAGGGCCTCTCAGAGTACAGAGTTAGGGACTGTGTGTATGTATGTGAGTGAGTGTGTAAACACATATCTAATTATTCCCCCATACCTCTATGTATTTAAAATGTAGTTTTTTGCTTTTATTTAACAAAGCCCATAAATATAGGATTCTAATTAGAGATGTGTAGTTTGGATGTACAATTGAGCATCTGTGCAGAGTAGAGAGAATTTGGATATATGTCACTGTCCTTTTAATTTTTAGCAGGTGGCTAAACCCCTTGTTTAAAATTGGTGATGAACAGAAATTAGAACAAGATGACATGTACTCAGTGCTTCCAGAAGATCGCTCCCAGCACCTCGGAGAAGAGCTGCAAGGGTGAGCACAGGCAGCAGGGAGGAAGGGAGTGAGAGTGAGAATTTCCATGTGGGGCTAAAGGTACATGGGGGGGGGGGGCTTTGCATCCTCCAGGTTCTTCTGAGCCTCCTCCCCTGACACTGAACGCTCTTCCTCTCAGGCTGACCCCGAGCTTAGGCCACTTTGGAGGCTGGGGGAGCCTGTGTTTCCTGTGCGTCTGTGGACGTGGAGGGAGCCCACAGCCATGGCCCTGGAGGGCAAGCTCTGTCCCTGGAGGTGGGGTCCCTGAGGACAATGTCTGCTCTTCTGAGCTGCTCATGACCTGTGAGTCCAGCAAAGCTTGGAAGGAACTTGTTTCCAGAATCTGGAACTTTTCCCTCAAGGTCTGTTTCTCTGGTGCTTCAGAGTCTGTGCCGCTCATCTTTCAGGAGTCCTGTGAGCAGGTAGCCGGCATATATGAGGCAGCCACAGAGCGCCCTGTAGTGCAGGCTCATCTTCCACTCTGCCCCACCCCCATTTTCTCTATCGTGGACACGCTGTTATTCACTGTGCTGTTTCTCATCACAGGTACTGGGATCAAGAAGTTTTGAGAGCCAAGATATACAAACGGGAGCCTTCTTTAATGAAAGCAATCGTAAAGTGTTACTGGAAATCCTGTCTAGTTTTGGGAATATTTACATTTCTTGAGGTAAAAATTTTTATACACTGTGCGTTGCTTTTAAGTGTATGCAGATCAGTACTGAGATGGATGCGATGGTGGGGAGAGAGGACAGCGGTTTGTCACAGGATAAATCTCATCATGATGTGGCTCAGTGGTTGTGTTTATTTTTAGAATGGACAGAGCTTAATGCAGTGAGCCTCCAGGGGATTAGTACTAAGTTGGCCAAAAGTTCTTTCAGGTTTTCCCATAACAGCTTATGGGGCCAGACATCCTGGAATGTGAAGTCAAGTTGGCCTTATAAAGCATCACTTCAAACAAAGCTAGAGGAAGTGATGGAATTTCAGTTGAGCTATTTCAAATCCTGAAAGATGATGCTGTGAAAGTGCTGCACTCACTATGCCAGCAAATTTGGAAAACTCAGCAGCAGCCACAGGACTGGAAAAGGTCAGTTTCCATTCCAATCCCAAAGAAAGGCAATGCCAAAGAATGCTCAAACTACCGCACAATTGCACTCATCTCACACGCTAGTAAAATAATGCTCAAAATTCTCTAAGCCAGGCTTCAGCAATACATGAATCGCAAACTTTCAGATGTTCAAGCTGGTTTTAGAAAAGGCAGAGGAATCAGAGATCAAATTGCCAACATCCACTGGATCATGGAAAAAGCAAGAGAGTTCCAGAAAAAAAACATCTATTTCTGCTTTATTGACTATGCCAAAGCCTTTGACTGTGTGGATCACAATAAACTAGAAAATTCTTCAAGAGATGGAAATACCAGACCCTGCCTCCTGAGAAATTTGTATGCAGGTCAGGAAGCAACAGTTAGAATTGGACATGGAACAACAGACTGGTTCCAAAGAGGAAAAGGAGCACGTCAAGGCTGTATATTGTCACCCTGCTTATTTAACTTATATGCAGAGTATATCATAAGAAACGCTGGACTGGAGGAAGCACAAGCTGGAAACAAGATTGCCAGGAGAACTATCAATAACCTCAGATATGAAGATGACACCACCCTTATGGCAGAAAGTGAAGAGGAACTAAAAAGTCTGTTGATGAAAATGCAAGAGGAGAGTGAAAAAGTTGGCTTAAAGCTCATCATTCAGATAATGAAGATCATGGCATCTGGTCCCATCACTTCATGGGAAATAGATGAGGAGACAGTGGAAACAGTGTCAGACTTTTTTGGAGGGGGGCTCCAAAATCACTGCAGATGGTGTTTGCAGCCATAAAATTAAAAAGATGCTTACTCCTTGGAAGGAAAGTTATGACCAACCTAGATAACATATTCAAAAGCAGAGACATTACTTTGCCAACAAAGGTCTGTCTAATCAAGGCTACGGTTTTTCCAGTGCTCATGTATGGATGTGAGAGTTGGACTGTGAAGAAAGCTGAGCACCAAAGGATTTATGCTTTTGAACTGTGGTGTTGGAGAAAACTCTTTCGAGTCCCTTGGACTGCAAGGAGATCCAACAAGTCCATCCTAAAGGAGATCAGTCCTGGATGTTCATTGGAAGGACTGATCCTGAGACAGAAACTCCAATACTTTGGCTACCTCATGCGAAGAGTTGACTCATTGGAAAAGACCCTGATGCTGGGAGGGATTGGGGGCAGGAGGAGAAGACGACAGAGGATGAGATGGCTGGATGGCATCACTGACTCGATGCACATGGATTTGGGTGAATTCTGAGAGTTGGTGATTGACAGGGAGGTTTGATGTGCTGCGATTCATGGGGTCGCAAGGAGTTGGACACGACTGAGTAACTGAACTGACTGAGGACATTTTTAGTGCTTAGTACTTAACATAAATGCTGAAAGTGATCCTTGAGAAAAAGATCCTACAACCTCAAGGAATATGAGCCTCCTGGTTTGGAAGAAGTAAGTTTTGATCTGAGCCTAGTAACATAAGGCATTTTACAGGTGCTCAAGCAAGTAATTGTTAAGTTGCCCAGGCCACATCTGATAAGTGATATCCTAAAAAGGGGTCCTTGCTTCTTCTCCTCTTGTGGAACAGAACTCTGGGCCCTGCATCTGGGGGGCGGGGAGCTGGCAGAGCTCCAGGAGCATGCCCTTCCCTGGGCTGTGCCCTCCCCATGGGCCAGGTCACCCATGTCAGAAACCCTGTGTGGAGGAGCTCCAGTTTCACTATTAGTAGTGCAGCAATAGCTATAGCAAGTACTTGAATTAAGTTTTGTATCAGGAACTGCTATGAGCACTTTATGTGTAATAACATTTTTATTCCTTTGGCTAACTCAGCAAAATTGTAGGTTTCCTATTACTCCCATTGTAGAAGAAAGGACTCTGAACCCAAATAATTACATAGGTTGCCTGTGGTTGCAGGGAACTTAAAAGACAAAGTGAGGTTCCATTTCAGGCACTCTGACTTACAGGCCTGATCATCTCAATGACTAAGAGCTCATCCAGGGTCAGGAAGGCTTGTCTTTAGAGCTTTGTCTTCAGGGTCTCAGACACATGCATCCTGAATTTTGTTTAATATAATAAATAGGATGATAAGAACTTCCTGGAGCAGGAAGTCAGATTTGGGAGCATAGTTGTGAGTAGGTTTCAAGTGACCATGTCCCCTGGGTGCTAGATTTGACTAGGATGTTTGATGCTGGTAACAATATCATGCTGTGGTCCCCTCATTACCATCCCTAAGTGGTGATAATTTTAGATAGTGGAAGATCTAAACTCAGCTCTGGATTCTCTAAAACATGAGCACATTTACTTTGTGACCTCCTGCCCTCTTTTAATTCCTCTGGTGCACAGATGACTCATGGGTTACTCGTGGTTCCCAGACAGTGCTGAGACCAACCACAGCACAGGCACTCCTGGCACACAGTGGGAAGAGGCAGGGTGATGCCAGTCCAGGGTGAGGCTTTTGGGGTTAGGATTTCAAAGTGTGAAACCTCTGTCCTGTGTGAATTGAGGAGTGATCATAATGCTTGGGGAAGCAAGTACCAGGCTAATGTCCAACCTGGAGCACGTGCAGGTCACCCCTAATTATAACAGAACAGCTAGCGAGTTCCCAGCACCCTGGCCCCTGTGTGCACCCCCATGGGGACCTTGGGTGAGGAGAACAGGTCTCTGCCTGCCTGGGCCCCTCAGGGTGAAGAGGAGGGGCCTGAGGACTCTTCCTGGACCAGAAACATAGAGACTACCTCCCCAGGTCATCTTCTCTGTGAGAGATGAGGTCTCTACCTGCTAGTGTGTAAGTGAGTGACCTCAGAGAACCAGAGGGGGTTCACGCAGTCAGGTTCACCCAGTCTCTTCCCCTGAGAGGGGCAGAGTGACCAGGTTTTGTGTCCTCTTTCTGGGAACATTAGAAATGGCCTGGCCTTGTCTAATTACTGACCTTTGTCCAAGGCCACTTTTTATGATTGTCTCTGCTTTAGGTGGAGAATGTAGGAAGCATATATGTGTGTAAATCTTTACATTGGAGCTCAACTGATGAGCAGGGAGTAAGCAGAATCCTCTGCATCCCAAAGTGGGCTTTGTGCCTGGACTCAGAGCTTGTGCACCTCGGAGAGCTGAGTGGTCTTTGCATTTATTTCCCAACCCTTTATTCCATGTGTCCCTCACTTCTGCTCCACCCAGGAGGCTGAGGAGTAGCTACTGGTGGCAGACATATGTGGGCTCAGAGCAACCACTGAGGACCACACAGCAAGGGAGAGGAGGAGTGGGCATTGAACCAAGCAGACAGGGACCTGCAGAGCAGACCTGCCCTACTGATTCTTGAGAGCATAGTATTATCCATCAGATGTTAGTAATATCCACAGTGATGACCTTGAGACATATATGAAGGTAATGCTTTTCAATTCATTTTTTTAAAATCTGTATTTTTATTGTCTCATTAAAAAAAAGTTTTAAAAATTGAAGTATGATTTATTTACAATATTATATTAGTTTCAAGTGTATAGTGTAGTGACTCAGTGTTTTTGTACTGGGTCACTACACTCAGTACAAAAATGATCACCCTGATCAGTCTAGTTATCCTCTGTCACCATACAATTTTTTCCAGTGTTATTGACTGCATTCCCTATGTTGTACAGTACATTCCCACAGCTTATTTATTTTATAACTGGTTTGTGTCTCTTAATCTCCCTCACCTATTTCACTCATCCTCCAATCCCCCTCAATCCATTTTCTTTAAAAAAATCAAGGAAATATATGACTCCTATTTTAAAAGATTACTTTCATGATGATGAAAAAAAATCAAAATCCTGCTTAGAAGTGAAACTTTTAATTAGTTTCCAGAAAAGTTGGATTTTAGAAGTGACTTTTCTCAAGAGATAATTCATTCAGCCATAATGGCCTATAAACAGCAATTAGTTTTCTAAGTTCTTTGTGAAACCAGCCTTTGCCATTAAGGATAGAATGCATCTCTTCCCAGGACTCCTGTCTTTCTAATTTTTTACTTTCTGATGTGACAAAATGTTTCTAGTTTATTTTTACACAAAAGAGCTGTGCACCCTTAAGTACAAATTTGCCCCAGCCCTGGAATCTCCTTTTCTCCAAGCAGCCATGGCTCCTTCTAGTGGGAAATGGTATTTAGAGACAATGGTCTGGGCACTAGGGGTGCTCATTGCTGTTGAGTTGGCTATTGTTTCTCAGCTTTTTCATTGGACAAAGCTAGTATACATTTTTTTTAAGTAAACAAACCTTGAGTTTATATGGGTATTTTCAATCTAAATTAGTTTCAGGACAGTAGTGTTTTTACTTTATCTTTTAACTCTTAGATTGGTATCTGTTTTCTTTCATCATCTGTTCTCTTTTCTGTCATGCCTAATCCCAGTTCTCAATGATATCAACATAGTTACTCATTTAAAAATCTTATAGTATCAACACTATTAACCATAATGTGACTTTTGGAAGCTTTTTTTTTTTTGTTTTTTTTTTGCTGTTCATATTGTCCTTAGGCATTCACACAGGGAATGTGTTTTCAAATTATTTTTTTACAACCACTTTTAATAATTCTTTTTTGTATAACTCAGCCTACTGGATGGATATAACTTTTGTTTCATTTTACTCTGAAATTTTAGGAATTGTTTTTAAAAACTTTATTGTTTTATAATTATAATTCTGTATAATATTTTACTGGGAAAGACTGAAGGCAGGAGGAGAAGGGGACAACAGAGGATGAGATGGTTGGATAGCATCACCAACTCAATGGAGATGGGTCTGAGTAGACTTCGGGAGTTGGTGATGGATAGGGAGGCCTGGTGTGCTGTGGTCCATGGGGTTACAAAGAGTCAGACATGACTGAGCAACTGAACTGAACTGATAATGTTTTCAAACTCAATATATCAACAGAAGAGGATGTTTTTAAGGAAGACTGATATCCTTGTTGGCTCCATTCTAATTCTCCCTCCGCTTTTAGAGGTAACATTACAAATTTTGATTCATATTTTTATTTTGTAGATATAGTATTTTATAAACATTTACTTTTTTCTGTAGTGTCAAATGAAAGGTCTGAATTTCATCATTGGAGTCTCAAGAGTTTGGATTCATAAGGAATTTTCCTAGAAGCATGATATGTAACATGGAACTCTGGTTAAAACCTTCTGTGGCACTTGTAAGTCTTTCAGAACAGGTTCATGACCCCTCCATGTCCAGATGCCCTGATGATGCAGGAGAATAGCAGATGCTTACATTGGATTAGTTTCTGCATCCAGCATCTTCTAGGGAGAGGGAACTTCAGGCTCCATCCCTAATCATTTGAACCTAAATCAGTTTCTGGAGGCTGAGTTTCAGGCCTCAGAGTGCTCCTAACCCCTCCCAGGTGATGCTAAGCTGCAGTCAGGATGAAGACCACTGTGTCAGGAGGAGTGAAGTTATATTTAGAATCCTAATGGTTATTATTTTCCCAGATTCACTGCTTTTCCTCCTTAGCTCTGGATCTTTCTTAGCTCTACTCTTTGTCACCTGTTCCCCCATTTCTGAAGATAAACTTCTATTCATTTTTTTCTATAAGCTCATTCTTTTCTGTTTATATATTTCACTCAAGCATTTTTTCTTTGATAGCTTGTTTCTATTTTCTGTGTTTTCTTAATTTTTCTTATGAAGCATAGATGGTGGAGTTGGGTAAGAAACCTTTTAAGTACATGTAGAAATGTAACGGAAAAACTATACTGACTAGGGAAATTTTAGCACTTAACCCTGTGAGAAGTTCCCCTAAGAAGCAGGAAATGGGGCCCAAAAGTCAAGTACTTTCAGAAGATTGAATACTAGGGACTGCACCATGAAATGTCCGTCTGTCTCATACCCTGAGATTCCTGTGGAAACTTGAATGAATGTTGTCATATTGTACTCTTTTAAAAATCTTTTATGGTTTCACAGCTGTGAAGAGTTCCTGTGAAGGAGTAAGAACTCTAATCTCAATTGGTTTGTAGAAAGAATATTCACAGATTAAGCTTAGATGTCAAAGATGAAGCATTTTGGGAACAATTTTTTATATTCTCCCTGCTTATCCAGAAAGTTTTAATTTGGTTAGTTTCAAGTTTATGAAAGTCACTCAACTGTCTCTTTGCGACCCCCATAGACTATACAGTCCATGGAATTTTCCAGGCCAGAATACCGGAGTGGGTAGCCTTTCCCTTCTCCAGGGGAATCTTCCAAACCCAGGGATCAAAGCCAGGTCTCCCACATTGCAGGTGGATTCTTTACCAGCTGAGTCACAAGGGAAGCCCAAGAGTACTAGAGTGGGTAGCTTATCCCTTCGCCAGTGAATCTCCCCGACTCAGGAGTCAAACAGGGGTCTCCTCATTGCAGGTGGATTCTTTACCAACTGAGCTATCAAGAGAGCCCCCAGTTTCAAGTTTGATAGTGAATACTTTCTCAGTTGTTTTTTACCTTACTAATTGAGGGTTAGGATCAGGAACAGACAGAAGAGTAGAAGCTATAGTTCCTGGACTGGCATTACTCCTTAGTGAGGCTGTTTGCTCAACTGGCATATTAAATTCTGTCTCTCAGCAGAAAAATCGAGACGTTTAGGCAGTAATGACCTGCCTTTATTTTGCAGTATTTCTTTTGCTGGATTTGTTGCATTTACAATGTTCTTTAAGTAGGTGACATTACTCTTACGTTTCCTGTAATTACAATGATATTAGGACCAAATTAGGACCGAAATGCAGTACTTGGATGCAATCTCAAAAACGACAGAATGATCTCTGTTCGTTTCCAAGGCAAACCATTCAATGTCACAGTGATGCAAGTCTATGACCCAACCAGTAACGCTGAAGAAGCTGAAGTTGAACGGTTATATGAAGACCTACAAGACCTTTTAGAACTAACACCCCAAAAAGATGTCCTTTTCATTATAGGGGACTGGAATGCAAAAGTAGGAAGTCAAGAAACACCTGGAGCAACCGGCAAATTTGGCCTTGGAATACAGAATGAAGCAGGGCAAAGACTAACAGAGTTTTGCCAAGAAAATGCACTGGTCATAGCAAATACCCTCTTCCAACAACACAAGAGAAGACTCTATACATGGACATCACCAGATGGTCAACAACGAAATCAGATCGATTATATTCTTTGCAGCCAAAGATGGAGAATCTCTATACAATCAGCAAAAACAAGACCAGGAGCTGACTGTGGCTCAGACCATGAACACCTTATTGCCAAATTCAGACTGAAATTGAAGAAAGTAGGGAAAACCACTAGACCATTCAGGTATGACCTAAATCAAATCCCTTATGATTATACAGTGGAAGTGAGAAATAGATTTAAGGGCCTAGATCTGATAGATAGAGTGCCTGATGAACTATGGAATGAGGTTTGTGACATTGTACAGGAGACAGGGATCAAGACCATCCCCATGGAAAAGAAATGCAAAAAAGCAAAATGGCTCTCTGAGGAGGCCTTGCAAATAGCTGTGAAAAGAAGAGAAGTGAAAAGCAAAGGAGAAAAGGAAAGATATAAACATCTGAATGCAGAGTTCCAAAGAATAGCAAGAAGAGATAAGAAAGCCCTCTTCAGCGATCAATGCAAAGAAATAGAGGAAAACAACAGAATGGGAAAGGCTAGGGATCTCTTCAAGAAAATCAGAGATACCAAAGGAACATTTCAAGCAAAAATGGGCTCGATAAAGGACAGAAATGGTATGGACCTAACAGAAGCAGAAGATATTAAGAAGAGGTGGCAAGAATACACAGAAGAACTGTACAAAAAAGAGCTTCACAACCCAGATAATCATGATGGTGTGATCACTGACCTAGAGCCAGACATCCTGGAATGTGAAGTCAAATGGGCCTTAGAAAGCATCACTACGAACAAAGCTAGTGGAGGTGATGGAATTCCAGTGGAGCTATTCCAAATCCTGAAAGATGATGCTGTGAAAGTGCTGCACTTAATATGCCAGCAAATTTGGAAAACTCAGCAGTGGCCACAAGACTGGAAAAGGTCAGTTTTCATCCCAATCCCAAAGAAAGGCAATGCCAAGGAGTGCTCAAACTACTGCACAATTGCACTCATCTCACATGCTAGTAAAGTAATGCTCAAAATTCTCCAAGCCAGGCTTCAGCAATATGTGAACCGTGAACTTCCTGATGTTCAAGCTGGTTTTAGAAAAGGCAGAGGAACCAGAGATCAAATTGCCAACATCCTCTGGATCATTGAAAAAGCAAGAGAGTTCCAGAAAAACATCTATTTCTACTTTATTGACTATGCCAAAGCCTTTGACTGTGTAGATCACAATCAACTGTGGAAAATTTTGAGAGAGATGGGAATACCGGACCACCTGATCTGCCTCTTGAGAAATCTGTATGCAGGTCAGGAAGCAACAGTTAGAACTGGTCATGGAACAGCAGACTGGTTCCAAATAGGAAAAGGAGTACGTCAAGGCTGTATATTGTCACCATGTTTATTTAACTTCTATGCAGAGTACATCATGAGAAATTCTGGACTGGAAGAAACACAAGCTGGAATCAAGATTGCCGGGAGAAATATCAACAACCTCAGATATGCAGATGATACCACCCTTATGGCAGAAACTGAAGAGGAACTAAAAAGCCTCTTGAGGAAAGTGAAAGTGGAGAGTGTAAAGGTTGGCTTAAAGCTCAACATTCAGAAAACGAAGATCATGGCATCTGGTCCCATCACTTCATGGGAAATAGATGGGGAAACAGTGGAAACAGTGTCAGACTTTCTTTTTCTGGGCTCCAAAATCACTGCAGATGGTGACTGCAGCCATGAAATTAAAAGACGCTTACTCCTTGGAATGAAAGTTATGACCAACCTAGATAGCATATTCAAAAGCAGAGACATCACTTTGCCAACAAAGGTTCATCTAGTCAAGGCTATGGTCTTTCCTGTGGTCATGTATGGATGTGAGAGCTGGACTGTGAAGAAGGCTGAGCGCCGAAGAATTGATGCTTTTGAACTGTGGTGTTGGAGAAGACTCTTGAGAGTCCCTTGGACTGCAAGAAGATCCAACCAGTCCATTCTGAAGGAGATAAATCCTGGGATTTCTTTGGAAGGAATGATGCTAAAGCTGAAACTCCAGTATTTTGGCCACCTCATGTGAAGAGTTGACTCATTGGAGAAGACTCTGATGCTGGGAGGGATTGAGGGCAAGAGGAGAAGGGGATGACAGAGGATGAGATGGCTGGATGGCATCACTGACTCGATGGATGAGAGTCTGAGTGACCTCCGAGAGCTGGTGATGGACAGGGAGGCCTGGCGTGCTGCGGTTCATGGGGTCGCAAAGAGTCAGACACGACTGAGCGACTGATCTGATCTGATCTAGGACCAAATAGAGAGCTGAGTAACAGACAGCTGCTGCTGCTGCTGCTAAGTCGCCTCAGTCGTGTCCGACTCTGTGCAACCCCATAGATGGCAGCCCACCAGGCTCTGCCGTCCCTGGGATTCTCCAGGCAAGAACACTGGAGTGGGTTGCCATTTCCTTCTCCAATGCATAAAAGTGAAAAGTGAAAGTGAAGTCGCTCAGTCGTGTCCGACTCTTAGCGACCCCATGGACTGCGGCCCACCAGGGTCCTCCGTCCACGGGATTCTCCAGGCAAGAGTACTGGGGTGGGGTGCCATTGCCTTCCCCAACAGACAGCAGTGATTCCCAACCAGGTTTATAGCCTGCAGCACTGGGCTTCCCTTGATCTTATCTGGGCTGGGACTGCCTTGTATAGTTTGACAGTCTTGCTTCTCTGTGTAAGCCTCCAGACTTCTACCTCAGTAAACTCTATAAACAATGTGTTTTATAATCTATGATGTGAGGGGCTCTTCTTAAGCTTTTAGTACCTCTAGGGGTGAATGATGGGGCTTTCTGGAAATGTAGCAGTGAGCCTTTGTGTTCTTGAAAACTGGTCATCTTACTCATAATTCTTCCACTACATGGTCTTCTCTTCTCTGGAGTAGATGAAATCTCTTGTGACCTTGTGGAAGGTAAGGCAGGTGTTATAGCCTGTGAACATGTGTGTGTAGAGCAAGACACACAAGATAAAGAGTGCCTCATCCATTTGAGAGATGGAATCAGCTTTCTGTAAATAATTTGATCAGGCACTAGTTGGTTGAACAGAAAATGCTTTTTAGTCATGCTTCGCATTTTGAGCTTTGGATTCTCCTTCCTTTCCTCTTGTACGTGGGTGCCTCAACTTTGTACAGACAGTAGAGAACTCTCAAAAGAAAACTCATCTGGGAACTTCCCTGGTGGTCCTAAGAGTCTGCCTTTCAATGCAGGGGTCATGAGTTTGATCTCTGGTCATGAAAGTAAGATACCACATGCCCCAGGGCAACTACACTGGCAGTTCCCAACAAGAGAAGCCTGTGCACTGCAATGAAGACTCAATACAGCCAAAAAAAAGAGAAAGGTTTTGTGTTAGAGGTTTCTTTGTGGATGATGTTCCACAGTTGAGCAGACCAGTTGATAGTAGAAGTTGATAGAAATCAAATCCAGACATCGATTGAGAACAATCAATGTTATATCATGTGGGAGACAGTCAACATACTCAAAATATCAAAAAAAAAAAAAAAAAAAACCATCAAAAGTCATTTTGTTTATGTTAATCACTTTGTTGTTTGGTTTCCACCTAAGTTAAGCAGGGGGCAAAAAATCCTTCTTGACCATATTTCCATACTTAATTCTCTACTGATATGTAATATTAATAAAATGTTCCTTTTTAAAAACAAATTGTGATGGGCGATGAAAAGTGGATACTGTACACCGATGTGGAATGGAAGAGATCATGGGGTAAGTGAAATGAACCACCACCAACCACATCAAAGTCCCGTCTTCATTCAGAGAAGTTGATGTTATGTATATTGTGGGACTGAAAGGGAGTCCTCCATTATGAGCTTATTCTGGAAAACAAAACAGTTAATTCCAATGAATACTTCTCCCAATTATATCAACTTAAAGCAGCACTTGATGAAAAGTGTCTGAAATTAGTCAACAGAAAATGCATTATCTTCCATCAGGATAATGTAAGACTGCATGTTTCTTTGATGACCAGGCAGAAACTGTTATAGCCCAACCTGGAGGATCTAACTCATCTTCCATATTTACTAGACATTGCACTTTCAAATTTCCATTTATTTTGTGTATTTTGTTTTTTTTTTTTTTACAAAATTCTCTTACTGGAAGAAAATTTTAATTCTCTGAAAGACTGTAAAAGGTACCTGAAATAGGTACAACTGCTGCAGCCCCGGCCACCGGGCGACCCAGAAGCTCTTCCCCATCAAGGAAGATGCTGGAGGGGGCTTCCTTCTCCAGCAGGCGACTGGAGCCTACCAGGATCCTCCTCCTGGGATTTTCCAGGCAAAAGTACTGGGGTGGGGGCACCCCGGAAAAGACGATACAAAGTTTTGGGAAGATGGAATTAGGAAATTGCCTGAAAAATGGAAGAAGGTAATGGAACAGAACTTTGAAAAGGTTGTTCAACAAAGTTCTTGGTGAAAATGAAAAATTTACCTTTTATTTTTACTTAAAAACCAAAAGAAGTTTTTGGCCAACCCAATACTAAGGCTTTATTGTCTTTGTAAGATTTTGGCTTACGTTAAAACTAAAACTGTTGTCTGCTTGTCTTCTTTGAGATAGTGGATCTGTGCATTTTTCTTTTAGATTAGCCATGAATGTAGTGTTTTCTCAAGGTGGCTTTTTTAACATGCTAACAATAAAACTAAAGCTTGTATTAAGAAAAACTGACATCACTTGTATTTCTAATTAAGGTTTTTTTCTTTCAGGAAGGCACCAAAGTAGTTCAACCCATATTTTTGGGGAAAATGGTTAGTTATATTGAAAACTATGATCCTGCCAATTCTGCTGCTTTGCATGAAACCTACGGCTATGCGGCAGGGCTGAGCGCCTGTGTGCTCCTGTGGGCTGTTCTGCACCACTTGTACTTCTACCACATCCAGCGTGTGGGGATGAGGCTGAGAGTAGCTGTGTGCCATATGATCTACCGCAAGGTGAGTGTCGCTCGGTACCATGGTGTGTACCTCCCCTCAAGCATCAGAAGCATTTTGGGAAAGTTCTCTGAAAACTAAAGATTTGTAACTGGGATCATTTACACCTTCCTAGAGAGGCTTGCTATTTGCATCAGGCCAATTTTGTTGTTATCATTTAAGCAAACTTTACTGGTAAATAATGAAAAGTTTTGTGTTGAGATTGGGTCAGAGCTGCCTTAGATAACTTTTATCCACAGGTTGCTGCATAATATCCACTCAGCTTGTAATGGATTCTGATTATCAAATTGGTTTTCAATGTTTTCATACTTAAATCTTATAGCTGTATTTGTGGAAATTTTGTTGTTTATTAAAACCTTCTTTTACCCTGAAGTTGTATTTAAAAGTAAACTTCAGTGATTGGATTTATAGAATTAAATCTAGAAGCAAAAAATGTATTTGAGAAAGAAAATGATTATATTTTTAAATGACCCATCTAATCATATTGAATATAATTGTGTGAACTAAAAAAAACATATAAATGGAAACCATGCCAAACATAGACTCATTCACTGTTTTCTATAGTTATGATTGTTTATAATGGTATTAAAGAATAGAGCTGAATGTTGGGGTGCAACTTGAAATCATATACTGTTTTTAGTATTTTGGTGATAATATGTTGCTATTCATTCAAGTTATTTAATTAATTCAGTGATTCTTTTTTCTTAAGTATGCATTTTAGCACTTTTAATAAGATCTGATTTAATGTGTTCAGTGATTTTGTATTGAGAAATGCCACAGAATTATTCCATAGTTTACCCTGGTCTTAACTAGTTTCAAAGAATAAAGGATTTTCAGTGATTTTATAAAGGAATTGCCACAGATAACACCAGTGTTATGAGCTGAAGGACTCTTTATAAACTTGATTTTGGATGTCTCTTTGCCCTGGGATGTTTACTTTTTTCTAGAAAAAAAAAAACAACTGTATTTTATAGTTGAAATTTGTGGAGAGAGTAGATATTAAGTGTTCTCACCACACATACAAAAGGGTAATTACATATGATGATGGCGTATGTTTGTGTGTTTTTCTACTGTAACTGTTTCCCAATGTTTATTTATAAGGAAACATCACATTGCACATATTAAATGTATTTAATTTTTACTACAAATAAACAAAATCCTCACTGAAAGCTAAAACCAAAAAATTTAAATGAAAAATATTGCTTCTCTTATTATTTGCTAATTATCTAGAGCTTCTGTTTCTTGGGAATACTTTTCTGGGCAAAATATAGGATGTGTTTTCCCCATCTTTCCTTTAGTAAAATCTTGTTAAATCTTGGGACTGTGAACTCAGGACCCTGGCATCTCACTGTGTTTGGCTACAGCACATGACTCCAAATTCTCCTTGGGTGACATACTTTCTAGTTAAAGGTCTTCATTGTCATTCATCATCATCTTTGTTATTCTCTTTTACCTTGTTATACTGTTTAGTAGATAAAATACTCAGATTTCCCCATAAATTCAGTTCAGTTCAGTTGCTTAGTCATGTCTGACTCTTTGAGACCTCTTTGGACTGCAGCATACCAGGTCTCCCTGTCCATCACCAACTCCCATAATTTTGTCAAACTCACGTCCATTGAGTCGGTGATACCATCCAACCATCTCATCCTCTGTCGTCCCCTTCTTCTCCTGTCTTCAATCTTTCCCCACATCAGGGTCTTTTCCAATGAGTCAGTTCTTCACAACAGGGAGCCAAATATTGGAGTTTTAGCTTTGGCATCAGTCCTTCCAATGAATATACAGGACTGATTTCCTTTAGGATGGACTGGTTGGATCTCCTTGCAGTTCAAGGGACTCTCAAGAGTCTTCTCCAACACCACAGTTCAAAAACATCAATTCTTTGGTGCTTAGCTTTCTTTATAGTCAGACTCTCATATCCATACATGATTAGTGGAAAAACCATAGCTTTAACTAGATGAATCTTTGCTGGAAAAGTAATGTCTCTGTTTTTTAATATGCTGTCTAGGGTTGTCAGACTGAGCAACTGAACTGAACTGAGGTTTGTCATAGGTTCTCATCCAAGGAGCAAGCGTCTTTTAATTTCATGGCTGCAGTCACCATCTGCAGTGATTTTTGAGCCCCCACCTCCAAAAAAATAGCTAGATGTTTATCTTCCCAGGTCATGTTTAGCTCCCATAAGTATACAGGAAATTTCAGCAGAACTGTACTGTGAAAACCTTAAGTTAGATTTGAGATGATGGTTTCATCAAACAAAGCTCTTTCTTTGCTGCACAGGTGAACCATTGTCCACCTGGTTTTTTTCCCCTTCCCACTAACACTTTGGAATTCCTCTTTTGGGAAATCTGATCTGGCCTTGTATGTTGCTTATGTGAATGTGAACATCTCCCAAAATGTTCATTTACTGGCTTAATTAGCCTAAAATAATTGTTTCTTTCAAAGTCAGAAACTGTATACATAACCTGAAATTCCAGAAACATGGGAATTTCCTCGTGGACAGCCTTGCATCTAGATTCCTACTGAGATGCAGAAATAAGACACTTCTTTGCAGGTAACAGGTCGGCTGATTCCTTAGGGCAAAGCTGGGGCTGCCAAGTGGCTCTGAAAGGCCCCCATTAGCATCTGTGGTTCATGGTTAGGCCCTGCCTCCTGACCCCTGGTCCTGGGGAGAAATCAGATTGGGTGTTAGAAATGGGATAGCTGCTAAGCTTGTAGACATAGTTTGTGATTTTGAATGATTTGGGGATATGTATCATGTATAACTGTGGAAAATTCTGAAAGAGATGGGAATACCAGACCACCTGATCTGCCTCTTGAGAAATCTGTATGCAGGTCAGGAAGCAACAGTTAGAACTGGTCATGGAACAACAAATTGGTTCCAAATAGGAAAAGGACTACGTCAAGGCTGTATATTGTCCCCTGTTTATTTAACTTATATGCAGAGTACATCATGAGAAACGCTGGACTGGAAGAAACACAAGTTGGAATCAAGATTGCCGGGAGAAATATCAATAATCTCAGATATGCAGATGACACCACCCTTATGGCAGAAAGTGAAGAGGAACTAAAAAACCTCCTGATGAAAGTGAAAGAGGAGAGTGAAAAGGTTGGCTTAAAGCTCAACATTCAGAAAACGAAGATCATGGCATCTGGTCCCATAACTACATGGGAAATAGATGGGGAAACAGTGGAAACAGTGTCAGACTTTGTTTTTCTGGGCTCCAAAATCACTACAGATGGTAACCGCAGCCATGAAATTAAAAGACGCTTACTCCTTGGAAGGAAAGTTATGACCAACCTAGATAGCATATTGAAAAGCAGAGACAGTACTTTGCCAACAAAAGTCCACTTAGTCAAGGCTATGGTTTTTCCAGTGGTCATGTATGGGTGTGAGATTTTGACTATAAAGAAAGCTGAGCACTGAAGATTTGATGCTTTTGAACTGTGGTTCTAGAGTAGACTCTTGAGAGTCCCTTGGAGAGCAAGGAGATCCAAACAGTCCATCCCAAAGAAGATCAGTCCTGAGTGTTCATTGGAAGGACTGATGTGGAAGCTGAAACTCCAGTACTTTGGTCACCCAATGCGAAGAAGTGACTCGTTTGAAAAGACCCTGACATTGGGAGAGATTGAAGGTGGGAGGAGAAGGGGACGCCAGAGAATGAGATGGTTGGATGTCATCACCGACTCAATGGACATGAGTTTGAGTAAACTCCGGGAGTTGCTGATAGACAGGGAGACGTGGCGTGCTGCAGTCCATGGGGTTACAAAGAGTTGGACAAGACTGAGTGACTGAACTGAACTGAACTGATTCAGGTATGACCTAAATCAAATCCCTTATGATTATACAGTGGAAGTGACAAATAGATTCAAGGGATTAGATCTGATAGACAAACTGCCTGAAGAACTATGGATGGAGGTTCGTGACATTGTACAGATGGCCACGATCAAGACCGTTCCCAAGAAAAAGAAATGCAGCAAGGCAAAATGGTTGTTTGACAAGACCCTGCAAATAGCTGAGACAAGAAGAGACGCTAAAGACAAAGGAGAAAAGCAAAGATATTCAAATTCAGAGTTCCAAAGGATAGCAAGGAGAAATAGGAATGCCTTCCTCAGTGGTCAATGCAAAGAAATAGAGGAAAACAATAGAATGGGAAAGACTAGAGATCTCTTCAAGAAAATTAGAGATACCAGGGGAATATTTCATGCAAAGATGGGCACAATAAAGGACAGAAATGGTATGGACCTAACAGAAGCAAAAGATATTAGGAAGAGGTGGCACCAATACACAGAAGATCTATACTAAAAAGATCTTCATGACCCAGATAACCATGATGGTGTGATCACTGGACAAGAGCCAGACATCCTGGAATGTGAAGTCAAGTGGGCCTTAGGAAGCATCACTGTTAACCAAGCTAGTGCAGGTGATGGAATTCCAGGTGAACTATTTCAAATCCTAAAAGATGATGCTCTGAAAGTGCTGCACTCAATATGCCAGCAAATTTGGAAAACTCAGCAGTGGCCACAGGACTGGAAAAGGTCAGTTTTCATTCCAGTCCCAAAGAAAGTAATGCCAAAGAATGTTCAAACTACCCCACAGTTGCACTCATCTCACACGCTAGCAAAGTAATGCTCAAAATTCTACAATCCAAGCTTCAAGAGCACGTGAACTGTGAACTTCCAAATGTTCAAGGTGAATTTAGAAAAGGCAGAGGAACCTGAGATCAAATTGCCAACCTCCGCTGGATCATCAATAAAGGAAGAGAATTCCAGAAAAACAGCTATTTCTGCTTTATTGACTATGCCAAAACTTTTGACTGTGTGGATTACCACAGACTGTGAAAAATTCTTAAAGAGATGGGAATAGCAGACTGCTTGACCCTGCCTCCTCAGAAATTTATATGCAGTAGTTAGAAGCAATAGTTAGAACCAGACATGGAACAACAGACTGGTTCCAAATCGGGAAAGGAGTATGTCAAGGCTGTATATTGTCACCCTGCTTATTTAACTTATAGCAGAGCACATCATGAGAAATGCCGGGCTGAATGAAGCACAGGCTGGAATCAAGATTGCTGAGAGAAATATCAATAACCTCAGATACACAGATGACACCACCCTTATGCCAGAAAGTGAAGAAGAACTAAAGAGCCTCTTGATGAAAGTGAAAGAGGAAAATGAAAAAGCTGGTTTAATACTCAACATTCAGAAAATTATGATCATGGCATCTGATCCCATCACTTCATAGCAAATAGATGGGGAAACAATGGAAAGAGTGAGAGACTTTATTTTTTGGGTTCCAACATCACTACAGATAGTGATTGCAGCCATTAAATTAAATGATGCTTGATCCTTGGAAGAAAAGCTATGATCAACGTAGACAGCATATTAAAAATCAAAACCACAATGAGGTACCATTTCACGCCAGTCAGAATGGCTGCAATCAAAAAATCTACAAGCAATAAATGCTGGAGAGGGTGTGGAGAAAAGGGAACCCTCTTACACTGTTGGTGGGAATGCAAACTAGTACAGCCACTATGGAGAACAGTCTGGAGATTTCTTAAAAAACTGGAAATAGAACTGCCTTATGACCCAGCAATCTCACTGCTGGGCATACACATCGAGGAAACCAGAACTGAAAGAGACATGTGTACCCCAATGTTCATTGCAGCACTGTTTATAATAGCCAGGACATGGAAGCAACCTAGATGTCCATCAGCAGATGAATGGATAAGAAAGCTGTGGTACATATACACAAATGAGTATTAATCAGTCATTAAAAAGAGTACATTTGAATTAGTTCTAATGAGGTGGATGAAACTGGAGCCTATTATACAGAGTGAAGTAAGCCAGAAATAAAAACACCAATACAGTATATTAATGCATATATATGGAATTTAGAAAGATGGTAACGACAACCCTGTATGCAAGACAGCAAAAGAGACACAGATGTGTAGAACAGTCTTTTGGACTCTGTGGGAGAGGGAGAGGGTGGGATGATTTGGGAGAATGGCACTGAAACATGTATAATATCATATGTGAAATGAATCACCAGTCCAGGTTCAATGCATGATACTTGGATGCTTGGGGCTGGTGCACTGGGACAACCCAGAGGGATGGTATGGGGAGGGAGGAGTGAATGGGGTTCAAGATGGGGAACACATGTATACCCATGGCGTATTCATGTTGATGTATGGCAAGTCGAATACAATATTGTAAAGTAGTTAACCTCCAATTAAAATAAATAAATTTATATTAAAAATAAAATAAAAAGCAGAGACATTACTTTGTCAACAAAGGTCTGTCTAGTCAAAGCTCTGATTTTTCCAGTAGTCATGTTTGGATGAGAGTTGGACTCTAAAGAAAGCTGAGTATCAAATAATTGATGCTTTTGAACTGTGGTGTTGGAAAAGACTCTTGAGAGTCCCTTGGACTGCAAGAAGATCCAACCAGTCCATCTTAAAGGAAATCAACCCTGAATAGTCATTGGAAGGACTGATGCTGAAGCTGAAACTCCAATACTTTGGCCACCCGATGCAAAGAACTGACTCATTGGAAAAGACCCTGATGCTGGGAAAGATTGAAGGCAGGAGGAGAAGGGGACGACAGAGGATGAGATGGTTGGATGGCATCACTGACTCGATGGACTTGAGTTTGAATACTGACTGACCAACTGTATCTATTTATCTGTTAGTGGACATTTGAGTTGTTTCTACCTTTTGACTATTGTACATAATGGTGCTATGAACAGGGTGCACAAATAGTCAAATTCATGCTCTAGGTTATTCTGAGCACACTCTGGAAAATGAAATTGCAATGCTGTGTACTAATTTCATGTTTGGTTTTTGAGGAAATGCCATACTCTCTTCCATTGTGGCTACATCATTTTACATTTTCTCTTGAGCATTGATTTTTTTCTGTTTAACTTGAAGACTAAATGGAAAGAATTTATAAACCATGATATTTCGTTTGGATCCGTGGCTCCAGTTGATGGTCTATTGAAACAGCTCAAAGTGGTCTGTCCAGGTTTCTCAGATCTCTAGGGAATTTTTCAGAGCTTTTAATCAAATCAAGGGATTGTACAGCACAGTCTGTGTTTTTTGTAAAGTCAGCAGACTGGCGTTAAGAACATAAGTTCCTTACAGGATTAGTGTTTTGAATATTACACTGGTTAGTTTTAGAATGATCAAACTAAGACCAGAGTGTTTAAATGGTGTCACACCTTGTATTAATGACTGGCCAGATTTATAGCCCAAGTCCCCTAATCTCTTTCCTTAAGGCGGCCTCTCCACTTTCATCTTGTTGTTGTTCAGTCGCTAAGTCCTGTCCAACTCTTTGTGACCCCATGGACTCCAGCACACCAGCCTTCCTTGTCATTTATTATCTCCCGGAGTTTGCACAAACTCATATCCATTGAGTCAAGGATGCCATCCAACTATCTCATCCTCTGTTGCCCCCTCCTCCTCCTGCCCTTAATCTTTCCCAGCATCAGGATCTTCTCCAATGAATCAGCTCTTGGCATCAGGCAGCCAGACTGTTGGAGCTTCAGTTTCAGTATCAGTCCTAACAATGAGTATTCAGGGTTGATTTTCTTTAGGTTTGAGTGGTTGGATCTCCTAGCTGTCCAGAGGACTCTCAAGAGTCTTCTCTAGAATCACATTTCGAAAGCATCAATTCTTCAGTGCTCAGCCTTCTTTATGGTCCAGCTCTAACATCAGTACATGACTACTGGAAAGAAGATAGCTTTCACTATATGGACCTTTGTTGGCATAATAATATCTCTGCTTTTTAATATGCTGTTTAGGTTTTGGCTGAAAATTACTTAGTTGGCTCTTAAGTCTAAACCTGCATTCATTTATCCTTCGGACAGGTCCAAGTTCACTGAGAAACAGGGTGGAGGGTTTTGCTTCTGTCTCCTGCTCCTCCCTTAGCTCCTTGTGGGCAGAGCTGCCACCACATTGAATCCTCTTCAGGCATCATCCTGCTCGTCCTGACACCACACAAGACCCCAGGAAAATACACTCCATTTTGCTATGTTCTCAGACTGACTTGGTATCACTGTAGGAATCTGATTCTCTTTATCTTTCTCTCATTTCAGTCACTTCGCCTGAGTAGCTCAGCCATGGGGAAGACCACCACAGGCCAGATAGTCAACCTGCTGTCCAACGATGTGAACAGGTTTGATCAGGTGAGCTGCCCCTGAGGGATCCTCTTCCATTTCCCATCCTTCTTCTTACTGGATTTAGCTTATCGGGATGCAAGGTGCCAGGGTTTGTTGTCGGTCAGTGTTCTGTTGAAGACATAAGACAAGGGTTCTCTTTATCCAACTCTCATTTCCTCTGTGTGCAACTTAGATGTGATAATATGTTTTGTCCTATAGATGAGAAGTTTGTTTTGCTGACATTGTCTGCAATATACTTCAGTAGTAGGCAGGCAGTAGTGTTCTTGGACAGCTTGATTAGTGTTCATAGAGGTCCTCCATAGAAGTTCCGTAGTGGCCCTTCTTGGGATGCGGTGTCAGTGTTGCTGCCTGAACTGTCTTCCTCCCTCTCTGGATGATGAAGGCCTTGTGGACAGGGATTGTTCTTTCCCCTGCCCCCTGTTCAGTGCTGCTTCACAGGGAGCCTTTGAGGAATAATGCCAAGTGGGTGGTCTCCAGCTTCGAACAACCTCCTCTCTGCTGTCCCATCATACCCATTTCACACTTACCTTATAAATATATCATGTTACCAGGGTGTTGCAGCTCTTGACCAGATCTGCATAGAACAGTTCTCTTTCCTGGATGATCCTGCCTTTAAGTTTGGGAGCTTACCTGGTAGCTCAGATGGTAAAGAGTCCATCTGCAATGTAGGATGCCCAGGTTTGATCCCTGGGTCAGGAACATTCCCTGGAGAAGGAAATGGCACCTTGCTCCAGTTATCATGCCAGGATAATTCCATGGACAGAGGAGCCTGGTGGGCTATAATTCATGGGGTCGCAAAGAGTTGGACAAGACTAAGTGACTAACACTTTCACTTCTCCTTCAATTATTCACTCATCAAACATGACATAAGGCCTTTACTTAATTTGAAGGATGAATAAGCCTCAATTTCTGTCCTGGAAAGGTAACAACCTGTCCAAAAGGTAAATGCACAAGCAGTTATTGGAAAGTGTAGTAGGTACCATAATATAGGCTCTTCTGGGGAGATGGGGCTGAATTTTGGGACAGAGAGAGTTTGGGGAAGCTCTGAGCTCATCTTTGTTGTGGAAAAAATCAACATCTTCTGTCAGTGGTGCTAGTCGGGTTCTCCTTGGATGTCCCTGAGTCCGGCCCTGCGCTGCCCCAGAACAGCGTCATCTGGGGTGGACCCTTGGATTTCTGCTTCAGCAGGAGTAAAACTCACTGAGATCATTTCTGTTTAGATTCCTGTCTGTTCCTTCAGAGCAGATTGTTTCTACACTGTGTCCTTACTGGTTTTATTGTATGCAGTCCTAAGAAGACTTGTCTTTCTCTTTTAAGGTAACGATGTTCTTGCACTATCTGTGGGTGGGGCCACTGCAGGCTGTTGCAGTGACCGCTCTGCTCTGGATGGAAATAGGAATGTCGTGTCTTGCTGGGATGGTGGTTCTCATTATTCTTCTGCTTTTGCAAAGCTGCTTCGGGATGTTATTTTCATCACTCCGGTAAGAGAAACAATGGTTTAAAAAATAGGTGATATGCGCTTAGTAACATGCACCGTCTGCTCGACGCTTGTGTTCAAAAACAAAACCAATTGCTTCTCTCAATGCACTCTCTTCTTTGAGTGCATTGTAGACTCTTCACAGAATTGTAGCCTCTTCAGGTGGAGGCTCCAGCCTGAAGCTGAAGGCTGATCTTGAAGAGGGAAAGGAGATGGCACTCACTGGCTCCTCCCACTACCATAGCTGAATAAGTGCAGTGTCCTTGAGCAGAATGTACCTACATTGACATTATGTAAACTTTATTAAATAGAAATAATCCTATAGGGTCAAATTAACTGCATGTATCTTTGTTATTCTTATGTTAGAGCAATTTTCAGGTACCTATTTTATTGTCTTGTTTTTAATTCATTGTTTCCATTAACTTATAAGTGCCTCAAGGACAAGGGTCAATCTTGATTAACTATGTCTTTGTAAAGCCCCACAGTCCCAGCAGAATATGTGATAGAACAGTCACTGGTGATGAAGGACCTAATGGTGAACAGATAGACCTGAAGCAAGTCCCAGAGGGTTGGAGGTGGGTCATTTGTCCAGGCTGTCAGGTGGTGGAGGTGTTGTGCTCTTTGAAGTTTTTTTTTTTTTTTTCCCTTCAGATTTTCTTCTTGTTTTGTTTGTTTGTTTTGTTTTGGTGACTTTACATGTGATATTTTTGTCTATTTGCAATTTCCTTTCCTGTCTGCTGTGAAGAGATCTTCCTTATCCTTTGAGGCCCTGTTCCAGTGCTACCAGGTCTCTGAATTTCTTCTTGTTCTGCTTTCCTGGTAGAATTAACAGTCCCATCTTTTCTGCTCCCCAGAACTTCTCTCCTATTTTATCATAGCACAGACACTGTCTTCCCGTTAGATTCAGTGTCTTTTTGCCTTCCCTGCCCAACTGCAATCTCCTTGGGCAGAGAGTTTATACCTGACTTACTTTGGGTCTTCCTCAGCCAGTACTGCGAGGTCTCCCAGTTACTCCTTGAGTTGGGCTGAGTGGTTGACTTCTAGAAGTCTTTTTCTCCATTTTCACTTTGAGAAGGACCTGCCTGTGATGTCAGCACAGAAGAGCTGTAGGGAATCATTGATTCCTGGTCCCTCCCTGTGCCCCCTCCTGCTGCTGCTGAGGAAAGCTGGGCTCTGGTCACTAAGGCTCATCTCACCTCTGTCCCCTCAGGAGTAAGACCGCAGCTCTCACAGACGACAGGATCAGGACCATAAGCGAAGTCATAACTGGTATCAGAACAGTAAAAATGAATGCTTGGGAAAAGTCATTTATAGACCTTATTACCAGACTGAGAAGGTAAGTTTTTGTACATATCACACCATATTTTTGTACTTTCCCCTCTATTTTTACTGACTGAAATTAGAAGTCTTACCAAGTTTTCACATGAAGATGAACTTAAATACTATGAACTCCACACCTCACATGTGGCAGGAGGGTTAAGTGGAAGAGGGGATATGTCGTTTTAACCTGCTGTTCCACTTAGGATCTTCTTAAAGGAAAAATTATGTATGCTTCTGAAGACAAACAGATAGCCAATAAATGCATGAAAAAATGCTCAACATCACTCTTAGAGAAATGCAAATCAAGACTACAATGAAGTATCTCCTCACACTGGTAGGCATGACCATCAACAAAAAGTCTACAAACAGTACCATCCTGCATTGTGGTAGGAGTACAAATTGGCACAGCTATTATGGAAAACAGGCCAGAGATTCCTTAGAAAACTAGGAATAAATCTGCCATATGACCCAGCCATCCCTCTACTGGGCATATGCCCTGAGAAAACCAGAATTCAAAAAGACCTATGTACCTCAGTGCTCATTGCAGCACTATTTACAATATCCAGGATGTGTCTGTCTAATGTCTTGGTGTCTCACAATTTTGGGATGTCTTATTCTCTTACCCTACAAGTTCATGAGCTCCTGGAGGAGTTGGGCTGTGTCTTTCTGTTATCAGTGGGAAGCCTGGCCCAGGACTTGTGGTTATGAATGCTTGTGAAAGAATGTTTAAACCCAGTGCAATTGACCCACAGTGTTTAAAAGGGTGACAGGAAGCCTCTGTTTAGTTGGAAGAGTGAAGTGGTGATGAAGTGTGTGTCCTGGTGTTGGGACGGAGCCCCAGGCATGCACTGTGTAGTGTCTCCATGTGAGGACTTGAATTCGTGCCTTGGATGTCAATGCTTCTTTTAAAAACCTCTTTCCTACTTTCCTTTTCAGGAAGGAAATTTCCAGGATTCTGAAAACTTCCTACCTTAGGGGTATGAATTTGGCATCATTTTTCGCTATCAGCAAAATTATGATTTTTGTCACCTTCATCACCAATGAGCTCCTCGACAACCGGATCACAGCCAGCCAGGTGTTTGTGGTGGTGACACTGATCGAGGCTCTGCGGTTCTCGAGCACCCTCTACTTCCCCATGGCCGTTGAGAAGGTGTCAGAGGCCGTCATCAGCATCCGAAGAATCAAGGTTTGGGGACAGATAATTGTTTTCAGTTGTCCGTGGATTTTTTATAAAATGCCCTTTTGTTTGGTATCACTGTGTTCCAGTTAGGAGATATTTAGCTCTCTCAGTGCCAAAGCTGACAGTCTTCCCAGAATGTTGTAGGTACTCCCCTTTCTTCTTAGGTGGAGTGTGTTACAGATATCTTAAGAATGGTTCTCTTGTAGGGGCTATGCTATGCTAAGTCACTTCAGTCATGTCCGACTCTGTGCGACCCCATAGATGGCAGCCCACCAGGCTCCCCCGTCCCTGGGATTCTCCAGGCAGGAACACTGGAGTGGGTTGCCATTTCCTTCTCCACTTGTAGGGGCAGTAGTGTTTATAAGTAGCAGTAGCACAGGGCTTTTGTGTAGTGATGCCTGCTGAGTGACTAAAATGTCTAAAAGCAGGAGAAGCAAACAGAGTGCATCTCCTGTGCTGACTCCAGTGACCAGGCAGTGACTGTGCAGTCCTGGGATACAGGATTCCTCTCTGGGCTGGGAGGGGAGGAACTTGCTGAGAGCTCCCTGCTCCTTGGACAGGAAGAGTGGCCTCAGATTCACTTAATTCTCTGTGTTCAAAAATGAGTTCTTTCCTCCACAGATGTTTTGCTTGTTGATATCTGAGCCACCTTTTGCATCTGCGTTTTCATCCCTGTCACCTCTTCATTTACTGCTTAATCCTCTCTCTCTCTAACTGCCCTCTTCTTTTCACATTTATAATTCCCACCATTATGTGAACCAAGAAGTTCCAGATATACAAGCTGGATTTATAAAAGGCAAAGGAACCAGAGATCAAATTTCCAGCATCCATTGGATCATAGAAAAACAAGAGAACACCAGAAAAACATCTGCTACTGCTTCATTGACTACTCTAAAGCCTTTGACTGTGTGGATCACAACAAATTGTGGAAAATCATGAAAGAGATGGGAATATCAAACCACCTTACCTGTCTCCTGTCAAACTTGTATGCAAGTCAAGAGGCAACAGTTAGAACTGGTCATGGAATAATGGACTGGTTCCAAATTGGGAAAGGGGTACATGAAGGCTGTATATTGTAACCTTGCTTTTTTAACTTATATGCAGAGTACATCATGAGAAATGCTGGGATGGATGAAGCTCAAGATGGAATCAAGGTTTCTGGGAGAAATATCAATAACCTAAGATATGTAGATGACACCACCCTTATGGCAGAAAGTGAACAGGAACTAAAGAGCCTCTTGATGAAGGTGAAAGAGGAGAGTGAAAAAGCTGACTTAAAACTCAGCATTTAGAAAACTACAATCATGGCATCTCATCCCATTACTTCATGGCAATAGATGGGGAAACAATGGAAACAGAAACAGACTTTATTTTCTTGGGCTCTAAAATCACTGCAGGTGCTGATTACAGCCATGAAATTCAAATACCCTTGCTTCTTTGAAGAAAAGCTATGACAATCCTAGACAGTGTATAAAGAGCAGAGACATTACTTTGCCAACGTTCCCTATAGTTAAAAGTATGGTTTTTCCACTAGTCATGTATGGATGTGAGTGTTGGACCATAAAGAAGGCTGAGCACCGAAGAATTGATGGTTTGAACTGTGGTGTTGGAGAAGACTCTTGAGAGCCCCTTGGACTGCAAGGAGATCAAACCAGCCAATCCTAAAGGAAATCAACCCGGAGTATTCATTGGAAGGTCTGATGCTGAAGCTCCAATACTTTGGCCATCTAATGCCAAGAGCCACCTCATTGGAAAAGACCCTAATGCTGGGAAAGATTGAGGGCAAAAGGAGAAGGGGATGAGAGAGGATGAAATGGTTGGATAGCATCACTGACTCAACGGACATGAGTCTGAGCAAACTCTTGGAGATAGTGATGGACAGGGGATCCTGCAGTGCTGCAATCCATGGGATTGCAAAGAGTCAGCCATGACTTAGTGACTGAGCAACAACAAATACACTATATTCTATGATTATATTGATATATACCATGAGCTGTAATAATAGTAATTATTAATTATGTAATAATAGTAATCATGTAATATTTTGTTCTATACATTATTTAATATGTTCTGAGTGAAAGTGAAAGTTGGTCAGTTGTGTCCGACTCTTTGCAACCCTGTGGACTATACATTCTGTGGAATTCTCAAGGCCAGAATACTGGACTGGGTAGCCTTTCCCTTCTCCAGGGCATCTTCCCAACCCAGGGATTGAACCCAGGTTTCCTGCATTGCAGGTGGATTCTTTACCAGCTGAGCCACAGGGGAAGCCCAAGAATACTGGAGTGGGTAGACCAACCCTTCTCCAGAGGGTCTTCCCGAGCCAGGAATCGAACCGGTGTCTCATGTATGCATAATATGTTCTGATGTGAACTAATACTTTAAGTACAGTTAGCAAAACAGTATTTAGACTGTTCAAAGTTTGCAAATCCAAGGAAAGCAATTGTTTTTGTTTGTGCTTTCTTCCTGCAGTTTAACAATCTGTTTTTTTCCCCCTTGTTTCTGTAGAATTTTTTATTATTTGATGAAATACCACAGGTCAACACTCAGCTGCCATCAGATGGTGAAGTGATGGTGGACATGCAAGATTTCACTGCTTTTTGGGATAAGGTAACAGATCTTCCATTCCAAGATCATGACTACTAACAGACAACTGTGACTGGGATTCACTGGAGAATTTTTAGATTTTACCCATGGTGTAAAATGTGACTTGCTCATTTACTAAAAGTATGTTACAAAAATTTTTCAAAATAGGGACTAATGTTTGTATCTAATGGAGATTAATTATAAAATCAGCCTAAGATGTTTGACATGTTGCTGTCTCATTTTCAAGAGAGATTTCAATGTATTAGCACATTTTGAACTTAAAGTCCATACATTTGTAATGTTAGCATTTACAGAATTGGACAGACAAAATGCTGCAATGTGATATGGGTTATCTGAAAAATTACACAACTAGTTTTTAAAGAGGCTTTGGGGAATCAGCATATATTTTTTGCCTTGATTTTCAGACCAGTTTATTATACATAGAGTGAGGCCATGATCTGGATCTTTGCTATGGGGTAGAGTGGGGGCTCTCCTATCCTGAGCTTCTGGATGGTTCTGGATACTTTGGTGGCAGCAAGGGTAGGAGGCGGAGAAGGCAATGATACCCCACTCCAGTACTCTTGCCTGGAAAATCCCATGGATGGAGGAATCTGTAGGCTGTGGTCCATGAGGTCGCTAAGAGTCAGACACCACTGAGCAACTTCACTTTCACTTTTCACTTTCATGCATTGGAGAAGGAAATGGCAACCCACTCCAGTGTTCTTGCCTGGAGAATCCCATGGGTGGGGAGCCTGGTGGGCCGAAGTCTATGGGGTTGTACAGAGTCGGACACGAATGAAGTGACTTAACATGGTAGGAGGAGACAGCAGGTGATCATAATGAGCACCAGTTATTCCTAGTTAAAGGATTACGCTGTGTGGAAGCTGACTAGAAGAGCTGGTGATTTCCAACACTTGGTTTATTTGTTAGGTTCAGTCAAACAGAAAAAACAACAGAATCTGGTCTCAAGAAGCTGTCAGTATCGCACACCCAGTGCACCCCTTTACCAACTGAAATGCCCCGCTGCTCCCCAGTTCTGTGGTCTTCTGTGCTCACCCTCCTGTATCAGTGAGGATTGGTTAGGAAAACACAACCCCACTGTGGGAGAGGGAGTTCCATGCAGGGAATTAGTTATACAGATGATAAAAGAGGGAGAAGAAAGCAGTAAGGGCGAAACGGTGGTGTGCGAGACAACCCAGGGGTTATCAAAGGCAGGAAGCTGCTCCCACCCCCAGAGCTGGAAGGACTCAGGGAGGTGGCACCTCCACCGGAGGGTCCCCCTCCAGAGCAGAGCCCAGGAGCCGGGCTGTCAGAGTGGGGACCACAGAGCACGTGTCCTGACTGTAGACTTGTCCTGGATTTTGTCCCTGTGACTCTGTGGTGCGCCCTGCATCCTGTTCACCTGCTTCTGACTCAGCAGCTGCCATCCCCACCGACAACCAGTGGTTTGTTCCTAGATACATGAAACCACATCCCTGTACCTTCTGTCCATGGAAACTCACACAAGGTGTCTGATCTAACCCGAGAGCTTCTGCTACCCTAATACAGTGGGTTTACCTTCTGATTGGTGTTTCTCGTCATATTTTAAAGCATTTATAGAAAGCACCACTAAAATTCCATTATAAAGACCATTTTATGTAAACGCTAACACATACTTTGTATGAACTTATGAGCAGATTTCTTTTGTTCTGGGCAAACATGTAGATTTACTTTAAATCAGTTCAGTATATGTTCTGCAGTTATTAATTAACTGAAATAAAAATATCTGTATGCAGCAGTCTGCCTGTGCAGCAAATGCCTGTAAGGTAGAATAAGGGATTTTAGTTGTACTATAGTCCATGTGAATAAATCAGATGAAAAATTTGAAAAGGTTTCTATATAGCTTCTAGAGTTAAAAAACAAAACAAAACAAAAAAACTACTAACTAAAGACACTACACTGCTAAAGGAAGAGGGGAAAAGGCTGTGAGTTCTGTTGTAAGGCTCTTATAAAATCTAACTAATAGGATATTATGATTCTGTTAGAGCAGAGTTCAAAATTACAGAGATGAGCGGCTTCATCAGCTACATTTTCACAAAAATAGATAGCAATGTTAACATTATTGTGTGGCAAAGTTTCCTTGGAGAAGGAAATGGCAACTCCCTCCAGTATTCTTGCCTGGAGAATCCCACGGATAGAAGAGCCTGGCGGGTAGAGTCCATAGGGTTGCAGAGTGACTGAGCAAAGCAAAGGTATTCCTATCTAGGTAAATGATGATTGTGCTATTGCAGCTAATTTTTACCACTTTCATGGAATAGAAATTCTAAATATTTTCAACTGAATCTAGTCTCTAATAGCACTCACTGAAAACTAACAGCCATGACACCATAATAACATTTTTTTGTGTGAGGTACCTAGACTGTCACTACTGAGGGAGACACAAAAATGTGAGGTAAGCATATCTTTTCCCAGAAACATTTGAAGCCAGAGATATTAAACAATTAAGGCACTTGAAAACATTAGGGATATGTATAAACTTGCTAATAAAACAAGCTATAGCTGTACCAGTAAACAATGAAGAAATAATAAATCTTCATTTTATGAATCTTTAATTACCTAAAAGTAAGGAATTTTGGCTTAAGAAATGGTCAAGAGAAACTTGTCATTTGTTACTATATAATATTGAAAACCAAGTGCTAAATTCAGCCATTGTAGGGTAAGGAAACTAAAACAAAAAAGCCTTACTGACCTGGAGCCTTAGTGAGCAAAAGCTCATTTTAAACTGACTTAAACCCCTGAACTAATCCTGTGTGTCAAAAGCAGGGAAGAGGATCCCTCTAAACCTGAAAAAACTAGTGATTCATAAGGAAACTAAAGAGATGAAAGTATGCATGCTTACCATACCACAGGAATTGAAACTAAGAAGAAAAAGATGGGTGAGAAGAAATAAAAAGTATGATCTATTTACCTAGGGCAGATCAGATCAGTCGCTCAGTCGTGTCCGACTCTTTGCGACCCCATGAACCGCAGCACGCCAGGCCTCCCTGTCCATCACAAGCTCCCGGAGGTCACTCAGACTCGCATCCATCGAGTCAGTGATGCCATCCAGCCATCTCATCCTCTGTCGTCCCCTTCTCCTCCTGCCCTCAATCCCTCCCAGCATCAGAGTCTTCTCCAATGAGTCAACTCTTCGCATGAGGTGGCCAAAATACTGGAGTTTCAGCTTTAGCATCATTCCTTCCAAAGAAATTCCAGGATTGATCTCCTTCAGAATGGACTGGTTGGATCTTCTTGCAGTCCAAGGGACTCTCAAGAGTCTTCTCCAACACCACAGTTCAAAAGCATCAATTCTTCGGCGCTCAGCCTTCTTCACAGTCCAGCTCTCACATCCATACATGACCACAGGAAAGACCATAGCCTTGACTAGGCGAACCTTTGTTGGTAAGGTAATGTCTCTGCTTTTGAATATGCTATCTAGGTTGGTCATAACTTTCCTTCCAAGGAGCAAGCGTCTTTTAATTTCATGGCTGCAGTCACCATCTGCAGTGATTTTGGAGCCCAGAAAAACAAAGTCTGACACTGTTTCCACTGTTTCCCCATCTATTTCCCATGCAGTGATGGGACCAGATGCCATGATCTTCGTTTTCTGAATGTTGAGCTTTAAGCCAACCTTTTCACTCTCCACTTTCACTTTCATCAAGAGGCTTTTTAGCCCCTCTTCACTTTCTGCCATAAGAGTGGTGTCATCTGCATATCTGAGGTTATTGATATTTCTCCCGGCAATCTTGATTCCAACTTGTGTTTCTTCCAGTCCAGCATTTCTCATGATGTACTCTGCATATAAGTTAAATAAACATGGTGACAATATGCAGCCTTGACGTACTCCTTTTTCTATTTGGAACCAGTCTGTTGTTCCATGACCAGTTCTAACTGTTGCTTCCTGACCTGCATACAGATTTCTTAAGAGGCAGATCAGGTGGTCTGGTATTCCCATCTCTTTCAGAATTTTCCATAGTTTATTGTGATCCACACAGTCAAAGGCTTTGGCATAGTCAATAAAGCAGAAATAGATGTTTTTCTGGAACTCTCTTGCTTTTTCCATGATCCAGCGGATGTTGGCAATTTGATCTCTGGTTCCTCTGCCTTTTCTAAAACCAGCTTGAACATCAGGAAGTTCACGGTTCACATATTGCTGAAGCCTGGCTTGGAGAATTTTGAGCATTACTTTACTAGCGTGTGAGATGAAAGCAATCATCATTAAAAATTGACAGTAATCCGATCAACTAAAATTTTTTCTGAGATTACACTGCTCACATTTTCTGTGTCAAAACTTGAAATGATTGTCTCATTAAAGAGTTAGTAAATGATTCTAAAACAACTTCTTTCTTGCCTCATAGAAGTTACATTTTAAGAAAGCTCGCTGGAAATCTTAAGGTACAACAGGATACTTTTTCGAAGTACAAAGGAAAATATAATTAAATCAACTTTATACTTTTTAACAGACATAAGAAAAATTTATGATGGTTCAATAGATGAAGGCTTTTGACTTCCTTTAAATTGTTTAAGTTACTCAGGCTTGAAATAAAGTAGGTAAGTTTTCAGTTATAACAGTTTAGTATCTTAGAGCAGATTTTTTATTGCCCACATCAACAGTTACATCCTCAGACCAACCTTTCCCTTCTTTAATGTGAAATAGCAAATCACCAGCATTTTAGGTTAAGTCTAGACTTTAAGGCATTGTTCTTTAATTTCTAAATGATACAAAGTGCTTTTTAAGTATGAACAATAATCTGTTGCAGTTTACTATTTTTGTGTCCTTTCCATTCATTTCTTTAAATCTGGAACGTGGCATCATTTTTCCATGTAGAAAAAATAACTGTTATCAAGCTCAAAATTTTACTCTTAAGGATACTAAATTTTTAAATTTATTCCACTTTTTAAATGATAGCCCAAAATCCAACTGATTGATGCTCATTTAGCACCTTCTTCTCAATTCTGGTCACTAAAGTACATCCTGAGTTTGAATAAAAATAATGCATCTTTCAGGCTTTAAAATGACTACTTTTTAAAAGAATTTTAATTGGAGGCTAATTACTTTACAATATTGGGCTTCTGTGGTGGCTGCATGGTAAAGAATCTGTCTGCAGTGCAGGAGACCCAGGTTTGGTTCCTAGGTTGGGAAAAACCCCTGGAAAAGGGAATGGCAACCCACTCTAGTAATCTTGCCTAGGGACTGTAAGTGACTTTCACTGCACCTGCAAAAGGGTCATGAGGCTGTCTGCACAGGACAGTGTTTTCCATCACTTACAGAATTACATTTGGCATGTAAAGAAGAGAGAATCTAATTCCACAGCAGCAGGCATTTAAGGTAAAAGAAGAAGCCACAAATATTCATGCAGAGTACTTTAAATATTCCCCTTGAGCAAAATGATTTAACTGATTTTTCTTCAAGAGTGATGCTCCTATATGCATCCTTTGAAAAATTAAAGAACCCAGAATAGCATCTTCCATGTGGGACATATTGAAAGATGATATTTTGGTTTCAGTGAGTTACACTCCAGCCCTTGTTAACAGGTCTTGTTAGCAGGTCCATTTCCAGAGGGTAGAGTTAGTATTAGTCGCTCAGTTGGGTCCCACTCTTTGTGACCCTATGGACTATAGCACGCCAGGCTCCTCTGTCCATGGGATTCTCCAGGCAACAATACTGGAATGGGTTGTAATTCCCTTCTCCAGAGGATCTTCCCTACCCAGGGATGAAACCTGGGTCTCCCACATTGCAGGCAGATTCCTTACCATCTGAGTCACCAGGGAAGCCCACAGTGTGGTAGTTTTGTGTTTTAGGTTTGCAGAATTTATAGAGAAAGAGGATTACAGCTTGCACACCCAAGACAAGGACAATTCCTCCAAAGAGCCTGGCTGCATCAGAGGCAGACTTTGACGCAGGCTGTGAGCTCGGAGTTAGTGGTTTTAGTTGCACCTGACATGGCAGCTGTGGTGGGAGCTGCGGAGGGGAAGGCAGGGTTATGGTGTTAGCTCTCGGATTGGTTGGCGATGCTGTGACAGCGGGCACAGATACAGAAAGAATTCTGTGTTCACCACCTGGCAGTCACTAACTTTGAATTATGTAAACAGTAGCTTTTACCTTTCATTCAGTCCAAAAGCAGGTAGTATTAGCAGTCTTAGCATCAAAACAGGAAACACAGCAGTGTGGTTTCCCAGATTTCTGGGGCTGGAGAGGTGCCCCTGAGGAGTGGCAGCACTGGGGCTCTCGTGGATCTCAGTAAAGCCGGGCTGTAGTCATGTCAGGGCCAGGTGGTGCCCTGAGCTGGTCATCACACAGAGCATGGCCAGGCAGCCCACGGCCCAGAGAAGCAGGTGGGAGAGCCCGACAACGGGTCCTCTGTGCAGGTGTTCAAGTCAATCCATCACTGCATCTGTCCTTCTGTCCCCTGCATCATCCCCCACCCCCACCCCCCCCACCCCCGCAGTGTGTGCATGTGTCCATTGAATTGCTTTTGTACCAAACTAAGCAGCAGTGGCACCCCACTCCAGTACTCTTGCCTGGAAAATCCCATGGACGGAGGAGTCTGGAAGGCTGAAGTCCATGGGGTCACCAAGGGTCAGACACCACTGAGTAACTTCACTTTCACTTTTCACTTTCATGCATTGGAGAAGGAAATGGCAACCCACTCCAGTGTTCTTGCCTGGAGAATCCTAGGGATGGGGGAGCCTGGTGGGCTGCCATCTATGGGGTCACACAGAGTTGGATACGACTGAAGTGACTTAGCAGCAGCAGCATGCAGCATTTTAAAATGAACTATCTTTTTCTTTCAAGAGCTTAATAACATAGTCACAGACTTCTGTGTAAATTGCACTGTAGTTCAGAACCCTCTGTTCTGTTGTCCTGGCCTTGCCTATGGAAGCACTGTGTCCCTTGCTGGGGTCATTAGTAATTATGGCTGTCAGGTTAGGTCATGGGTGAGAGAGCCCTCAGAGGGGAAGGGGAAGACATTGGGGTTTTGGAGAGAAGCTGAGTCTGAATGAAGCCCCTGCTGGGCTGGGAGGCAGGAGACAAACGTGAGCTCTGTAACCTGGTCCCCTAGACAGCCAGGTAGGCAGATGGGGAAGGTCTCAGGGACCCAGGTCTCATTCATGAAATGATGGGACTTGGTCTTGATCTTTAAGGTTTAAAATAAATGGTTCTAGGGACTTCTCTGGTAGTCCAGTGGTTAAGAATCCACCTTCCAATATGGGGGACTCTTGTTCCATCCCTGGTTGAGGAACTAAGATCTCACATGCTATGGAGCAACTAAGCCCCGATACCCCAGCAAAGATCCAGAGCAGCAGCCAAAATAATAATAATTAAAAAAAAGAATAAGCAAAACAAACAGTCTTGTGGGAGCCTCCAGATCTCACGGGCGGGGTTTTGGACCGTGTCTGCAAGAGAGTAGTGGCTTAGATGATGATCTTTGTTGAGTCGGGTTCCCTGAACCTGGATAACCATTGGGGAGGGACCCAGCAGCCATGAGCTGTCGAGTGCTGCCCCCTTCTGGTCATCCCAGAGCAGTGCGCGATTCTGTGTCCTGAACACGGAGGGAACTCTGTCCTTGACAGGGGCTGTGATAGGAAGTTGATGTTTGTAGTGGTTCACTATTTTGCTGTCATAAGAGTGAAAAGCAGTAAAATAGGAATCTCAAGTGTCAGGCAGGAAGAAAGGAGTTCAGTTCAGTCGCTCAGTCATGTCCAGCTCTTTGCGACCCCATGGAGTGCAGCATGCCATGCTTCCCTGTCCATCACCAACTCCTGGAGCTTACTTAAACTCCTGTCCATTGATTTGGTGATGCCATTCAACCATCTCATCCTCTGTCGTCCCCTTCTCCTCCTGCCTTCAATCCTTCCCAACATCAGGGTCTTTTCAAATGAGTCAATTTTTCGCATCAGGTGGCCAAAGTATTGGAGATTCAGCTTCAACATCCATCCTTCCAATGAATATGCAGGACTGATTTCCTTTGGGATGGACTGGTTGGATCTCCTTGCAATCCGAGGGACTCTCAAGAGTCTTCTCCAACACCACAGTTCAAAAGCATCAATTCTTCGGTGCTCAGCTTACTTTATAGTCCAACTCTCACATCTATGCATCACTACTGGAAGAACCGTAGCCTTGACTAGATGGATCTTTGTTGGTAAATTGATGTCTCTGCTCTATATGCTGTCTAGGTTGGTCTAGCTTTTCTTCCAAGGAGCAAGCATCTTTTAATTTCATGGCTGCAGTCACCATCTGCAATGGTTTTGAAGCCCAAAAAAATAAAGTCTCTCACTGTTTCCACTGTTTCCCCATCTATTTCCCATGAAGTGATGGGACCAGATGCCATGATCTTTGTTTTCTGAATGTTGAGCTTTAAGCCAACTTTTTCACTCTCCTCTTTCACTTCTGTAAAGAAGTTCTTTAGTTCTTCTTTGCTTTCTGCCGTAATGGTGGTGTCATCTGCGTATCTGAGGTTATTCATATTTCTCCTGGCAATGTTGATTCCAGCTTGTGCTTCATCCAGCCCAGCGTTTCTCATGATGTACTCTGCATATAAGTTAAATAAGCAGGGTGGCAATATACAGCCTTGACTTACTCCTTTTCCTATTTGGAACCAATCTGCCTTGACTTACTCCTTTTCCTATTTGGAACCAATCTGTTGTTCCATGTCCAGTTCTAACTGTTGCTTCCTGACCTGTATACAGATTTCTTAAGAGGCAGGTCAGGTGGTCTGGTATTCCCATCGCTTAAAGAATTTTCCGCAGTTTATTGTGATCTACACAGTCAAAGGCTTTGGCATAGTCAATAAAGCAGAAATAGATGTTTTTCTGGAACTCTGGCTTTTTTGATAATCCAACAGATGTTGGCAGTCTGATCTCTGGTTCCTCTACCTTTTCTAAAACCAGCTTGAACATCTGGAAGTTAACAGTTCACGTACTGTTGAAGCTGGCTTGGAGAATTTTGAGCATTACTTTACCAGCATGTGAGATGAGTGCAATTGTATAGTAGTTTGAACATTCTTTGGCATTGCCTTTCTTTGTGATTGGAATGAAAACTGACCTTAGTCCTGTGTCCACTGCTGAGTTTTCCAAATTTGCTGGTATATTGAGTGTAGCACTTTCACAGCATCATCTCTTAGGATTTGGAATAACTTAGCTGGAATTCCATCACCTCCACTCATTTTGTTTGTAGTGATGCTTCCTAAGGCCCACTCGACTTCCCATTCCAGGGTGTCTGGATCTAGGTGAGTGATCACACCATCGTGATTATCTGGGTAGTGAAGATATTTTTTGTATAGTTCTTCCGTGTATTCTTGCCACCTCTTCTTAATGTATTCTGCTTCTGTTAGGTCCATACCATTTCTGTCCTTTATTGTGCCCATCTTTGCATGAAATATTCCCTTGTTATCTCTAATTTTCTTGAAGAGATCTGTAGTCTTTCCCATTCTAATGTTTTCCTCTATTTCTTTGCACTGATCACTGAAGAAGGCTTATCTCTCCTTGCTATTCTTTGGAACTCCACCTTCAAATGGATGTATCTTTCCTTCTCTCCTTTGCTTTTTGCTTCTCTTCTTTTCTCAGCTAGTTGTAAAGCCTTCTCAGACAGCCATTTTGCTTTTTTGCATTTCTTTTTTTTGGGGATGGTCTTGCTCCCTGTCTCCTGTACAGTGTCACAAACCTCTGTCCATAGTTCATCCAGCACTCTATATTTGATCTAATCCCTTGAATTTATTTCTCATGTCTACTGTATAATCGTAAGAGATTTGATTTAGGTCATACCTGAATGGTTTACTGGTTTTCCGTACCTTCTTAAATTCAAGTCTGAATTTGGCAATAAGGAGTTCATGATCTGAGCCACAGTCAACTCCCCATCTTTTTTTTTTTTTTCCTGATTGTATAGAGCTTCTCCATCTTTGGCTGCAAAGAATATAATCAATCTGATTTCTGTATTGACCATCTGGTGATGTCCATGTGTAGAGTCTTTTCTTGTGTTGTTGTAAAAAGGTGTTTGCTATGAGCAGTAAGTTCTCTTGGCAAACTTTATTGTCCTTTGCCCTGCTTCATTCTGTATTCCAAGGCCAAATTTTCCTGTTAGTCTAGGTGTTTCTTGACTTCCTTCTCTTGCATTCCAGTCCCCTATAATGAAAAGGACATCTTTTGGGGGTATTAGTTCTGGTGGCTCAGATGGTAAAACATCTGCCTACAATGCAGAAGACCTGGGTTCAATCCCTGGGTCGGGAAGATCTCGAGAAGGAAATGGCAACCCACTCCACTATTCTTGCCTGGAAAATCTCATGGACGGAGGAGCCTGGTAGGCTACAGTCCAAGGGATCGCAAAGAGTTGGACACAACTGAGTGATTTCACTTCACTTTCTAGAAGGTCTTGTAGAGCTTCATAGAACTGTTCAACTTCAGCTTCTTCAGCATTACTGGTTGGGGCATAAACTTGGATTACCGTGATATTGAATGGTTTGCTTTGGAAAGGAACAGAGATCATTTTGTCATTTTTGAGATTGCATCCAAGTACTGCATTTCAGACTCTTTTGTTGACTATGATGGCTACTCCATTTCTTCTGAGGGATTCCTGCCCACAGTAGTAGACATAATGGTCATCTGAGTTAAATTCACCCATTCCAGTCATTTTATTTTGCTGATTCCTAAAATGGTGACATTCACTCTGGCCATCTCCTGTTTGACCACTTCCAATTTGCCTTGATTCGTGGACCTGACATTCCAGGTTCCTATGCAGTATTGCTCTTTACAGCATTGGACTTTGCTTTTGTCACTAGTCACATCCACAACTGGATGTTGTTTTTGCTTTGGCTCCGTCTCTTCATTCTTTCCAGAGTTATTTCTCCACTGATATCCAGTAGCATATTGGGCACCTACTGACCTGGGGAGTTCATCTTTCAGTGTCCTATCTTTTTGCCTTTTCATACTGTTCATGGGGTTCTCAAGGCAAGAATACTGAAGTAGTTTGCCATTCCCTTCTCCAGAACTCTCCACCATGACCTGTTTGTCTTGGGTGGCCCTACACAGCATCGCTCACAGTTTCATTGAGTTAAACAAGGCTGTGGTCCATGTGATCAGATTGGTTAGTTTCTGTGATTGTGGTTTTCAGTCTGTCTGCGCTCTGATGAAGATGGATAAGAGGCTTATGGAAGCTTCTTGGTGGAGAGACTGACTAAGGGGGAAAATGGAGAAGCTTAAAAGGCTTAAAAAATGTTTCTTGTATATAAAATGTAGTTTCCTTTGATAGATTTTTCATTCCTAAAATCTGAAACTAGTTTTTTTTGGTGATAAAAAATCATTGTCATTTTTTTAGTATGTGAATGTTGTTTAATCACTTCAGTTTTTTTCTAGAAAAAATTCCAATTTGAAGATTATTCAGATTTTTAATCCAGACTGTGTGCTTTAAGTCTTTTGAGCATTTTACTTAATCACATATAAACATTTTTTTTTTTTTTTTTGGCATAGCAGTTACCTTTTTCTTAACACTCAGGCTATGTAAAGACACACAGACACCCTAGGTCTCTCAGGATGTGACCTGTGATCATCATGAGGAGTACTTTGTCCTTCACCTTTGAGTTGGATTATGTGTTGTCACATATACCTTCATTTTATATTTTTCTTACAGTATAAGTACCTTATTGCCCTGTTTAGCCAGGACATGTAATGCATGTATCATGTATAAATTTGAGGCTTTATCACTCTGACCCATGGTGTCATAATTAATTTCTTTATTACCCATTTTTTTTGTTGTTGGTATGGAATTAAAGCTCTCTTTAGAGCTTTGAAGATTACTTATAAGAGTTAATTTACCAAGAGTGACTTCTTCATATAAAGTGCCTGTTTGCTTGCTGAGCATTACTGAGGTTCATTCTGTCAAATGAAAATGGAGAGATTAGTGGAGATTTCAAATTATTTAGGGCTTCCCTTATAGCTCAGTTGGTAAAGAACCCATTTGCAATACAGGAGACCCCAGTTCGATTCCTGGGTTGGGAAGATCCCCTGGAGAAGGAATAGGCTACCTGTCCAGTATTCTTAGGCTTCCCTTGTGGCTCAGTTGGTAAAGAATCCTCCTGCAATGCAGGAGACCTGGGTTAAATCCCTGGGTTTGGAAGATCCCCTAGAGAAGGGAAAGGCTATCCACTCCAGTATTCTGGCCTGCAGAATTCCATGAACTTTATAGTCCATGGGCTTGCAAAGAGTTGGACATGACTGAGCGACTTTCACTTTCAATTGATTTATTTAGTAAAGGGCCAGGCATGCCAAGTACTTATGCTGCCACTTTGTGGAGATTAATGAGACAGTTAAAACCATGGGTCCTGATGAAAACTTATAAATGATTAAAAACCTTCCACACTGGATATTGTATTATTAACGAGACAGTTAAAACCATGGGTCCTGATGAAAACTTATAAATGATTAAAAACCTTCCACACTGGATATTGTATTAAGTACATTATTTTAATAAACTAATGTGCATCATTCAGTTTGCATTTCAGGAAGGTGCCTTGTCATCTCTGCTACTAAATTCTGTGGGTGTCTAGAGCTGTGTCCGTATGTAAATCTGGTAAAAGAAGGAGGCTTCCTAAAGGCAACTTAAAACTATTTCAAACCCCCTAAGACATAGGATTGGATGAAAAGGCCTTTGAGACACAGTATCTTAAAATAGGAAGGAGAAAAATGTGAGTTAATGTTAGGATATCAGTGACTATTACGTTATTTTCTCTACTTTTAAAAGTAATGTGTATTACTTTATTGAAATGGGTACATTTTTATAAACTTTAATTTGCAGGAATCAGAGACCCCAACCCTCCAAGGCCTTTCCTTTACTGTCAGACCCGGTGAACTCTTAGCTGTGGTCGGACCTGTGGGAGCAGGAAAGGTAAGTTGTGATGCCTTTTGTCAGCCTGATGCAATGCCACAGCCCCTGTTCAGTACTCAGAGTGGAGCCCAGAGCTGAGTGTGACTCAGTCTGAGCTAGAATTGGGTGTATCTAGAAAGGTGTTTCTCTAGGAACATTAGTTTTGCAAAAAGGTTTCATGGCCAAATACATCAGGATAAATGCACACTGTGTTTTCCTTCTCGATGCTGCATGTGACATACTTGGGAACTGCTTGTGGGGAGTTTGCACGTCTCAGTGAAGGAGATTATTTATGTGGCAGATGTTCAGGATGGATGGAGACAGTGGGGACTTCTTTTTGTCACAGTGGCCCCTCCTGGAAGTCTGGAGGTGGTGAAGGCTCTTCCAGGAAACTCTGAGCATTTCTTCATGTGACTTGACTTGGTCCCATCAGTGCACATTAGGGAATGTGCAACCACATGCTGGAGCTAAAGATACAGACATGAGCCAGACCTTGACACCTTTGTCCTCCAGAGGCAAGCAGGTTCTGGGGCAAGACAGATATGCAGGCAGACTATTTCAGCCCAGTGTGGTGAGTGCTCTGATGGCATGGACATAGGCATGTCATTTCTCTGTGTTACAAGAGATGTGAAGGACATGTACATGTGCACTTAGTGTCCTGTGTTTTGTACAACAAAATACAGAAACCTAAATGTGGGATGTGCACACGAGAAGGTGATGATTTCCTCCATGAAGGACTTTTTGAAAAATTTATTTTTAATTGGAGGATAATTGCTTTACAATATTGTGTTGGTTTCTGCCATATATCAACATGAATCAGCCATAGGTATACATATGTTTCCTCTCCCTTGAACCTCTTTCCCACCTCTCACCCCATCCACCCCCCTAGGTTTTCACAGAGCCCAGGATTTGAGTTCCCTGGGTATGGTGGACTTCTGGTCTTCAAATGCATCAACCTCAGAGTTCTTTTAAATAGTAACCTTTGAATATATTCTTCACACATAGTTCTTAATTTTTTTAAAAAAATATACTTATTCCCCGACCAGGGAACCAGGGATCTAACCAGAGCCTCTGGCATTGGAAAGTGGATTCTTTTTTTTTTTTTTTTTCCGTGTTTATTATCTGGATATAATTTTTTTTTTTAGCATTTTCTTTTTACTGGGTTGTAGCCAGTTAACAATGTTGTGATAGTTTGAGGTGAACAGTGAAGGGTGTATGTCAGCCATCTATACACGTGCATCCATCCTCCCCAAATCCCCTCCCATCCAGGCTGCCACGTAACAGTGAATGGAGTTCCATGTGCTGTGCAGTAGGTCCTTGCTGGTGATCCATTTTAAATGCAGCAGTGTGTACCTGGCCATCCTGAACTCCCTAACTATCCCTTCCCCCATCCTGGAAGATGGATTCTTAACCACTGGACCACCAGGGAAGCCCCACATAGCTTTTTAAGAAGAAGTATTTGTCAAGTAAAAGATACCCAGATGCAGGAACAACTGGATTAAACGTCAGATACATAAAATATACATCCTGCTTGTCTGCTCTGTTAGAGAAGGATGTTAAACATTCTTAGTCTTTGCTGAGTAGAGCATTTCATCTGAGGGAACTCAGGCAGAGTAGATTGTTATCATGTTAATATTCCTTATCAACCTTTAGTTTATGGTGACCAATAATGCTCTTTTCCATTTTTTCCTTGCAGTATCCAAAGCTGTACTTTATACTCTTCTAATATCATGTATCAAGCACCAGGGTGGGGTTGGCTGTGCTGCGGGCATGTTCCATCCTGAGTGCACCCTGTTCACATGTGTGGGTTCCTGTCTGTTTCAGTCATCACTGTTAAGAGCTGTGCTGGGAGAGCTGCCTTCAAGCCAGGGGAAGGTCAGCGCGCTCGGGAGGATCGCATATGTTTCTCAGCAGCCCTGGGTGTTTCCAGGAACTGTAAAGAGTAACATTTTATTTGGGAAGAAATATGAAGAAGAACGATATGAAGAAGTAATAAAGGCCTGTGCTTTGGAAGAGGTGAGTAATGACTCTTGAGTTGCATGTAGTCGAATTTCAAATAATGATAACATTGATTTAAGCTCTAAGGCTTGTTAAAAGTTCTTTTTTTTTAATTTGGAAGGTGTTACTTGTTTCTTTACGCTGGACTTCTGGGTAAGTATGCAGTCATATATGTTGCTGTTTTAATTCTGGTGTGATAATGATGGTCACAGAATGCCTTTGTTTCATTTGGTGAAGTATCATTCACTTTTAGATTCTTCTTTTAATACACAATTAACAAAAATTTGTAAGAATAGAGAGCTCCATGTAATGAACTCTCATGTTCCCAACCCCAGGTTCAGCCAGGGTCAGCTGGTGGCCAGTCTTGCTGGGTCTTTACCCCTGCCCTGTGCCACCCTTCCACCCAACATCCCACCCCATCTCCCGGGAGTCTAAAGCAGATGCTAGCCCTCAGATTAGTTCATCTGTAAACATTTCATTGTTGTTGTTGTTCAGTCACTAAGTCCTGTCCAGCTCTTTTCGGCTCCATGGACTGCAGCAGGCCAGGCCTCCCTGTCCTTCATCATCTCCTGGAGCTTGCTCAAACTTATGTTCATTGAGTTGGTGATGCCATCCAACCATCTAATCCTCCATTGCCCCCTTCTGCTCCTGTCCTCAGTCTTTCCATTGTCAGGGTCTTTTCCAATGAGTTGGGACTTAGTATCAGGTGGCCAAAGTATTGGAGATTCAGCTTTAGCATCAGTCCTTTCAGTGAATATTTAGGGTTGATTTCCTTTAGGATGGACTGGTTTGATCTCCTTGCAGTCCAAGGGACTCTCAAGAGTCTTCTCCAACACCACAATTCAAAAATATCAATTCTTCGGCACTCTGCCTTCTTTATGGTCCAACTCTCACATCCATACATGACTAGTGGAAAAATCATAGCTTTGACTATATAGACCTTTGTTGGCAAAGTGATGTCTCTGCTTTTTAATATAATGTTTAGGTTTGTCATAGCTTTTCTTCCAAGGAGCAAGCATCTTTTAATTTCATGGCTGCAGTCACTGTCTGCCGTGATTTTTGAGCCCAAGAAAATAAAATCTGTCACTGTTTCTACCTTTTCCCCATCTATTTGCCAGGAAGTAATGGAGCCAATCCCAAAGAAAGGCAATACCAAAGAGTGCTCAAACTACCACACAATTGCACTCATCTCACACGCTAGTAAAGTCATGCTCAAAATTGTCCAAGCCAGGCTTCAGCAATATGTGAACCGTGAACTTCCTGATGTTCAAGCTGGATTTAGAAAAGGCAGAGGAACCAGAGATCAAATTGCCAACATCCGCTGGATCATGGAAAAAGCAAGAGAGTTCCAGAAAAACATCTATTTCTGCTTTATTGACTATGCCAAAGCCTTTGACTGTGTAGATCACAATAAACTGTGGAAAATTCTGAGAGAGATGGGAATACCAGACCAGCTGATCTGCCTCTTGAGAAATCTGTATGCAGGTCAGGAAGCAACAGTTAGAACTGGTCATGGAACAACAGACTGGTTCCAAATAGGAAAAGGAGTACGTCAAGGCTGTATATTGTCACCATGTTTATTTAACTTATATGCAGAGTATATCATGAGAAATGCTGGACTGGAAGAAACACAAGCTGGAATCAAGATTGCCAGGAGAAATATCAATAACCTCAGATATGCAGATGATACCACCCTTATGGCAGAAAGTGAAGAGGAACTCAAAAGCCTCTTGATGAAAGTGAAAGTGGAGAGTGAAAAGCTTGGCTTAAAGCTCAACATTCAGAAAACGAAGATCATGGCATCTGGTCCCATCACTACATGGGAAATAGGTGGAGAAACATTGGAAACAGTGTCAGAATTTATTTTTCTGGGCTCCAAAATCACTGCAGATGGTGACTGCAGTCATGAAATTAAAAGACGCTTACTCCTTGGAAGGAAAGTTATGACCAACCTAGATAGTATATTCAAAAGCAGAGACATCACTTTGCCAACAAAGGTTCGCCTAGTCAAGGCTATGGTCTTTCCTGTGGTCATGTATGGATGTGAGAGCTGGACTGTGAAGAAGGCTGAGCGCCGAAGAATTGATGCTTTTGAACTGTGGTGTTGGAGAAGACTTTTGAGAGTCCCTTGGACTGCAAGGAGATCCAACCGGTCCATTCTGAAGGAGATCAGCCCTGGGATTTCTTTGGAAGGAATGATGCTAAAGCTGAAACTCCAGTATTTTGGCCACCTCATGCGAAGAGTTGACTCATTGGAGAAGACTCTGATGCTGGGAGGGGTTGAGGGCAGGAGGAGAAGGGGACGACAGAGGATGAGATGGCTGGATGGCATCACTGACTCGATGAATGTCAGTCTGAGTGACCTCCGAGAGCTGGTGATGGATAGGGAGGCCTGGCGTGCTGCAGTTCATGGGATAGCAAAGAGTCGGACATGACTGAGCAACTGATCTGATCTCTGAATGGGGCCAAATGCCACATAAGTCATCAATGAACATATCCTGTTACCATAAGCAATATAGTATGTAACATTTGTATATTATCATTAACCACCTTTAAAAACTGAAGTTTTTTTTTTTTTAAAGAAGTTTTTATAAAAAAAACTTTTAAGGATTTTAAAAAGTTTTAGGCATTACCTAGTTAAAGGTATCACTTGATAAATTCTAGTTTGATATTTTCCCATATATATTGTTTGACCTTACAAAGCCCTCTTTGGATGCCTGTAAGTTTATACTTTCATCTCATATTTAACACATTCCTGGCAATTTGGACATTTTATTTTCAGGTTGCCTTGACAATCATAGATACTAAGATCCTTCTTGTCTAGATATAGAGGCCTTCGAGACTTAAGTTATTTTAATGTTGCCTTCATTTCAGATATAATCTTCGGTCACCCCCTGGGCCATGTGATGTGAAAGAGCAAAAGGCTATGAAGTGGTTCAAAAGGACAAGATCTGGTTCAGATTCCAGCTCTTCTGTTTAACAGCTGACCATCCTCAGACCAGTGATATGACCTTCACTTAGTCTCAGTTTCCTCATCTGTGAAATGGGGCCAGTGCTTCCTGTGAGCTTGTTGTGAGGATTAGAGATAATCAGCATCAGGGTCCAACACAGAGCTTGGTGCACAGTTCTTACCCTCCAGGAGCTGAGAGAAGCTCCTGTACACGTGTACAAATGATGGAACAGAATAAGATGGTCTTTCATGAGAGATGAGAGATGTAAACAGAGCCTTAGGAACCCAGCAGGTAGAGATGAGTCCAGGATGGTTTCATGGGAGAGTGTGCTTGGGATGAGCCTGGGAAAATGGGCAGGATATTGACAGGCTGTGAGAGGAGGGGCTGTTCCACATGGAAGAAAAGCTGTGAAGGAAGCAGGGTTCCTGCTGCTCGTCTCTAGAGTCCAGCCCTCCTCTGCAACGGCTTCATGTCTGGCCCAAATTTACCATTTCAACAGTCTGCTCTGTGATGCTTCTACTGTAAGTCTCCACCATTGCTGAAAGGCTCTTGATGTACTTCTGGTTGGATGGCATCGTATCTGCTTTGCCATTTTCTAGTTTGCCTCTAGTGTGCATGTCTGCTGTTCAGTGAGAATTGGGGAAACTTCGTTGGACATGATTGAGCGACTTTACTTTCACTTTTCACTTTCATGCATTGGAGAAGGAGATGGCAACCCACTCTAGTATTCTTGCCTGGAGAATCCCAGGGACAGAGAAGCCTGGTGGGCTGCCATCTATGGGGTCGCACAGAGTCGGACACAACTGAAGCGACTTAGCAGCAGCAGCAGCAGCAACTTAAAGGAAAATAATGTGAATAAGAACACCTTTCTGTCAGTGGGGGGAATTGTAGTGTATACTCAAGTCAGGCATTTCCCTTTAACCTAATTGGAAAATGGTGGCTAGGAATTTAGCCTGACTTGGATTTTGTTGCAAATCCTGTGAAATGGTTTTCCCATTTGGGGCTGGTCCATAAATAATGTTTAGAGTCAACAACACAGTCACAGTCTGCTACCAAACTCAGAGAGAGCCTGTTCCTTGTACCCTAACTATGATAAGTGAATGAGTGGATTTAGGTGCTTTTTCTAGAACATGGTTAAGGTTGCTGTGCTATGATGTGTTACTATTTTGTTAAGCAAAATGAAACAATGTAGAATCAAAGCATAAAAGCTGATTGGAACAGTTTGAAAGGACTTCAACAGTGAAACAGAGGCCAATAACTCTGTGTGTGTGTGTGTGTGTGTGTGTGTGTGTGTGTGTGTGTGTGAATGTAGGACTGGGAACCTGTTTAAAATGGTTCACTGTTGTTCATGAAAACCAAATCATAAAAATCAAGAGATAATAACTTCTGAACTCAACAAAGAAAGATGATGAAAGAATGATGAATTTTCATGACAGATCAGTTGCTGCCTTTCATTGGCTATAACCTAGTTAAGCTTTGAGTGAGCAGGGACCCTGTGTGTCTGTGTGTCTGTCAGGGAGGGTTATGATGGACACTCTTTCTTCTCTTTATGGTCATGCACTTTGCATGTTATGACCCACACTGTGAATGCGGTCCCACTGTTGGTTTGATGGGAAAATAGGCATCAGCCACCAGTAGCAACTTACAATCAATTCTAGTCCTTTTTCCATTCATAGAGGGTATTCTCACTTTTGAGTTTAGTGACTCTTATTTTTGTAGCACATTCTGTAGAAGAGGAATGTGAGACTTAGGGAGATCAAAGGACTTGTTTATCATGCAGACTCAAGTGTGCTACCCACTTTCTCCCCAAATTTCCTAAAGTAGAGACAGAGAGTGAGGGCGTCATATGCAGAAAGGTACTGCTGTGTATCTTAGGTTGATGCCTGAGGGGTTTAGTAGATAATTCAAAGATTTCTAACATAATAATTGTGTAACTTAAACCTGATTGTTTCTTGTCATTTAGGGGTTATTGTTGTCATTTAAAAAAAAAAAAATTCCCTAGATACTCTGGGGAAAATAGACTGATTTATCCATTTACTTCTTAAATAATATTCAAATATAACTTATGGTAGATTCCCAGATCCTGAAGTCAAAGCTTCATATTCTTCTTAACTTTGAGTTTTTCCTGCTCTCACAGACAAGCGTCTACTTAGTCCAGCTGATCTGCTTCATGTACATCGAGCACACTGTTTCTTTCCTTTTGGTTTTTCTGCCCAGCCTGCTCTTTCTGCTCCCATTTCTTGTACAGACCTTGTCTGTCACTCTATGACTTGCCTTAAGTATCACTGTGAAGACATTGGCGAGGTGTTATCCCTTCTCTGAAAGTGAGAAGCAGAGACCAAGTTCAGGACAACTGATAACTTGAGATAAAACAAGTCCTGTGCCTTCACCTCCTGGGCTTCCAGGTCTCACACCTGTGTCTTCAGCACAGACCTTTGCACCTGCATGTCTAGCTGCACCATGATGTCACCAAGAGCTCATCTCAGCTTGTCCACAAGTGATGTCCCTAAACCTGCCTCCACCATCTTCCCCAGCTCAGTAAATGGAGACCCTGTCCTTCCCCTTCCTCACCCCAGACACCACAATCTCCTCTTCTTTTACAGCCCACACCCATCCCGTCAGCAGGTCTCACAACTCTGTCTTCCAAATGTGTCTGAAGTGTGACCCCGCCTCTCCATTCCCACTGTTCTCTAGTTTATTCCAGTAATGTCCTCACTTCTATCTGCCCTCACCCTTCCCCACTTACTGCCTGGTTTCTGCAAAGCACAGGAGTTTCCTTGTAAACCTCAGACCATGTCAATCCCCCCATCCCCCTCCCCCTCTTACTGGAGTGCCCCCAGGCTCCTCCTGCTCTGTCTCCACCCTCAACCCCTCATTCTCACTCTGCTCTCCTGCCTCCTGAACCCCTTGGGCATCTCCCCGTGGCCCCTGCACTCGCCGCTCCCTCTGTGAGGAGCAGCCTCTCCAGGTCTGCCTGAGCTCCCCGCCCCAGATCTGCTCACACCCTCTCTGAGCAGAGCCCTCACACCCCAACATGTACTCACTTCCCTCCACTCTCCATCCCCCTGGGCCAGCTTCCTTTTCCTTCTTGTCCTCAGTCCTTGTGCTCAGGTTAATTTTCTATATCACCCATCTCCCAGCATGGAAAGAAATTCTAAGAGCTCTGTTTCCTCGTAGCTGAATTCACTGTGCCCAGAATGGTGCCTGGTGTATAGTCAATCCTCAATAAATACCTGTTAAAGTGGAAAAATGCATAAATGCTTTGAAAAAATACAGAATGAAAACAAGTGAAAAGCCCTAAGAGTTTTTTAAATTTTCCTGGTTACAGTTTAGTCACTATGAAATAAGCACATTGCTGTTGATTAAACACTTGTATGAAGAACTGATGCTAAAAGGTTAGGATGGCAGGAGGAGAACACATTTTAAATATTTTTCTTTTTTCCCTTTTCTATCTCCATACAGGATTTTCAGAACTTGAAGGAAAGAGATCTAACTGTAACGGGAGATGGAGGAACCCCACTGAGTGAAGGACAGAAAGCCCGGGTCAGCCTCGCCAGGTAAATGGGGTTTCAGTTGCCATCCTGCCCCTCCTCTTCTGCGACTCCTAGTGGACATGAGCACGCAGACCCCACTCAGCAGGTGGGCCTGGGTGAAGCAGGGTCTTGGCCCTTTCCCTGGGCTTGTAGAAGGAACATGAAGTTGTTGGACACCATCATGATTCAGAGATGGGACCCAGGGAGTGTGAAGTGTCTTCTCCTGACGTCTCTCTACGTTATCTAGAGCCGTGTACCAGGACGCAGACATCTACCTCCTGGATGATCCACTCAGCGCAGTGGACACAGAAGTCAGCAGGCACTTGTTCAAACAGTGAGTTTGCTTCTGTTTTGTATCATTTCTTCTTCCCAGGAACCCTGTAGGGATCAGGGAAGGGAGCTCAGGAAAGCCTTTGTGCTCCAGGAGACTCAGGTCCCTCTGCCCTGGTGTTCCTCCCTCCCCTCCCTTCCCTCCACAGAAGATCCATCATAGAGAAATCTTACATCATGATAGGTCAGGACAGGAAAATACAGCAGGTGCTTCCAGTATGTGGAGGAGAGTGGGGTCCATGCTTTAGGGAGTGAGGGATAGATGGCAGATTCCCTCATGACTTACAGTTGATGAATCCAGACCCCAGGGATAAGAAGGGCAATGTAAAATTTTATTTTTATTTTTTTATATTTAATTTTTTTCTTTCTTTTTTTAAATTTATTGTTATTATTATATTTTTTACTTTACAATATTGTATTGGTTTTGCCATACATCAATTTTAAATCAGAGAGTAGGACTTGGTAACCTGGTAACTGGATGCTAGTCCTTTTCCTCCATCGTGTGTTGAAGACACATTAGAAGTGAAGTGGAAAGACTATTGGTTTATGCTTATTAATTAATAATTAATTAATAAGCATAATTGGTTTATGCTTAATAATTAATTATTAATTGGTTTATACAATTAATTAATTGTTCATTTGGAAATACTTAATAAAGAGTAGAAAGCAATGTACCCCACTCCAGTACTTTTGCCTGGAAAATCCCATGGACAGAGGAGCCTGTTAGGCTGCAGTCCATGGGGTCACTAGAGTCGGACACGACTGAGCAACTTCACTTTCACTTTTTGCTTTCATGCATTGGAGAGGGAAATGGCAACCCACTCCAGTGTTCTTATCTGGAAAATCCCAGGGACAGGGGAGCCTGATGGGCTGCCGTCTATGGGGTCTCACAGAGTTGGACACGATTGAAGCGATTTAGCAGCAGCAGCAGCAGCAGAATTTGCAAATGATTTATTTCACATCTGAATATGACTCAATTATTTAACATTGCTTCATGGATTCTTACTAGAATTAATGCTTAGACCCTCATATAGGGTAACCTTGAATTTGAAACTCGATATCTTGGTTGAAGTCCTGACTCTCACTTTGTTCTGCAATTTGTTGTCAGTGGCTCTTTCTTGGCCACGAAACTCCTGAAGGAGAACAGCTCTGATGCTTCTCTGTCCTAACATATGCTGACCGAGGGCTCTGGTGGAGTCTAGATTGGCCTCTTTGAAAGCCTCATGAATTCACTTTTTCTGAAACAGCCTCCACATCTACCCCACAGTTAGTTCCCTTGCTGTCGTTCACCTTGTAAAGCCAACGAGCCTTCTAGCTGCACTTATTAATGTCCTGCTGTATACACTGAGATCGATGCCCTTACAGATGTTCCTACACAAAAGCTCTCAGTTTACAAGGAGGACAGTGAGCCAGGAGAGGGGAAGGACCACACTGGGCAGAATAAGGGAGACTAGGATGCTCAGCTCTCATTCCTGCCTCTGAGGAACCTGTATCTATGTGGAACTGGTTAAGACAGATGCCTGGGAAAGCTCAGCAGAATCACGGTTTAGAGAGTTTCCATACAGGATAGTGAGTGCTGAATGTAAAGTGGAAGTGTCACCTGGAGGCTGTCACTGAAGTTGGAAAGCTCCCTGTGCCTGGGGCTGGGCAGGCAGTGCCCTGGGGTCTGCAGGCTGGGCAGATGGGTGGGGGCTGAGAAGAGGACCCAGTCCTTTGCTGAAGGAAGAATAGAAGCTCAGGTGTGGAGGGAGAAGAAAGTAAGACTGTGAGAAGAATAGCAGGCATGTCCTCGCCTGGAGGAGGTGGGGTGTTCGGCAGAGAGAAGCCGTTTGGGAATTCTCGTTGTCAGGTCGTGTGTTAGTTTCTAGGACTGTGTCCATCCAGGCTGCTCTCACAGGAACCAGAGCTGGGTGGCTTAGAAATAATGGAAGTTTATCTCTCTTGGTTCTGGAGGCTGAGAAAGTCCAAGTAAGGGTGCTGGCAGATTCAGTGTCTAGTGAGGGTCTGATTCCAATGTCCTCTCATGGTGGAAGGGTGAGGGAGCCCTGTGGTTCCTTTTATCAGGGCACTAATCCCTTTCATGGAGGCTCCACCCTCATGACCTGATCACCTCCTGATGGCCCCACCTCCTAATAGCAACACAGTGAAGATTAGGTTTTAATGCATGCATTTTGAGGACAGAAACATTCATTCTACCAAGTTGTCACAGATGGAGGTGCTTAGAGAACAGAAATCAATTCTCTTACACTTCTTAAGGCTGGGAGTTCAGCATGCAGGCAGCTTTGGTCTCTGCTGAGCATGCTCTACTTGCCCACTGGTGGCGGCCACCACACTGTGTCCTCACGTGGTCTTCCCTCTGTCCTCGAGCACCCCTGTGTCTCTGTCCTTTCTTATAAAAAAGTTTTTATTGAAATATGGTTAATTTACAATATTGTGTTACTTTCTTTGTACAGCAAAAAGACTCAGTTATACATAGATACACATTCTTTTTAATACTCTTTTCCATTATGGTTTATCTCAGGATATTGACTATCCTGAATACAGTTCTCTGCACTATATCATAGGACCATGTTGTCTGTCCATTATACACATAATAGTTTGCATCTGCTAACCCCAAATTCCCAGTCCATCCCTCCCCCACACCCCCTCCACCCATGCAACCCCAAGTCTGTTCACTGTCTGTGAGTCTATTTCTGTTTTGTAGATAGGTTCATTTTTGCCTTATTTTAGATTCCACATATAAGTCATACATGATATCTTTCTCTTTCTGACTTCACTTAGTATGATAAAGTCTAGGTCCATCCACTGGAGGAGGCAATGGCACCCCACTCCAGTACTCTTGCCTGGAAAATCCCACGGATGGAGGAGCCTGGTAGGCTGCAGTCCATGGGGTCGCTAAGAGTTGGACACGACTGAGTGACTTCACTTTCTCTTTTCACTTTCATGCATTGGAGAAGGAAATGGCAACCCACTCCAGTGTTCTTGCCTGGAGAATCCCAGGGATCGGGGAGCCTAGTGGGCTGTCGTCTATGGGGTCACACAGAGTCGGACGCGACTGAAGTGACTTAGCATTAGCATAGGTCCATCCACATTTCTGCAAATGGTATTCTTTATTTCTTTTTATTTTATGGCTGAGTAGTAAAATCTCTAATATATAGACGATGTATTGCATCGTCTATATGTATTACATCTTCTTTACCCATTCGTTTGTCTATGGACATTTAGGTTATTTCCATGTTTCGGCTATTGTGAATAGTTTTGCTATGAACATAGGGTTGCATGTGTCTTTTTGATTTATAATTTCCTCCATATATATGCCCAGAAATGGGATTACTGGATTATAAGATAATTCTGTTCTTAGTTTTCTGAGGAATATCCATGATGTTTTCCATAATGCCTGCAACAACTGATAATCCCACCAGCAGTGTAGGAGGGTTCTCTTTATTCCATTCTCCCTCAGCCACTGTTATTTTAATGCTGGCCATTCTCACTGGTGTGAGGTGATACGAGATTGTAGTTTTGATTTGCATTTCTCGAATAATTCACAATGGTGAGATTCTTTTGGCTATCTGTGTCTGTCCTTTGGATAAATGTCTATTTAGTTTTTCTACCTAAAAAAAAAGGCAGTTTAGTTTTTGATTGGATTTTTTGTTGTTGTTGGGTTGTATGAGCTATTTGTATATTTTGGAAATTAAGCCCTTGTTGGTTACATTATTTGTAGTATTTTTTCCCATTCTGTAGGTTGTCTCTTCATTGCGTTTATGGTTTCCTTTACTGTGAAAAAGCTTGTAAATTTGATTAGCTCCTGTTTGTTTACTTTTTTTAATTAAAAATAATTATTTGTTTATACCTGTGCGGGCTCTTTGTTGCTGTGGGGCTTTCTCTCTAGTTGTGATGAGCAGGGGCTTCTCTCTAGTTGCAGTGTGGACTTCTCATTTCAGTGGCTCCTCTTGAGCAGTGCACCGGCTCCAGGGTGTGTGGGCTCAGTAGCTGAGGCTTCTGGGCCCCAGAGCACAGGCCCAGTAGTTGTGGTCCATGGACTTAGTTGCTCCATGACACGTGGGACCCTCCTGGACTAGGGATTGAAATCATGTCTCCTGCATTGGCACATGTGTTCTTTACCAATGAGGCACCAGGAAAGCTCTTTTTGTATATTTTTGCTTATATTTCTATTGCCTTAGGAGACTTACCGAAGAAAACATTGGTATAATTTATGTCAGAAAATGTTTGCCTCTAATCTCTTCTAGAGTTTTATGGTGTCACGTCTTATAATTAAGTCTTTAAGCCATTTTGAGCTTATTTTTGTGCATGGTGGGAGGGTGTGTTCCAACTTCATTGATTTGCAGTCCTGTGTCTGGGTCCTTGTGTCTTAGTCTCCACTTCATCTAAGCACATCGGTCAGATTAGATTAGGTCCAGTATAATTAAGGGTAATGTTTAACTCTTTAAAGTCCCTGTCACCAAATTCTAAGAAACTGATGATTAAAGTGTCAAGTGAATCTGAGAAATAGCAAAGTGAAGAGATTTCAGCAGAGTCCAGTGTATGAGAGGGAGACGTGTTAGGAGCTCTGAGCTCTGGACACAAGGAGCTGGGATTCCACGTTCACTAAGCTGGGGTAGTTAGTCTTTGGTAGGAACTGCCTGGGTATAAAATGTGCTGAGTGTTGGGGTGATGAAAGAGTTGTGGAGATGGATAGTGGTGATGGCTGCACAACTATGTGAATGTACTTCATACCACTGGGCTGTATGCTTAAATTTGTTAAAATGGTAAATTTCCTGTTATATATATAGTAAACCTGCATAGTAGCACTGAATCTTTAAGAACATGAGAGAACAGGGCAGATGACACATGGCATGGCCTCCAGTTCTCTGATCTGACCTCCCACCCTCTCCTGTTCATGATTTAATGAATTTTTCATTAGAGAAGTGCCTGTGTCTTGTCATGAGTTCAGTGACAGGAGCTTGTGCTGTGAAAGTGATTCCTCACCCCCACCCTCCTTGCATCGTGAGTATCTCAGCCTCTTTATTCCCAGGACTGGACCTTGAATTCACAACTGTGTGTCATCCCATCTTGTGTGCATCTGCACAAGTTCCCCATCAGAGCAGGAGCAGATCCTACTGGCTGTTGCATCCATGTCACAGGGGAAGGCAATTGGTGTCCTGGGATTTCTTTGGAAGGAATGATGCTAAAACTGAACTCCAGTACTTTGGCCACCTCATGCGAAGAGTTGACTCATTGGAAAAGACTCTGATGCTGGGAGGGATTGGGGGCAGGAGGAGAAGGGGACAACAGAGGATGAAATGGCTGGATGGCATCACTGACTCGATGGAAGTGAGTCTGAGTGAACTCTGGGAGTTGGGGAAGGACAGGGAGGCCTGGCGTGCTGCGATTCATGGGGTCGCAAAGAGTCGGACACGACTGATCGACCGAACTGAACTGAACTGACAGTGTGCTTATCACAGAAGTTCTCCTGAGTTCTTTTTTTGAACACAGGAGATATTTATAAAATCCTCTCAAATATTTTGGGTGTACCACTTTGGATATATGCTTGAGAGAAGCAGGTTTAAGACATTTGTTTGCTAATCAGAAACACATTTTCTAGGGTGATTTAAATCTCTAGGGTGATTAAATCTCTGGGGTGATTTAAAGCAAAAGCAGAGAACATGAAAGCAATTTAGGAAATCACTCAGCAGCAGCTGGAGAGTGTTCTCAAGCTAGAGAACTGGACAGAACAATATGTTGTGGAAAATGGTGGTCACGTGGAAGCTTAGTCATGGCAAGGGTTCTGTATTAAAAGTGAATGAATCACAGTTCTACTTACAATGAACAGATTCCTTCAGTCATGAAGGAAGGTAATTAATGTTCATGAGTTTTACATTATGCTGTGAACACTAAATGGGTTCTGTCACCCACAGAAGGTGAGGGGCCTTGGGTGAACTGATGCTGTCTCACCTGTGGATCCTGTCCTGGTTCAGCCCCACATCCCAGACCCCCACTTCCTGCATTATCAAGTCTTCAGTTCTGTCCTGATCAGACTCCTATGCTGCTGTTTACACAGCTCACCCTCCTGCTCCAGCCCTTCTCAGACCCCTTTTCACATTCAGGAAGCAGCTCCAGGTCCTCAGACAGAGAACAGGCTTCCTTGCCGTCTGCCCCCTCAGCCTTTCCAGCTAAACCCCCACTCGGTGTCTGGCTGTGCGGGCTCTGTGGGGTCCTTTCTCACCCCGTCTTTCTTTTTTTTTTTAATTTAATTTTATTTAACTTTACAATATTGTATTGGTTTTGCCATATCTTTCTGTGCACACTGGTCCCTCTGTCCCAGAGCCAGGGAGCAGTGCACAGGACACAGAAGGAAGGCGTCCCTGCCATTCCCTCCTTCTCCTCCAGGGGGCGCCCGTGCCCTCTGTCTTCTCACAGCCCTCAGTGGGTGCCCTTGAACATTTATGAGTGCCCCCACTTGCCCCCAAGCTGTGAATGCAGGAAGGCTCCTCAGCCCAGCATGTTCTGTCCCAGGACCCCTGCACTTGCTGTGTCTTCTTCCAGGATGTTTCCCCAGAGAGTCTCAGGGCTCCCGTGTCTCCCCAGAAAAGTGAAAGTCACCCAGTCATGTCCGACTCTTTGTGACTTCACGGACTATACAGTCAATGGAATTCTCCAGGCCAGAATACTGAAGTGGCTGGCCTTTCCCTTCTCCAAGGGTTCTTCCCAACCCAGGGATCGAATCCAGGTCTCTTGCATTGCAGGCGGATTCTTTAGCAGCTGAGCTGTCAGGGACCAGCCCTTATATAGGATTATATGTGGGATTATAGGATTAACACAGCCTTTATATAGGAATAACAGTTAAACAACTGGTTGCTACTCAGTAATTTATATGGCATGACTTGAAACTCTTTACTCTAAAAACTTGGAAAATAGTGTATTTTCCTAATGATTTGGATAAAAGCATTATCTAGGAAAAATTCAAAGCCATCAACTGATCAGTTCATTGTAATTTATGTTACCCCATCTGTGATGGAATGTTAGGAAGAAACAATTTAAAACTTTTGTGTGGGTCTATTTTGGACATTACAGCCCATTAGATTTAATTAACATATGACTTCCTAGACTACTGGCAGGTAATTATGAATTAAGGAGAAAAAATTTCTACTTAAAAGCTTTAGTACTAAATCTAAAAAAAGTGTTAGTCAAGAAACTTAGTATGAACACTGAACTAACATATGTTAAAGGGTAAAAATGAATCCTTTTGGACTTAATGAAACAATGGTTTCTGTGTCTATGTTCTGGGGTCCTGATTCTGATCACAGACCCAGTGTCCAGGTGTCCCCTTAGGACTTTTCTGTCCTGAGTCCAAAGCACAGGGCCACTTGTGGTTAGGGAGGAACAGAGAAGGGTGCTGATGTTTACTGAGCGTGTTGGTGGTTTGATTTCTCAGAATGCGTGGAGGAAGTTGTCATTGACGTTCTGAGATAAAGAAAATGAGGTTTAGTTGCTCTTCTGACATCATCAGGCTCGTGAGAGGGACTGAGCTGCAGCCTGCTGCCTCCAGATTCTCCATCTGACTCGCTCACAGGCTTAGCTGTGGCCCATGCTCCTGAGATTTGCTCTGCAAGGGTCTCAGGTTCCCAGAGTACCTGCCTGGAGCCCTGCCCACGGTCACCGGGGTGCCAGACCTGGACACTCACTTCCCTAGAGGGGTTGTGGACCCTGTGGGATGAGACTGGGGCTGAGTTCCTAGGGGCCTGCTCTTAAAAGGTGGAAGCAGTTATAATTTTTTCTTTCTGTGAAGAAAATTTAAGGTTGAATAGTGAAAGGGGTCTTGAGCACTGGTGGGTGCTCTGAGCTGTTGGAAGATTTCCATTTTGATTTGGGCCATTTGGGTTCTGTTCTTTTATTTTCATGTTTGGAAGGTGTTCAGTCCTAATGAAAGAAGTCTTGCTTCCTGAATGGGACTAGGAATGTTGCAGAGACTGATGGAGGCCACGCCAGGATTCAGTTTGTCTAACGTTCTTTGGGAACAAGTGTCTAGCAAATGCACTGTGGCAAAGATTACAGAGAATCTCTTAGTTTTTTCATTGCTAATATTTACATCATTGATTATAATCATGTAGAAAGTTGACCTAGAATGTACACATTTTTATATGACATAGATCCCTCTTCGGTCAGTCCCACATAGTGATGAAATAGTATTTTAGTTCAGTCAAATTTAGGAATCTCAGTATTAGTTGTTTTTCTTTATGAAACATGTAAATAATTGTTAAGCTGAGTTTTAGAAAAAAAACTTAGCTGTTTGTGCCTCCTTCATTGGACTACTTTTTAGAAGATTTTCAGTTTAGTTCAGTCGCACAGTCATGCCTGACTCTTTGCGATCCCATGAACTGCAGCACGCCAGGCCTCCCTGTCTATCACCAACTCCCGGAGTTCACTGAAACTCACTGCCATAGAGTTGGTGATGCCATCCATCCGTCTCATCCTCTGTAGTCCCCTTCTCCTCCTGCCCTCAATCTTTCCCAGCATCAGGGTCTTTTCAAATGAGTCAGCTCTTCGCATCAGGTGGCCAAAGTATTGGAGTTTCAGCTTCAACATCAGTCCTTCCAATGAACACCCAGATCTGATCTCCTTTAGAATGTACTGGTTGGATCTCCTTGAAGTCCAAGGGACCTCAAGAGTCTTCTTCAACACCACAGTTCAGTAGCCATCAATTCTTCGGCTCTCAGCTTTCTTTATAGTCCAACTCTCACATCCGTACATGACCACTGGAAAAACCATAGCCTTGACTAGATGGACCTTTGTTGACAAAGTAATGACTCTGCTTTTTAACATGCTGTCTAGGTTGGTCATAACTTTTCTTCCAAGGAGTACACGTCTTTTAATTTCATGGCAGCAGTCACCATCTGCAGTGATCTTGGAGCCCCCACCCCCGCAAATAGCCACTGTGTCCACTGTTTCCCCATCTATTTCCCATGAAGTGATGGGACCATATGCCATGATCTTAGTTTTCTGAATGTTGAGCTTTAAGCCAACTTTTTCATTCTCCTCTTTCACTTTCATCAATAGGCCCTTTAGTTCTTCTTCACTTTCTGCCATAAGGGTGGTGTCATCTGCATATCTGAGGTTATTGATATTTCTCTCCTGGCAATCTTGATTCCAGCTTGTCTGGCGTCCAACCTGGCATTTCTCATGATGTACTCTGCATAGAAGTTAAATAAGCAGGGTGACAATATACTGCCTTGACTTAATACTTTTCCTATTTGGAACCAGTCTGTTGTTCCATGTCCAGTTCTAACTGTTGCTTCCTGACCTCCATACAGGTTTCTCAAGAGGCAGGTCAGGTGGTCTGGTATTCCCATCTCTTTCAGAAGTTTCCACAGTTTATTGTGATCCACACAGTCAAAGGCTTTGGCATAGTCAGAGTTAGGTTCAAATTTACTGGGGATGAATGTAAGAATAAGAACCTAGTCAGATTAATTGATTTATGTTTAATTTTTATTATTGATTTGGTATTTAAACTGCAGATTTTTGACTACTGTATAGTCTTTGTCTTACTTAGCAGTAGCAGTATGTTTTTCAAAATATAAGTTTCCGATTTGAAGCACCCCCATTAATGTGCATTTGTGTACTGTGCCTTTTGCATTTGTAGGTGTATTTGTCAGGCCTTGAAGGAGAAAATCACAATCTTAGTAACTCATCAGTTGCAGTACCTGGAAGATGCAAGTCAGATTCTGATACTGAAAGATGTAAGTAGTTTCTAGAAGTCTAGGGAATTGCTTTTCTCTCAGGTGTGTTGAAGAACAGACCTCCCCACAGGTCATTGTCCTTGGATTCATGGTAAGCACCCCCTTCTCAGAGCAGGTGGTGTTCATGCCTTGGAGGATGAACCCAAAGACCTATAACCCCCAAGGCTCCTGTCCATGGGAATCTCCAGGCAACAATACTGGAGGGGGTGGCCATGGCCTCCTCTAGGGGATCTTCCTGACTCAGGGATCAAACCCGAGTTTCTTGCTATCAAATCCTGTCTTACTGGCAGTCAGGTTCTTTACCACTGGCACCACCTGGGAAGTCCAGAAATGTCACTACTACACTCTAAGCCACATAAACCCTAAAGTATATAAAAGTGCAACAATATTACTAAATCGTTACTGTTCTGATGAAATCTGTTAAAGATAATGATTCAATTTTGTTTAGAAGTTTTTATTTTCTTCTTTCACAACTTGAGTCAAAATGTATCACTTAGAGATTAGAGATACTAACATCTGATTGTATCTAAGTGATTGTTATACACAGTTTGCCTAAAGAGCATCTTCCATTAACACCAGAAGCGAGGTTGGGTATCTAAGCACCCGGGTCAGAGATGCCCACCCACTCTGCTGGTGTCTCCAGTTGCGGGTCTCCCTGCCCAGGTCTCTATGTGCCCAATACGTGTGGGAGCCTGTGCAGCAGGAGGACAAGGCCCTGCCCTCACGGGGCTCCTGTTTTTATAGGGAGGATGTGACAGAGAGAGAAGTGGGTGGGCTGACATCCTGGCTCCCTCCCTGAGATGCTGGTGCCTCACGGGGTCTGAGTGACATGAAGGTGGGGCCCACCTGGGGGAAGGGGTCTGAGGCAGGGGATCCTAAGGAAGGAGCTGACCTGGCAGGTTGGAGGAATGGCCGGAAGACCAGTGTGTCTGAGGAGAGTGAGCAGGGGGACAGGAGGGAGCTGGTCTCCAAGCAGTGGGCAATGGGCAGTTGTGGGATGGAAGCCATTGGACAGTCCAGAGCAGAGGAGGGATGTGGTCTGATGTGGATTTGAAAGATTCCTCTGATGTTCACTGGAGGAAGACAGAAGAAGTAATTAGGAGTCTTAGTAAAGCTGAGGAGACAGAAGGGTGGGCTCAGGCTAGAGTATCAGTTTCTAGAGCTGCCATAACCAAGTACCGCAAACTGGGTGACATTAAAATAGCAGAAGTTTATCGTCTCCCTGTTCTGGAGGCTACAAGTCCCAAATCCAGATGCTTGCAGGGCTGTGCTCTCCAGGGGAGAATCCTTTCCTCCAGCCTATTTCACCGGCCTTCCTTGGTGTTTCTTGGATTCCAGCTGCAGCACTGTGGTTTCTGCCTCTGATGTCACATGGTCATTGTCCCTGTTTGTCTGAGTCTCATAAGAACATCAGTCATATTGGATATAGGGCCACCCTACTCCGGGGTGACCTCATCTTAACTTGATTACATCTGCAAAGACCCTGCTTCCAAATAAGGTCATGTTCACAGGTGTCATGTTTGAACTTATCTTTTTGAGGAGGGGGCACCATCCAACCCACAACTCCTAGCATGGTCGGGGGTAGGCTGGAGAGTAGTGAGAAGTGTTCAGACTTAGAGGTCGTATGATGCTTCACTCCTTGGCTTGTTTGCCTGTGTGTCTCAGCACCTTTGTCATTAACCCCTGACTTTTCCAGAGGCCCTTGGTCAAATTCCTGACTTAAGAAATGAATTTCTGCTCTAAAAAAGATAATTAGAATGCAGAACCTCTGCCTCTCTGGAAGCAGTTCCATGTTGACTCCTACCTGCTCCTCTAGGAATGGGAAGCGGGTGGTGGTTAAGGTTTTTGAGCTTGAGAGCAGTTGATTTCATGTGCAGAGAGTGCAATTCTAGTGTGCAAATCCCAGTGTTGACAGTGTTATCAGCACAGGATCAGTGGGCAGGAGAATAACCTATTTATTCCATCCCTAGATGTTTTAGGGTCCCCTTATTACTTCCTTTATTACTACTAACAGAACAACTATTTGTCCACTGGTGAATACCCCTGCATGAGTTGGGGTCCATCCTTACTGTTTGTCTGGTCCGTCTCTCACAGCAGAGGTGGGGATGGCTGCCCCCTTGTCCCCTTGGAATTGTCAGTGCTCGGCTGCTAAGTGAAATTGCTGTCTTTGTACTACCAGTCATTTCATTGTGTATATTGCAGATATCAAGTCGTGAGCACTAATTTCCTTAAAGAGGTGTATGAATTTTGCCTCCCAAGTGGAACAAGACACGCTATATCCTACATATGTTTCTACTGTCTGCAGTATCAGACAGTACCTATATGCTTCACTGGGTTTCTCCCATTGGCTCACCTCAGGGGAAAGGGTGAGATGGGTCCCAATTAGGGTCCTGAGTCATCATCTTCCATCTGACCACTGTTAACCAGAGCTGCGTGCATTTGATGAGTTTTGCATCCTGGGAATTTTTTCCTAATGTTTTGTTTGCCACTGAGTGACTCAGGTGTGTCTTGCTTAGGGGTCAGAAAATAGTGAAACATCTGCATATTATCTTATGTGACTTTGTAAGGGAGGGAAACTGTGCAAGGATCTGTCACACGTGTTAGAAGAACATGATGAGATTGGCTGTAGCTTAAGCAGTTGCCTGTTTCAGGGAAGGCTGGCTGGCTGCTTGTGGTTGGTTGTTCTTGAGTTTTTTCCTCAGACCTGAGTGCACTGATTTTGGCTTAGGTTTTAGTTTGTGGGCACAGACTGCCAAGGCTTCAGAGCCACCCCAGCCCCATGGCCTCCTTGTTTAATTACTTTAACAGTGGAATATTGAATTTTCAGTTGGAAACTTGCTGAGTGTCTGGGGACAGTTGTAGAGACCAAGGAGAGAACACAATGCTCAGTTGTATACTGAGTTGACTGAACTAGATTTTTCAACAAGACTTCTAGACTCAGGGATCAGTTTTTTTTTTTTTTTTAACAAAAAAATACAATTTAAGGCCACATAACTTTTCTTGACTAGTATTTAGGTTGTTTTAATATTATCAAATGTAAATTAATTCCTCTCAATTTTTTAATTTTAGGGCAAAACAGTGAAAAGGGGAACTTACTCTGAGTTCCTGAAATCTAGGGTAGATATTCTTTCCCTTTTTGACAAGGGGAATAAGCAATCTGAACCATCTCCAGTTCCAGGAACTCCCACTCTGGCTTCCAAGTCTTTGGTTCAGTCTCTACAGTCTCCTAGACCCTCGTTGAAAGATATGGCTCCAGAAGACCAAGATGTGAGTTTCTATCCATCAGTGTGCCCTGGTCTTTCTGTTCTTGGTGGCCTCATGGACCTTCAGTCTGCTTCTCTAATGATATCTTCATTTTTCCTAAAGTAGACCCTAAAGTTCCCAAAGTCTTATTCCATGGAATTCATGGAAAAGCATGAAGGGAGCAAGCCTGTTTGTGGTTCTCCTTTGGGTATAGTTGGAAGACCTTATGGAGGTCAGTAGTGGGTGCACTGCTGTGCATTTCTGGGTGCATGTGGCTCACACTGATTGAGAACTCTTCAGTTTACCATGGTTGTGTCCTACTTGCTCTTGTGGCTCCCAACTTCCCTTACGCATCCAGAAGCTTAATGTGAAGACTGCCTTAGACTGAGTCCTGCTGTTGCCACAGTAAATCATCTACTTTTCCTGTATGTTGGAATGTTCTAGCACTACATATGACTAATGATAGTATTTTGCCTCAGTGTCAGATGGTTTGTGATAGGTCAGAGGTAGCATGCGCAAAGGACCTGACACATGGTAGACACCTTGGTGTTAGTTCCTGTCCTCCTTTCTTACCCTTCAAGACTGAGAACATCTTATCGATCTTGGATCCCAGTGGCCAGGATAGAGTAGGACATTTTAGGCTCCTGTGACTCTATAATGCATTCTAAGTCCTCCAGACAGAAAAGCAAAAATGCACTAGATCTCCCTTAAAATACACAGATATTCTTTGATATTCATACCCTCAGTATCCAAACCCAGGAGTGTGGATGATTCTGATAATTACTTGGATTAGCTGTTCACTTTCTAGACTCAAGAATCACTCTGAAATTTCAGAAGCAAATAGATTCAGATCATACGTTTGCAATGTACTATCCAAACTGATTACTCCAGCCCTCTCTGTGATCTCAGTTTACTGTATTTGGCTAGTATTTTGAGCCTGTGTTTTCTGTTTCTATCATTGAGTGACACAAGTCATCTAGAGGGATATATTAGCTCTATATCATTTTGTGTGTTATTTTAGAGCAAACTTCTGCATTTATACATTAATTGATTTTGTTGTGTGTGTGCTGAGAGTCATGATCTATTTTAAGCAAAAGTACCCAACAGTAAATAACCTCGTGAGGATGTTCTTTTATTTCAAGTAGATTCCTAGAAGTAGGATGGCTGGGTCCAGGGGTAAATGCATATGTAGTTTGGCCAGATATTCCCACACCCTTCTCCGTAGGAGATGGACCATCCTGCACTCCTGCCAGTGTATGCGATGTGTCTGTTTCCCCACAGTTTTGCAGTGGAGGGCAGTGTTGAACTTTTGAAATTTGGGGTTCATTATATAAAATTTCATCTCTCACTGCCATGTTTCCCTTCCAGACTGAGAACATACAGGTTACACTACCTCTAGAAGACCAATTGGAAGGAAAAGTGGATTTTAAGACCTATGCAAATTACTTTACAGCTGGTACTCACTGGTGTGTCATCATCTTCCTTATTCTAGTAAACATTGCAGCTCAGGTATGTAGGGGTGTTTATTTTGATGTGTGTACCCAGATTGATATTTACATACTATTTATACTGTATTTTATGATTATTTTTGTATATTAAGAGATTTGTCTCAAATAATTGGCTCATGAGGTTGTGGGATCTAGCTGGGTGAATGTGAAATGAGAAAGGCAGGCCTGCAGGCTGGAACCTCAGGCAGGAGCTAACCCTGCTGTCTTGAGGAAGAATTTCTTCCTCCTCCAGGAAGCCTCAAGTTTTGCTCTTAGGGCCTTTGCCTGACTGGATGAGGCCACCACAGTGTTGAGGGTGATCTCCTCTGCTTAGCTTTTTATGATGGATGTGAACTACACCCACAAACTACCTTCACGGCAACATCTAGACAAGTGTTTGGTTGAATCACTGGAGACTGGCCCAGCCAAGCTGACACCGGAACTGACCATCACTGTACCTGTCAAGCTTTTTGCTTTGAAAAAGCAAAAGACCCAACATTTGTACTGTTATTACTGCCTTTCGCAGTCCACTTGGATGTGCATTGAGATACATTATATTTGGGGAGCAAAGTCTTCTAGGAAAAAGATTTCTTTTAAAGATATTAACTTTTAAGATGCACTCCTCTGACCTGTGGTCATCTGGGATGTGGGGCTTGGTGCAGACCTGAGCTGGAAGGACCATCTCCGTGTTCTGGAGCCTTTCCGTCCCCCATCCTAGTGAGCGGGGTGCGAGGCTCAGTGATGTCAGTGTCTGAGTGACTGTTGTTTCCTGCTCCAGGTTGCCTACGCCCTGCAGGATTGGTGGCTTTTAAACTGGTGAGTGATTCCTGGTCTGACTGAAAATGCTGAACGTCTACACAAAGCCTCACTTTCCCAGAGAGTCAGGGGGACTGACCCTCATGTAGTTTCCCTGAAGAAAAATGAAAGTTCCTGCGGGTGGTGTGTGCTCCCCCTGTGATCTCTCCCATGTCCCTCCCTTTAGCAGCTTCTTCACAGAAAGTTTTTTATTTTTCTTTTGTTGAACTTTTAATATTGTATTGGAGTATAGCCGATCAACAACGTTGTGATAGTTTCAGGTGAACTTTGAAGGGACTCAGTCATATATATGCATGTGCCCATTCTCCCCCAAACCCCGCTCACAAACAGGCTGCCATATAACATTGGGCAGAGTTCTATGTGCTGTACAATAAGCCCTTGTTGGTTACCTGTTTTAAATCTAGCAGTGTGTGCATGACCATCCAAACTCTCTATCCTTCCCCTTGGCAACTGTAAGTTCATTTTCTAAGTCTGTCTTCACAGACAGTTTTGTGATTCAGATTTTTAAAAGGGAGACGCACACAGGGTCTTGTGAGCTGGGAAACACTTTACAGCATAAAATACATTTCTTGAATTGAGGTAAATTTTTTGATATTTGTGTAAATTCTATGTATAATCTATAGTGTAACATTTCTTATTCCCTGTTCCATAGGGCGAATGTACAAAGTGGCCTATATTTTGGGACATATGTAGAAGAAGCCACAGATGTAACGTTTGTGCTGAACTGGTTCTTAGGAGTTTATTCAGGTAAAGTTGCGTCATCTGCTCCATTATAGCAGAGTCTAAGGTGTTTATAATGAGTCTGTGTGATAAACTAGGGCTTCTAGAGTAATTCAGTAATATCTTAACTGATTGTCTTAGTCTCATTTACTCTGTGAATTAATTAGAATAATTATTTTAAAGATCTACTAGAAGAAAAGAGGTTGAATGAAGACTCTTAATTTGCTCTGTACTGGATTTTGGTACTTAGACCAGTATTGCACGTTCAGAAAATCAGCCCCTGGAAAATACATGGCTATTGTCTATTAAATAGATTGCTTTAGCTAAATCTTTTATCGGCTATATGGATGGGCAAGGGGATTAGAAGTGAATCCCCACCCTGTGGTTCAGAATGTTCCAATTCGGTCTAAATAACCCCTGGCTTTTATTGATCTTGGGTGAAATCCTCTGGCAGCATGGGCCCCAGTTAAAAGCATTATTCCCTCCCAGGTATGCAAAACTCCCCTTTACCACATTGGTCATCTCTTGGGCTTCACTAACTACTAGAGAAGCTAAGCAGGGGAAATCCAGGGCCTGGGATTAGATTCCTTCTCTTTCTTATCTTGAGATCACAGTGTTATCTCCTCCCCAACTGTGTGATTAATTTAACATTTGGTGTGCCTGACTAATATTAGCGTGACTGTCTCTATTCATAAGAATGTTTAGAATATATATCGCATTATGTACTACTTAAAGGGTATCGTCACCTAAAATTTTAAATATCTTCCTTATCTATTCATTTGTTGATAGACATTTAGGTTGCTTCCATGCCATGGCTTTTGTAAATATTGCTGCTACGAATATTGGGGTACATGTGTCTTTTTGAATTATGATTTTCTCAGAATATAGGCCCAGTTGTGAGATTGCTGGGTCATATAGTAGTTGTATTTTTAGTTTTCTAAAGAACCTCCATATTGTTCCCCATAGTGGCTGTATCAATTTACATTCCTACCAACAGTACAAGGGCATTGCTTTTTCTCCACACTTTCTAGCATTTATTGTTTGTGTATTTTTTGATGATGGCCATTCTGACTGGTATGAGGTAATACCTTATTGTAGTTTTGATCAACATCTCTCTAATAGTGATGTTGGCCATCTTTTCATGTGCCTCTTGGGCATCTGTATGTCTTCTTTAAAGAAATGTCTATTTAGGTCTTCTGCCCATTTTTAAATTTTTTTTTCCTGATACTGAGCTGCATGAGCTGCTTGTATACTGTGGAGACTAATCCCTGTCAGTTTCTTAGTCTGCAGTTATTTTCTCCCATTCTCAGGACTGTCTTTTCATTTCATTTATGGTACATACATACACTGGAATATTACTCATCCATAGAAAGTAATGAAATTGGGTCATTTGTAGAGATGTGGATGGACCTAGAGTCTATCATGCAAAGTAAAGTAAGTTCAAAGAGAAAAACAAACAAAATGCTTATATGAATGCATATATATGGAATCTAGAAAAATGGTACATACAAACCTATTTACAGGGCAGGAATGGAGTTGTAGATGTAGAGAACATATATGTGGACACAGCAAGGGGTGTGGTGGTGGGGAAGATGAACTGGGAGATTAGGATTGACATATACACGCTCAGATCAGATCAGATCAGATCAGTCACTCAGTCGTGTCCGACTCTTTGCGACCCCATGAATCGCAGCACGCCAGGCCTCCCTGTCCATCACCAACTCCCGGAGCTCACTGAGACTCACATCCATCGAGTCAGTGATGCCATCCAGCCATCTCATCCTCTGTCGTCCCCTTCTCCTCCTGCCCCCAATCCCTCCCAGCATCAGAGTCTTCTCCAATGAGTCAACTCTTCACATGAGGTGGCCAAAATACTGGAGTTTCAGCTTTAGTATCATTCTTTCCAAAGAAATCCCAGGGCTGATCTCCTTCAGAATGGACTGGTTGGATATCCTTGCAGTCCAAGGAACTCTCAAGAGTCTTCTCCAACACCACAGTTCAAAAGCATCAATTCTTCGGCGCTCAGCCTTCTTCACAGTCCAGCTCTCACATCCATACATGACCACAGGAAAGACCATAGCCTTGACTAGGTGAACCTTTGTTGGCAAAGTAATGTCTCTGCTTTTGAATATGCTATCTAGGTTGGTCATAACCTTCCTTCCAAGGAGCAAGTGTCTTTTAATTTCATGGCTGCAGTCACCATCTGTAGTGATTTTGGAGCCCAGAAAAATAAAGTCTGACACTGTTTCCACTGTTTCCCCATCTATTTCCCATGAAGTGATGGGACCAGATGCCATGATCTTTGTTTTCTAAATGTTGAGCTTTAAGCCAGCTTTTTCACTCTCCGCTTTCACTTTCATCAAGAGGCTTTTTAGTTCTTCTTCACTTTCTGCCATAAGGGTGGTGTCATCTGCATATCTGAGGTTATTGATATTTCTCCCAGCAATCTTGATTCCAACTTGTGTTTAAAACAGACAGCTAGTGGGGAGCTGCGGTATAGCACAGGGAGCTCAGCCCAGTGCTCTGTGATGACCTAGAGGGGAGGGATGGGGCAAGGGGGGTCTAAAAGGGAGGGGATATATGTATACATACAGCTGGTTAACTTCATTGTACAGCAGGAACTAACACAACAGTATAAAGCAACTATACCCTAATAAAAATTAAAAAAAAAAAAAAAACTAAACAAGAATTTAAATATCCTCACAGAAAACGCTTTTCAAAGTTTGCTTGTACAAATGCTTGTACAAAGATTAACAAAGAGTGTGTTATGTAAAAATCCACTCACCGAAATTTGGCATTTATTTTGTTGACCGCTTGTCGAGAAACTTGAATCCACCAGCAGTTTACCTTCTGAATTGGTGGACAATGAGAGCTTAGAGAAGAAGGAAGGGATTCTGTTACACATCCATACAGGACTGTGGGCTAAGGCAAATGCCTGCTAATGGAATTCAGGAATTTGAGCAGTTTTCAGAATTTAAATAATACTGGTCAGCTAAATGGAAAAAAAGTGCTTGATGGAATATTTATTACAGAAGTTACCCCAACTCTATTTAGGATTGTGGATTGAAGAGATGTTTAGAGGGCTCTTTTAATTTTTATATGCATCAGTTCAGTTCAGTTGTTCAGTCATGTCCTACTCTTTGCGACCCCATGGACTGTAGCCCGCCAGGCTCCTCCGTCCATGGGATTCTCCAGGCAAGAATACTAAAGTGGATTGCCATTTCCTTCTCCAGGGGGTCTTCCCAACCCAGGGATCGAACCCAGGTCTCCTGCACTGCAGGCAGATGCTTTTAACCTCTGAGCTACCAGCGAAGCCCTTTATATGCATAGTAGTGTTCATTTATGTTATTGATAAAACATAAATTTGCATGATTATATTTGTTTACAAATGCTTTGGGGTTCTATCAAGCACTTAGTGAGAGATTAATTGCTTGTTTAGATTAAATATCTCATGCCAGAATATAATTTATAGTTTCTTACAATTCAGTTATTTAAGAGATTGCCCACTTGCAACTTAACATGGTCTTTTTATACTCTTTAAAGTTACTTGGGCCTAGAGTAGCTACTTTATTTTTAATATTTTAAATTTTTATTAATTTTTATTTCAGTATACTCGTTCTCTAATGTTGTGTTAGTTTCTGTGGTACAGAAAAGTGAACCAATGATACAATATCCTCTCTTTGGATTTCCTTCCCATTTAGGTCACCACAGAGCATTGAGTAGAGTCACCTGTGTTATACAGTAGGTTCTTAAGAAGCTACTTTACATGGAAGTAAATTTCCTTGTAAATTACAGGGAAATGGTAAATCATTTCTCCTATTTCCTGTTAATTCACATGCTGGTACCAAAGCATACCTCACTTTTAGATTGTGGGACATGTTGTAAATAGTGAAATTTGAAATGTGGAGAGAAGATCAATTACTTTTTGCAATTTTCAATCTTGTGAGTTTTTATTAGAACTTGTAATTGAATTAGGAAAGCCTAGAATGAAACTGTAGGTAACAGATATTTTTACCCCTGTGTTGTTTCTATTTAGTGAGAGGAAAACATTGATTTTTATATTTTTCTTTATAAATGTATTTTGTGAAAGCATTAAACTCTTACAGAATTTACTATATATATATATTTACATATATAAAATTTTATTTATTCTATGTGTATGTAAATTTCTGTGTAAATTTTACCTTTAGAATTAAATGCATTGTATCTTTATAAACTGTCTACCATGCTTCAGCACCTTTGATGATTAGACAGAGATCTTGTGCTGATTGATGTTTCTTTATTTCAGGGTTAACTGTATCTACCTTCCTTTTTGGCATCACAAGGTCTCTGCTGTTATTCTATGTCCTTGCTAATTCTTCACAAACTTTGCACAACAGAATGTTGGAGAGCATTTTGAGAGCTCCGATATTGTTTTTCAACAGAAATCCAATAGGTAAGTCAGACATGAAGCTTCTCAATGAATATGTCTTATAAACACATTTAGTGCCTGATTACATTTTCATATTTGAAAATGGAAGATATGCTTGGAAGAAAATCACTGTCCGTGGTTTTTATTTTTTAAAAAATTATTTATTTATATTTTTTAATTTATTTTTTTATCTTATTTAACTTTACAATATTGTATTGGTTTTGCCATACATCAAAATGAATCCGCCACAGGCATACATATGCTCCCCACCCCGAACCCTCCTCCCTCCTCCCTCCCCATACCATCCCTCTGGGTCATTCCAGTGCACCAACCCCAAGCATCCAGTATCATGTATCGAACCTGGACTGGTGACTTGTTTAATATATGATATTATAACATATTTCAATGCCATTCTCCCAAATCATCCCACCCCCTCCCTCTCCTACAGAGTCCAAAAGACTGTTCTATACATCAGTGTCTCTTTTGCTGTCTCATATACAGGGTTATTGTTACCATCTTTTTAAATTTCATATATATGTGTTAGTATACTGTATTGGTGTTTTTCTTTCTGGCTTACTTCACTCTGTATAATAGGCTCCAGTTTCATCCACCTCATTCAGATCAGATCAGATCAGTCGCTCAGTCATGTCCGACTCTTTGTGACCCCATGAACTGCAGCACGCCAGGCCTCCCTGTCCATTACCAACTCCCGGAGGTCACTCAGACTCATATTCATCGAGTCAGTGATGCCATCCAGCCATCTCATCCTCTGTCGTCCCCTTCTCCTCCTGCCCCCAATCCCTCCCAGCATCAGAGTCTTCTCCAATGAGTCGACTCTTCGCATGAGGTGGCCAAAATACTGGAGTTTCAGCTTTAGCATCATTCCTTCCAAAGAAATCCCAGGGTTGATCTCCTTCAGAATGGACTGGTTGGATCTCCTTGCAGTCCAAGGGACTCTCAAGAGTCTTCTCCAACACCACAGTTCAAAAGCATCAATTCTTCGGCACTCAGCCTTCTTCACAGTCCAGCTCTCACATCCATACATCACCACAGGAAAGACCATAGCCTTGACTAGACGAACCTTTGTTGGCAAAGTGATGTCTCTGCTTTTGAATATGCTATCTAGGTTGGTCATAACTTTCCTTCCAAGGAGTAAGCGTCTTATTTCATGGCTGCAGTCACCATCTGCAGTGCTTTTGGAGCCCAGAAAAATAAAGTCTGACACTGTTTCCACTGTTTCTCCCTCTATTTCCCATGTAGTGATGGGACCAGATGCCATGATCTTTGTTTTCTGAATGTTGAGCTTTAAGACAACTTTTTCACTCTCCACTTTCACTTTCATCAAGAGGCTTTTTAGTTCCTCTTCACTTTCTGCCATCCACCTCATTAGAACTGATTAAAATGTATTCTTTTTAATGGCTGAGTAATACTGCATTGTGTATATGTACCACAGCTTTCTTATCCATTCATCTGCTGATGGACATCTAGGTTGCTTCCATGTCCTGGATATTGTAAACAGTGCTGCGATGAACATTGGGGTACATGTGTCTGTTTCAATTCTGGTTTCCTCAGTGTGTATGCCCAGCAGTGGGATTGCTGGATCATAAAGCAGTTCTATTTCCAGCTTTTTAAGGAATCTCCACACTGTTCATTTTGTACAAAAAGCTTCATTGATAATTTTTCTTGGTAGGAAAAAAATCTGAATATTGGAGCATATAAGCTTTTATTCCAGTTTATGCATGTCTGTAAAAAAAATAACATTTACTTTGCAAGATGATTTAGAAATCCATTTGTTATATATACTCAGTATACAATGCAAATGTGTTGAAATGTCTTTGACTAGTTGTTGGAACATTGGGCGTGTTACATGGTGTTAAGCTAACTAGGAATGACCTTCTTCCAGAAACATCTCTACAGGAGACAGGCTGTGTGTTTCTTCCTTTCATTGTCCATCCATGTCTGGGACCACAGAGCTCTGGCATGTGCTCATATTTTGAGGTTTATCTGGATTGTAATGGAAAATTAATTTAAATGCAAGGTCAGTGAAAGGTATACATCCTCTAGTAAAATCAACCCTCTAGTTTTACAATGGAATTTTGGTTACATTTAAGAGGTCTTGTGGTATATAGCAGGTGGATTTTCATTACTAAGTAAGGGTGTCCCTGAAGGTTTCCCAGTGGTTGTTTCCTCCATTCTGACTACCTTGCTTTGGAAGGTAGTCTCCTGATGTCGGTTTGTATGAACAAGCAGTTCATCAGCATATATGCCCACTCTGTTCAGTTGGTTAGACTTGTGTTGAGGCCCAGAGCAGGTTTGTTTTTGCAAGTCATGATTGACAGGACCTGTCAAGGCAGGGATGTGACTGGGGAGAAGACAGGAGTTGCCTGGTCATCAACTTGCTGTGTGATCAAGGTCAAAGTATGTAGATACTACTGGGCAGGCAAATCTCCAGGCAGGATTTGTCATGGTTATAAGTATAGACTCTGGAGCCAACTTCCTGGGTTCAGTCCTGGTGCTAGTTACTAGTAGTAATAACCAGTTATATTTATGTTAATACTTATGTGCAAATTATTTAATTTCTCTGTGTCTCGATTTTCTTACCTATAAAATGAGGATGTTATTCACACACTTACCAATATCGTGATTTTTTTGGGCATTAAACAGGTTAATATATTCATCGCGTTTAGCACACTGGCAGTAGCTAATGAACCTTAGTAAGGATAATGACATAGTGTCTGGGAACTTACTCTCCTGTGAAATGGGAATAACAGTTGCCCTTCCTGTTTGACAAGGCTGTTGTGAGGATTAAATAAGACTGTTAGGGCAGCATTTCAATACATGTCGTTTAGTCCAGGCACAGGATGGTAAGGTGCAGAGGCTCACATAGATCTCATCATATTATGAGGTCATAGTGAGGAAGTGATTGGAGGAGGCCATGCTATTTTGGCTGTGAAGCTGCTCTACTTTACTTTGCCTGTTAATGTGAAAGCTTTGGTTATAAATTTGGGAACATCAAGTGGGACTGAATTTCTGTTATCACAGCCTCTGAGTGCTCCTGACCACAGCTGAACAGGCTGATGATGACCCAGGCTTCTCCAGATGCTGATGTATTTATTATTCAAGAATTTGGAACCAAGTTTAAATCTTCAAGCTCACTAATCCTAGAGCAGCAGGCACACTAGTATATATATTGTTTCTTCATCCTGTGTCTATTATCAGAACTTCATTCCTTCAAGAAATAGAATCCCAATTAAATGCTGCAAAGATACACCCAAAGGTTTCAGGGCATCACTTATTTACTCTTTTGTTGGTACACTAAGTTGAACTTTTCCCTGTGTTTATTTTCAAAACTAGAATTTGTAATAGACTGTTTATGGTGTCTTTGTTTCTGGTGTGTGATGGCATGAAGAGAGAACCACATGGAGTGGTGTTACTTGTTACCAAGTTCAAGCTCCCTCTGCTCGCCTCACAATGCCAGTAAGTCTTACAGCTGATGTGTTAAAGCAAGAAATAGCAACTTTATTTGGAAACCTGGCAGACTAATGTCTCAAAATAACCATCTTATTGGGGTCTGGATGCCAGGTTCTTTTATAGAACACAGAGGAGAGGAGGCGAGGATGTAAAGCCATTTGCCTTGCAAAATTGGAGGGGATTTGTTAATTTTTCCTTTTATACAGCCATTCGCAGGTGGTGAGGGTCAGATTGTCCCCCTGTGAGCTGAAAAAAGCCACTTTAGTTTAACTTTGAGGCAGAGGGTCAGGGTGTCCTAACAAAAGCAGTGAACAGCAATGGTCAAAGAAACAGATCCAGGTTGGAGTCAGTATTGGCTCCTCCTTGTTGCAGTTCCTTTGATGTGCACCTCTCCTGTCTGGGGCCAGTACCCTCTGCTTTCTCATCCTGCATCTCCTCAGGGTGCATCACCCTTGTAGGGTGGCTGCAGAGTCCTCATGGCTGCAGAATCCTTTGTTTACTGATGTGGCAAGTGGCGTTTTAAGTTTGCACTAGATATTTAATAGAAATTAGTTCTCATATTCTATTCCTACAGCCTTTATATATATCATTGTGGATATACTCTTGTTGTGGATTCTGAAAAGGGAAATAAAATCAATGATAAGTGATCCTTAGTGATTTAGTAATATATTTGTTTTCCTGCCTACATCCCTCTGATCTTCTTAGATGCTTATTCATAAGTCTGTGCTTGTCACACCTGGTACACCTCTGAAAATAATGACTTTATTACCCCAGTAGTAAACTCACAACTTGGAAGTGGTCAAAACTCACAGTTTTCCCCAAATGTGAGGTGCTGTGAATGATCTGGAGGGAAAAAAATTACAGAGAGATTATAATTACGTTGATTTAAAGAGTATCACTTGGGAAAACTAATCTTGACAACTAAAGCAAAGTTAGTGTAACATTAGGATTAATTTGGGTATTTTGCAACTGTTTATTTATCAACTTCGCACTTGGAATGAGTCTTAGATGGGATGGATCTAAAGGGAGGGGACATTCTGAAATCCACCAACCCTTTTTGATACTGCCACAAGATTCCCCCATTCCTTTAAAAATCAGGGCTCAGTTTCAGTTCCCCACCCACTGCCATTTGGTGGTAGTTTTGTTTCTCTTTAGGTATCATCCTGTTTTCTCTTTCTTTTTTTTTTTTTTAAGAGGGAATTTGACCTATAATTTTATTTTATTTAGAGGGAATTTGACCTATAATTTTATTTTATTTATTTATTTTTAACTATCATTATTAAATCAAATCCCTTATGATTATACAGTGGAAGTGAGAAATAGATTTAAGGGCCTAGATCTGATAGATAGAGTGCCTGATGAACTATGGAATGAGGTTCGTGACATTGTACAGGAGACAGGGATCAAGACCATCCCCATGGAAAAGAAATGCAAAAAAGCAAAATGGCTGTCTGGGGAGGCCTTACAAATAGCTGTGCAAAGAAGAGAAGCGAAAAGCAAAGGAGAAAAGGAAAGATATAAACATCTAAATGCAGAGTTCCAAAGAATAGCAAGAAGAGATAAGAAAGCCTTCTTCAGTGATCAATGCAAAGAAATAGAGGAAAACAACAGAATGGGAAAGACTAGGGATCTCTTCAAGAAAATCAGAGATACCAAAGGAACATTTCATGCAAAGATGGGCACGATAAAGGACAGAGATGGTGTGGACCTAACAGAAGCAGAAGATATTAAGAAGAGGTGGCAAGAATACACAGAAGAACTGTACAAAAAAGAGCTTCAAGACCTAGATAATCATGATGATGTGGTCACTGACCTAGAGCCAGACATCTTGGAATGTGAAGTCAAATGGGCCTTAGAAAGCATCACTACGAACAAAGCTAGTGGAGGTGATGGAATTCCAGTGGAGCTATTCCAAGTCCTGAATGATGATGCTGTGAAAGTGCTACACTCAATATGCCAGCAAATTTGGAAAACTCAGCAGTGGCCACAAGATTGGAAAAGGTCAGTTTTCATCCCAATCCCAAAGAAAGGCAATGCCAAGGAGTGCTCAAACTACTGAACAATTGCACTCATATCACACGCTAGTAAAGTAATGCTCAAAATTCTCCAAGCCAGGCTTCAGCAATATGTGAACCGTGAACTTCCTGATGTTCAAGCTGGTTTTAGAAAAGGCAGAGGAACCAGAGATCAAATTGCCAACATCCGCTGGATCATGGAAAAAGCAAGAGAGTTCCAGAAAAACATCTATTTCTGCTTTATTGACTATGCCAAAGCCTTTGACTGTGTGGATCACAATAAACTATGGAAAATTCTGAAAGAGATGGGAGTACCAGACCACCTGATCTGCCTCTTAAGAAATCTGTATGCAGGTCAGGAAGCAACAGTTAGAACTGGTCATGGAACAACAGACTGGTTCCAAATAGGAAAAGGAGTACGTCAAGGCTGCATATTGTCACCATGTTTATTTAACTTATATGCGGAGTACATCATGAGAAATGCTGGACTGGAAGAAATACAAGTTGGAATCAAGATTGCCGGGAGAAATATCAATAACCTCAGATATGCAGATGACACCACTCTTATGGCAGAAAGTGAAGAGGGGCTAAAAAGCCTCTTGATGAAAGTGAAAGTGGAGAGTGAAAAGGTTGGCTTAAAGCTCAACATTCAGAAAACAAAGATCATGGCATCTGGTCCCATCACTGCATGGGAAACAGATGGGGAAACAGTGGAAACAGTGTCAGACTTTGTTTTTCTGGGCTCCAAAATCACTGCAGATGGTGACTGCAGCCATGAAATTAAAAGACGCTTGCTCCTTGGAAGGAAAGTTATGACCAACCTAGATAGCATATTCAAAAGCAGAGACATTACTTTACCAACAAAGGCTCGCCTAGTCAAGGCTATGGTCTTTCCTGTGGTCATGTATGGATGTGAGAGCTGGACTGTGAAGAAGGCTGAGCGCCGAAGAATTGATGCTTTTGAACTGTGGTGTTGGAGAAGACTCTTGAGAGTCCCTTGGACTGCAAGAAGATCCAACCAGTCCATTCTGAAGGAGATCAATCCTGGAATTTCTTTGGAAGGTATGATGCTAAAGCTGAAACTCCAGTATTTTGGCCACCTCATGCGAAGAGTTGACTCGTTGGAGAAGACTCTGATGCTGGGAGGGATTGAGGGCAGGAGGAGAAGGGGACGACAGAGGATGAGATGGCTGGATGGCATCACTGACTCGATGGATGTGAGTCTGAGTGACCTCCGGGAGCTGGTGATGGACAGGGAGGCCTGGCGTGCTGCGGTTCATGGGGTCGCAAAGAGTCGGACATGACTGAGCGACTGATCTGATCTGATCTGATCATTATTATTATTATTATTATTTTACTTTACAATATTGTATTGATTTTGCCATACATCAACATGAATCCACCACAGGAGTAAATGTGTTCCCCTTCTTGAACCCCCCTCCAACCTCCCTCCCCGTAACATCCCTTTGGGTCATCCCAGTGCACCAGCCCCAAGCATCCTGTATCCTGCATCAAACCTAGACTGGCGATTTGTTTCTTATATGATATTATACATGTTTCAATGCCATTCTCCCAAATCATCCCACCCTCTCCTTCTCCCACAGAGTCCAAAAGACTGTTTTATACATCTGTGTCTCTTTTGCTCACTCGCATACAGGGTTATTGTTACCATCTTTCTAAATTCTATATATATGCGTTAATATACTGTATTGGTGTTTTTCTTTCTGGTTTACTTCACTCTGTATAATAGGCTCCAGTTTTCATCCACCTCATTAAAACTGATTCAAATGTATTCTTTTTAATGACTGAGAAATACTCCATTGTGTATATGTACCACAGCTTTCTTATTTATTCATCTGCTGATGGACATCTAGGTTGCTTCCATGTCTTGGCTATTATAAACAGTGCTGTGATGAACATTGGGGTACATGTGTCTCTTTCAGTTCTGGTTTCCTCGGTGTGTATGTCTAACAGTGAGATTGCTGGGTCATAAGGCAGTTCTATTCCCAGTTTTTTAAGGAATCTCCACACTGTTCTCCATAGTGACTGTACTAGTTTGCATTCCCAACAACAGTGTAAGAGGGTTCCCTTCTCTTCACACCCTCTCCAGCATTTATTGCTTGTAGACTTTTGGATAGCAACCATTCTGACTGGTGTGAAATGGTACCTCATTGTGGTTTTGATTTGTATTTCTCTGATAATGAGTGATGTTGAGCATCTTTTCATGTGTTTGTTAGCCATCTGTATGTCTTCTTTGGAGAAATGTCTATTTAGTTCTTTGGCCCATTTTTTGATTGGGTCATTTATTTCTCTGGAATTGAGCTGTAGGCGTTGCTTATATATTTTTGAGATTAGTTGTTTGTCTGTTGCTTCATTTGCTGTTATTTTCTCCCATTCTGAAGGCTGTCTTTTCACCTTGCTTATAGTTTCTTTTGTTGTGCAGAAGCTTTAAATTTTAATTAGGTCCCATTTGTTTATTTTTGCTTTTATTTCCAGTATTCTGGGAGGTAGGTCATAGAGGATCCTGCTGTGATGTATGTCAGAGAGTGTTTTGCCTATGTTCCCCTCTAGGAGTTTTATAGTTTCTAGTCTTACATTTAGATCTTTAATCCATTTTGAGTTTATTTTTGTGTATGGTGTTAGAAAGTGTTCCAGTTTCATTCTTTTACAAGTGGTTGACCAGTTTTCTCTGCACCACTTGTTAAAGAGATTATCTTTTCTCCATTGTATATTCTTGCCTCCTTTGTCAAAGATAAGGTGTCCATATGTGCGTGGATTTATCTCTGGTCTTTCTATTTTGTTCCATTGATCCATATTTCTGTCTTTGTGCCAGTATCATACTGTCTTGATGACTGTGGCTTTGTAGTAGAGCCTGAAGTCAGACAGGTTGATTCCTCCAGTTCCATTCTTCTTTCTCAAGATTGCTTTACAAACTTGCAAGAAGAATCTTGCAAGATTGCTTTTAAGATGTATTTATTTATAGTTGCATTGGATCTTTGTTGCTGCACACGGGCTTTCTCTACTTACAGCAAGCAGGGCTGCTCTTCATTGTGGTGCTCCTGCTTCTCATTGCAGTGGCTTCTCTTGCTGTGAAGCTCAGGCTCTAAGCACAGGGGCTTCAGTAGTTGTGAAGGCTTAGTTGCTCTGTGGCATGTGGGATCTTCCTGGACCAGGGATTGAACCTATGTCCTTTGCACTGGGGACACTGTACCACCGGGAAAGTCTCTAAATACATATACTTTAAAAATAGTATTTTGATTTGTTTGTGAATTGTTTCTTATCTGAGGAAATGACTAATTTCTCACATCCTGTTCTTACAGGAAGAATTCTAAATCGTTTCTCCAAAGACATTGGGCATATGGATGACTTGCTGCCCCAGATATTTCAAGATTTCATCCAGGTAACGTACCAATCCTCTAAGAGTTGTCACAGGGAATAGTGGAGTGCCTGTTTCTCAAGGCCATTTCAGAGGGGCTGAGGGTGGGCCTTTCAGCCTGGAGATGTGTCCTGTTATCTTCGGTAAGGTCATGCTTGTGAGAGAGAGGTGCAGCTGTGATTGGGAGGCTGAGTTAACATGAGAAACACCTGGGGCAAGAGTGGCTACACAGTGACATCAAGGTTGTTCTGAAGCAGCGACATGCTGGGCAATTGGTTCTCCCTCTGCCTTCCAGGTGTCTCACTGGATTCCCTTTACTGTGAGATATTCACAATATAGAAATAATCACCTCTCATGGAAAGATAGCCTAGATTAACTAAACTGTGCGTTGTATCAGGCTTCCCAGGTGGTTCAGTGGTGAAGAATTTGCTTGCCAGTGCAGGAGATGCAAGAGATGTGAGTTTGATCCCTGGGACAGGAAGATTCCCTGGAGGAGGGAGAGAGCAACCCACTCCACTATTCTTGCATGGAGAATTCCATAGACAGAGGAAGCTGGTGGGCTACAGTCCATGGGGTCACAAGGAGTTGGACAGGACTGAACACGAGCTGATACATTGTATTCCCACAGAGGACAAATACTTACTGCAGTGTTTTATTTGGATAAAGCCAGGTTTGGTTACTTACAAAGAGAAGAGTGGTAAAAATAAGGTGAAATTCATACTTTAGCAAGGACAATGTTGTTTAGTTACTAAGTTGTGTCCAACTATTTTGTGATCCCATGGACTGTAGCCCGCCAGGCTCTTCCATCCATGGGATTTTTCAGGCAAGAATACTCGAGTGGGTTGCCATTTCCTTGCCCAGGAGGTCTTCCTGACCCAGGAATCAAACCTGCGTCTCCTGCATTGGCAGGTGGATTCTTTACCAGTGACCCACCAGCAAATTTCAACAAGTACAATACAGAGCAGTTATTGAAGATATAAAGCCTTTAAGCTAGTAATTCAATTCCACGATCAAAGCCATCTCATAAAATGTCTTTTGTTTTTGTAGGCAGTTTTTCTTGTAACAAGTTGATTGCTTTGTCTTAAGGGGTCTTAAAAAAAATGAGAGAGAGAGACCTACAGGAATACCATCATCCAGCCTCTGTTTTGTCTGTGAATTTGAGGTTCTAAAGAATGATGTTGGGTCATCTCAGCTCTCATTTCTTCGCTCAGTTACTGCTGCTCATGTGGAGTGTTTTTTTTTCTTTCTGTTATTTAATACTGTCAAATTTTTAGTGATTAAATCTGTGGAGAATTTTCATTTTCTTTCCAATTGTTAATTTCAGAAGTGAAATGCATTATCAAAAGCTGAGCACAGAAATGCATCTGACTGCAGAAAGTGTAGCCTGTGAGCATGGTTTTCACTGTTGCTGCTGCTGCTAAGTTGCTTCAGTCGTGTCCGACTCTGTGCGGCCCCATAGACGGCAGCCCACCAGGCTCCCCTGTCCCTGGGATTCTCCAGGCAAGAACACTGGAGTGGGTTGCCATTTCCTTCTCCAACGCATGAAAGTAAAAAGTGAAAGTGAAGTTGCTCAGTCATGTCCGACTCTCAGTGACCCCATGGACTGCAGCCTACCAGGCTCCTCCATCCATGGGATTTTCCAGGCAAGAGTACTGGAGTGGGGTGCCATTGCCTTCTCCGTTTCACTGTTACCAATGTGAATTAAGCTGAGATTAGGAGGCAGAGTGCTTTTACTGCAGAGATGTCTGTTTTTTTTTTTCTCTTCCACAAACTGATTTTATAAGTACATCCTGCTGAGTTTAACTACATAATTTATCCAGAGAAACACTTCTTCCCTAAAAACCGTGCTATATTTTAACAGTGATTGTGAATAGCTTTGAAAAGATTTTGTGAAAGGCTCTGTATATTTGTTAATGACAAGCTAGGCCAAGGTTGGGTTTCCTCTGTGTGCTTAGTATTTGGTTAGTTAGTAGTCATAATCAGAATCGTCACATATTTTTGCATGACATAGGGAAGGACAGAGATACATGCTACCTGATTTCTGTAGGATCCAGTCTCAGTAATGAGGAGATAAAATTCTAGTCTCACTGATTTTCAATCCCAGCTCTGCCCTATAGTTCAGTTATCTTAAGTTGAAGGTGGAGATGACCTGCAGGTCATTGGAAGTAAGAGTCTGGTGTTCAAGGGAGAGACCTGGGATGAGCATGGAGCCTGTGTAGTTTTCACTGAGCAGGTAGTAGTTGAATCTGTGAAGATGACAACCCAGGGAGAGTGAAGCAGTTTTAGGGGTCAAGATAAGAAGGTTCGATACTCAGAGAGAAAGGGGAGAAGAGGAGACACACAATGACTAGCAAGTGAGAAAGGAGGAAGTAGGTTGGGGAGCCAAGAAAGGACGAGTCTGTTCAACTCAAAGGAAGAGGGTGAGTCTGTGGAAAATTGTCTGTTGATTTCAAATCAGGAGCCTTCTGGTGACTCGAGGAACAGGCTTCAGGTGGGAGGAGGCCAGACTGCAAAGGGCTGCAAATGCAGGAGGTGTGGAGGGAGTTGAGGTGAAGACAGGCTATTTTTGGAAGGAGTTTGAAGCAAGAGAGAGGTCCAACTGGAATGTAGGATCTGAGGATATATTGCTGGTTGTTTGGATTTTAAGTTTGTGAGTCAGGTGTGTGTGAGGTGGTGAGAGTATTTCCCTCTCTCCCTCCTTCCCTTCAACAAATGAGATAGATTTGAGGTCCTGAGGTACAGGTGTGAGTCAGGCATGAGATAGATTTGAGGTCCTGAGGTACAGGTGTGAGTCAGGCTTGAGATGGATTTGAGGTCCTAAGGTACAGGTGTGAGTCAGGCATGAGATAGATTTGAGGTCCTGAGGTACAGGTGTGAGTCAGACATGACGTCCTCCCCTCATGGGTCTCCTCCAGTCCCCCAGGGGACGAAGACATCTAGAAACTCACCCCTTGACGCTTCTGGACTCCTAATTGTGGGAGCTCTGTCAAAAAATAAAGATCATGGCATCTAGTCCCATCACTTCATGGCAAATAGATGGGGAAACAATGGAAACAGTGACAGAATTTATTTTCTTGGACTCCAAAATCACTGCAGATGGTGAATACAGCCATGTAATTAAAAGACGTTTGTTCCTTGGAAGAGAAGCAATGACAAACTCAGACAGTGTATTAAAAGCAGAGACATTCTTTGCCAACAAAGGTCCATCTAGTCAAAGCTATGGTTTTTCCTGTAGTGATGTATAGATGTGAGGGTTGGATTATAGAGAAAGCTGAGAACTGAAGAATTTATGCTTTTGAACTGTGGTGGAGAAGACTCTTGAGAATCCCTTGGACAGCAAGGAGATCAAACCAGTCAATCCTAAAGGAAATCAACCCTGACTCTTCATTGGAAAGACTGATGCTGAAGCTGAAGCTCCAGTACTTTGGCCACCTGATGTAAAGAGCCAACTCATTGGAAAAGACCCTGATGCTGGGAAAGATTGAAGGCAGGAGGAGGAGGGGATGACAGAGGATGAGATGGTTGAATGTTATCATTGACTCAATGGACATGAGTTGGAGCAAACTCTGGGAGATGGTGAAGGACAGGGAAGCCTGGTGTGTTGCAGTCCATGGGGTCACAAAGAGTCAGGCTTAAGTTAGCATGTGAACAAGAATAATGAGAAAGTTCTTATCATAGTGTTTGGTTCATATAATAAACATTATGAGGACCTCCTATAGTTTTATTTCTTAAGATGCGAAAGCATTCCTTACTGTTTCAACAAGTCTTTTGAGCAAAGGAATTTAATCCTAACAAAACAGCCCATTAAAGTTTGAGAAGTGTCCTTCCTAAGGAGCCCTCTGTATCTGTTTTTGCCATTTCAGACGTTTTTACTTGTGATTGGTGTGATGGGCGTGATGGTGGCTGTGATTCCTTGGGTTACTGTACTTGTGATTCCCTTTGGCATTATTTTCTTTGCTATCCAGTGGTATTTCTTAAGGACATCACGAGATGTGAAATGCCTGGAATCTGCAGGTGAGTACCGGGGCTCTCAAGTTGGGATGGCAATGCAGGCTGGCTTCCATTTATGCTGTAATTAACCATACTCCTGAAATTCCAGAGAGTCTTATCTTATGGAATTTCTCACTAAGTTGACATTATGTAATTGAATGTGATGGCCACTGTGAATCAGTGTGGCCTTTAGCAGGTCAGCTGCAGCTTTGCATTTTAGCACAAAGAAGATGAATGTGAGCACAGTGAGGACAGGGACCGTTCTGTCTTATTTATGACATACTGCCTAACAGATTATCCACTCTGTAAATACTTTTCTTAAAAATAAAACATTTCATCATGTTGGAACTACTGTAGAAGGAAAATAGGAGTTTTTCTTCTGCTAAAGATGACAATTTTTTCTTCTCCTACTAGAGATGACAAGGATAGTAAAAGATTAAGAAAAGGAAAGGAGATATTAAGGAAATGTGTGTCAGAAGTGATATATTTGAAAAATACATTCATTTACATGTCCGAGTAAGTTGCAGCTGTTAAATGTATTGGAAAGATAAGTCCTATTATTTTCAGTTTCATTCTTTATCATCACCAGTATTTGGAGTGATCCCACACTGTTTCTGGAGAAGGCAATGGCACCCCACTCCAGTACTCTTGCCTGGAAAATCCCACGGATGGAGGAGCCTGGTAGGCTGCAGTCCATGGGGTTGCTAAGAGTCCGACACGACTGAGCGACTTCCCTTTCACTTTTCACTTTCATGCATTGGAGAAGGAAATGGCAACCCACTCCAGTGTTCTTGCCTGGAGAATCCCAGGGACGGGGAAGCCTGGTGAGCTGCCGTCTATGGGGTCGCACAGAGTTGGACACGACTGAAGTGACTTAGCATAGCATAGCATAGCACACTGTTTGTGGTCCCTCCTTTCTCAAAACTTCTCATATAAATGATGCTATATGGAAATAGCTATATGAGATGCTATATGAAAAACATTCCCCTGGGAGGACCCAGGACGGGGAATCTGTTTGGTAGGCATTTGGTCTGTTACCCCAGTCAGTTTCCTACTTGTAGAATAATGAGGAACAGGGACTTCTCTGGTGCTCCTGTGGATAAGACTCTGTGCTTCCACTGCGGGGGGCACAACTTCAATCCCTGGTTGGGGAACTAAGATCCCACACAGCACAGCCAAAAAAAAAAAAATAATAATGGAGAACGCATTTTATGATGAACCCTTCTATACTATAGGTAATCACAGATGATGAAATAATTGAATTTATCTGATTATTAATGTACATATTTCATCAATATTAAAACAAAAAAATAAAGCCAAATTGTTATATGTTTTTTAAAAAGTTATAAGAACTATAGCCAAAAAATAAGGAAGAAAGATATTTATATCAGAGACCTGAATCATGAATAATTATTACAAATTAATACCAACTTAACCTTCTAGAAATCAAGCCAAGAAGAGAAGCATATTGAGTCCCATGATTCTTTGTATCTACCAAGTGGAAAAAAAAATCTAAGTTCATTCAGTCAAAGGAGTTTTTTCCCTTTATTGTGGCATTTGTGTGCTTTGTTTTTATTAATAAAAATGCTTAAGAGATACTTATTCTAATTATTTGTAAAAAGGATAGTGATCATCTGTTTTATAAAAGCTTTAGAAGTTTTCACTCATCAAGAGAACTAGCTGAACTCCTGTGAGGTGTGGTCTTGTGAGGTGTTTGGTTGGATGGGGAGCAGTAGAGTCCAGGGGTGTGGCATTCTGCTGATGTGACTTGGTAGCACGGTAGGACCTGGGGAGGCAGAAGAGGAAGTGATGAGCTCCATCCGGTCTTCTGTGTAGACAAGGCTTCAGACGTTTTATGATTTGAGGGTGCACATGAGCTGGAGTCATTCAATAGTTTTGTTGGAAAAAGCAGGTCTCTGGTACATTCAAAGAGGGGTTGTTCCAGAAGGAACATGTGATTAAGATTTATACCTAGGGAAGGGCTACTTCCCATCCACACAGAAGTGGAGAGAAGGGCACCTCCTGAGGCTTTTTTAATGAAGAAGCAGTACAGGATTTTCTCATTGTTTCATCTGAAAAGTCTGAAAACTTTGGACCCATCTCTGTGGAATATTGGATACTTTATTTGGGGTACTCTAGTAGGCTGCAGGAATGTTAGACTGTAAATTCAATCCAGATACCTCTTCCTATACACCCCAGATAACCACATGTGGTGGCTATTTGATTAGAATTGTCTATGTTCTCGTTCTAGGTGGTGGGTCTGTGCCATAAATAATAACAGTACTGTTTTCTCTAAATAGTAACTGATAGTATATCTTAAGGTCACTGCTGGAACCACCAGCAATAAGGACACCTGACATCTATTTTGTAAGGACATCTGTTCTGTAAGTTCACTTGTCTGACAGCTGTGGCCAGAAGGCATAAACCTGCTTCTTCTTTGTGCTCTGAAGGACTACTGAAGTCCTGAGGTTTTGTTTCAGGTCCTGCTGCCTAGTTGCCTCTAGAAGCTTAGGCTGACACTTTCATCTTAATGATGAATATGCAGCTGATTATAATGGGTTTATTGAGCACATTTTTGCAAAATTGAGCATAGCAATAGTCACAGAGCAGTACATAAAACCTGGATGGCATTTGATTACCTTTCTCTACTGTTGCTGCTAAGTCGCTTCAGTCATGTCTGACCCTATGTGACCCCATAGACAGCAGCCTGCCAGGCTCCTCTGTCCTTGGGATTCTCCAGGCAAGAATACTGGAGTGGGTTGCCATTTCCTTCTCCAATGCATGAAAGTGAAAAGTGAAAGTGAAGTCACTCAGTCATGTCTGACTCTTTGCAACTCGATGGACTGCAACCTACCAGGCTCCTCTGTCCATGGGATTTTCCAGGCAAGAGTACTGGAGTGGTTGCCATTGCCTTCTCCATGCCTTTCTCTAGCCAATTATTTTTTGTTTGTTTTTAAACTTTTTATTTTGTATTGGGGTATAGCCAATTAACAAACAACATTGTGATGGCTTCAGGTGAACAATGAAGGAACTCAGTCATACATATACATGTATCCATTCTACCCCAAACCCCTCTCTCATCCAGGATGCACTTAACATTCCATATGCTACTCAGTAGATACTTGTTGGTTATCCATTTTAAATACAGCACTGTGTACACGTCCATCCGAAGCTCCCTATCTTTTCTCATTCTTCCCCCGGCAACCATAAGTTCATTCTCTAAGTACGCGAGTCTGTTTCTGTTTTGTAAGTTCACTTGTATAATTTCCTATTAGATTCCACATATAAAGGATTTCATATGGTATTTCTCCCTCTTTGTCTGACTTCATTCATATGACACTCTCTAGGTCCATCCATGTTCCTGCAAGTGGCATTAGTTCATTCTTTTTAATGGTCTGGTCTACTCTGCATTTAGCAGTGCCTGAATGATGAAGTCACATGCAAATTCTGTTTGAAAGGCTGCTGTGAATCAACTAGCAATGTCTGCCACAGGCTTTGGTAGCAGTGGGTCAGCAAGTTGTTCGGGTGTATTCAGACCATGGATCCTTAAGTCTGCTGTTTTAAGGTATTTTCATACAAGATTCACAGGAACTTTGTTCAACCTCTGGTGCTTAATAAGATGTATAGTAATGGCAAAAGTTGTTAGTTATTAACTGAGTTAGATCTGGGAGTTTTCTGAATATAAATAACGAAGTCTGCAGAAAAATGCATGTATTCACACATGGGCATCCTTAACCCTGATTATTCTCTCTCAGAGACACTGCAGCTGTGAATAAAAGCCCAGCCTTGGGAATAAGGGGCTTCCAAAGAGTAGGACATGGCTGAGAGACTGAACTGAACTAGATGGTGCTGGTGGTTAAGAACCTGCCTTTGAGTCCAGGAGACATAAGAGATACAGGTTCCATCCCTGGGGTGGGAAGATCCCCTGGAGAAGCAAATGGCAACCCACTCCAGTATTCTTGCCTGGGGAATCCCATGGACAGAGGAGACTTGTGGGCAGCAGTCCATAGGGTCACGAAGAGTTGGACACGACTACAAATGATAGTGCACAGGTACAGACTTGGGAATAAAACAGAGTTGGGTCTGACATCTGCTCTACCACTTAGGTACATTAACTTACTTAATCTTACTAAAGTGAGTGTTCTTAATCCCTCAGTTTCTGGGGTTCCTATGAGAATTTCTTGAGTTTGACGCTTATAAAGTACTTGAGGGCCATTGCCAAAGACACCAGACCTTGAACAAGAAGAAATAAGAAAATATTAACAATTAGTGATGTAGTCACTCACCTAGAACCAGACATCCTGGAGTGTGACGTCAAATGGGTCTTAGGAAACATCACTACAAACAAAGCTAGTGCAGGTGATCGAATTCCAGCTGAGCTATTTCAAATTCTAAAAGACGCTATTAGTTTGCTGCAAACTCAATATGCCAGCAAATTTGGAAAACTCAGCAGTTGCCAGAGGACTGGAAAAGTCAGTTTTAATTCCAATCTCAAAGAAAGGCAATACCAGAGAATGATCAAACTACTGCACAATTGCACTCATTTCTATGCTGCTGCTGCTAAGTCAGTTCAGTCGTGTCCGACCAACTCTGTGTGACCCTGTATTATGCTAATAAGGTAATATTCAAAACCCTTCAAGGTAACATGAGCCAAGAACTACCCAGATGTGCAAGCTCGATTTAGAAAAGGCAGAGGAGCCAGAGATCAAATTGCCAACATCCGTTGGATCATAGATAAGCAAAGGAATTCCAGAAAAGCATCTGTTTCTGCTTCATTGACTACATGGAAGCCTTTGGCTGTGTGGATCACAACTGGACAATTCTTGAAGAGATAGGAATACCAGACCACGATAGCTACCTCCTGAGAAACCAGCATGCAAGACAAGAAGCAACAGTAAGAACTGGACATGGAACAACAAACTGATTCCAAATAGGAAAGAGTACTTCAAGTCTATACATTGTCACCCTGCTTATTTAACTTATATGCAGAGTACCTCATGTGAAATGCCAGGCTGGATGAATCACAAGCTGGAATCAAAATTGCTGTGTAAAATATCAACAACCTCAGATATGCAGATGATACCACTCTAATGGAAGAAAGCAAAGAAGAACTAAAGAATCTCTTGATGAAAGTGAAAGAGCAGGGTGAAAAAAAAAAAAAAAACTGAAAAAAAAACTGGTTTAAAACTCAGCATTCAAAAAGTAGATCATGGCATCCAATCCCATCCCATGACGGCAAATATATGGGGAAAAAGTGGAAACAGTGACACACTTTATTTTCCTGGACTCTAAAATCACTGTGGATGTTGACCACAGTCATGAAATTAAAAGATACTTGCCCTTGGAAGAAAAACTGAAAAACCTAGACAGCATATTACAAAGCAGAGATATCACTTTGCTGACAATAGTCTGTATAGTCAAAGATATGGTTTGTCCAATAGTCATGTATGGATGTGCAAGTTGGACCATAAAGAAGGTTGAGCACAAAAGAATTGACGCTTTTGAACTTTGGTGCTGGATAAGACTCTTGAGAGTCCCTTGGACAGCAAGGAGATCAAACCAGTCAATCTTAAAGGGAATGAGTCCTGAATATTCATTGGAAGGACTGATGCTGAAACTTAAATTCCAATACTTTGGCTACCTGATCTGAAGAGCCAACTCATTGGATAAGACCCTGATGCTGCAAAAGATTGAGGGCAGGAGGAGAAGGGGACAATAGATAATAAAATATTTAGATAGTATTACCAACTCGTGGACATGAATTTGAGCAAACTCTGGGAGGTAATGCATGCTGTATTTCATTTGGTCGCAAAGAGTCAAACATGACTTAGGGACTGAACAACAACAACTAGCAGGTCTCACGGAGCATGAATGATAACCTGCAGGAAGGCTGTCAGTCCCGAGTCCTTGCATGAAATTCCTTCCCTCCCCCTGCCAGGGAAGTTGTGCTGTCCTTGTGGGGTTTGTTCCCAAGTGTCCTCAGGGTTGTGGAAAATGTAGCTGTCAGTCACATGAAATGTAAATTTACACGTGTCTGTGACTGCTGACTGATGCCATGTCTGTTACATATCTGCTTCAGGATAATGAGCTCAGTGTTTGTGGGGAAAAGGATGTTACATTGGGCAACGTAATACCAGAGCCTTGACATCCCCTCTTCCCCTGTATAAATTAATTGTCTTTGCAGAACCTCCCATTCACTCATCCTGGCATCCTGCTCAGGCCTAAGTGGGGTTTGAAAGAAACAGGATGGCTTTTCACAGGTGTGCATTCCCTCTAGCCCGCTGTAACTCTTGGGCATGAGGTGAGGTAGGTGGTGGGATGTTTGGTTCCCTGGTGTTCAAGGCTGAGATGACACCTGGTTTCTAAAGTCCACCCTGCCCACCATCCCTGCTGGAGAGAATCAGTTGCAGTTTGATCTCCAGACAGTGAAGCAGGTGAAGGAGGCCACGCTAAAGAGCTCATTCCAGGACTCTCCCTGGGTGATAGTCACGTCTGTTTGCTGCTCAGAAGCCTTGTCTGTGATGAGTAGTGTTGATGTCACCACATTTGTTGTGGAAATGGAAGCCTGGTTCTAGTGAGTTTTCTGTGCTCTCTGGAGCTGCAGCCTTGGCATCCTTCTGACAGGGTGATGGCCCCGGAATTCACCTGTGTCATCCCTGTGAGAACCCTGTTTCCAGACTGAGTTCTGGGGGTGGGTTGGGACACCTGCTGGGGTGCAGAAAAGGCCTGAACAGAGCTCCCAGCCTCTCTTATTTGAAGCATGAGCTTGGTCTGTGTTTGTGTTGCTCTTATAAGGGCAAAGTTATACAAAGCTAAAATAAAATGTTACTCAACTTAGTGAAGACAGAGAGCCATGTGGATGCTGAAATGAGAACACAGGCACACAACTGGATGCCCAAAGGCAAAGCACCACTGAATCACTTTCAGCTCTTTGCCTGAACAAAGTACAAAGGGGAAATGTTTGATCATGTTCAGTTTCAGAGGTTTTTCCTTTAAGTCAGTGTCACAGGTGGGGCCCTAATAGTTAAGGTTCCTGGCCGACACCCCCAGGGTCCAGTGGATGGTCAGCTGGCCTCCAGCCCAAGCTGTCCTCCCCCAGCCAGGGGTTCCTACCCTCTCTGAGCTCCAGTGTCTCACAGGAGGAAGCTTGCTCCTTCCTTGCTGGTAGAACTGAGGACACTAAGCATAAGAGGAGGTTCTGTGTCTTTGCCCCCTTGTATCCCAGTGCCCCCCCCACAGTCCCCATGTGCATGTTGCTACTGATTACACTGTCACCCAGATAGATGTTCGGATATTAGGCTAAGGAGTCAGGCCCTGAAAATAATTTGGAATTCTCCCCCTTGACTTTTTTTCCCTTTCATTTGATAAAATCTCCATAGCTGTCTGCAATATAAGTGATCTTAACTTCTTCTAAACAGCCAGGTTTTACTAACAGCTCTTCTCAGGAGATGCAGAGATAACAAGGTGATGTCGGTATTTCCTGCTGATATAACACAAGTTATCACTCATCCCGGACAGAGGTCACAGTGTCACAGTCTGCCACTGACAACAGCAAGTGACAGCCTCGTTTATGGTGGGGAATGAGAACCGTAAGGGGTCCTCCCTGCCCAGCAGCCTGCAGCTCACCTGTTCCCCGATGGGCAGGAGCCTGACCCTGGTGCTCGTGGTCAGTGTGCTCTTAGAGAAGATGGCAAGAAACAAGTGGCCAGTCATGTGACACCAGACCCCAAACCCACATGAAGTCACTCAAAAGAGAATGACTGCTGACGCCACGGTCAGATTATAAAAAGGTGATGTGAATATCACATGCTACAATGACCTCCAAAGACCAGGACATGTTTCCAGCAGGGCAGTTATAAAAACATCCATCAGGTTCCCGGAGCAGGAGTCAAGACTGTTCAAAGACTCCATCTGCCAGGTCCTGTGGGCACAAGGGTGGTGCAGCACCCGGTGTTCCGTGACCCACACAGAGGTTCCTGGCGCAGGTGCAGGGAGACACCCAGGACGGGGGAGACGGCAGACTGTCCTCTCCTCTTACTCATCTCACCCTGTCCTGTGTCTGGCTCTGGTCCAGGGTGGAGGATGTCCCAACTCTATCCCAGCCTTTAGACTACTCATCTAAGGTGGAGAGAGCACGGAGGTAGCTCATCAAAATTCAATGTGGTGAGGACTCTAATGAATTAAATTTTGGAATGCCATTGACTCAAATATTAGTGAATAATTAGTGATGAAAAAGAATGAAATACTGCCATTTACAGCAACATGGATGCAAAGAATATTATTCTTAGTAAAGTAATTCAGAGAAAAACAAATATGATATGTTATCACTTATACATGGAATCTAAAAAGTAAAAGACTATATACAAAACAGAAATAGACTCAGAGATACAGAAAACAAATTTATGGTTACCAAAGGGGACTGGAAGGGAGGAATAAATTAGGAATATGGGATTAACAGATAAACAGTACCATGTAAAATAGGTAAGCAACAAGGACTGGCTGTAAAACACAAGGAATTTTATTCAGTGTCTTGTAATAACCTATAATGGAATATAATCAGAAAAAAATAAGTGACTCACTGTACTATATACCTGAAACTAACATATTGTTGTAAACCAACTGTCCTTCAATATGTTTTAAAAAACATTGTGAACAATTTCCACATGGAGAGATGCCAGAAGAATTTGGAGGGAGGCATGTTTGAGAGGACCTTGATGAGTTAATAAAGAGTTCCTTTACCTAAATCTAGCTTCAATTTTGAAGAAGGCAATGGCACCCCACTCCAGTACTCTTGCCTGGAAAATCCCATGGACAAAGGAGCCTGGTGGGCTGCAGTCCATGGGGTTGCTAAGAGTCGGAGACGACTCTTCCAAGTTCACTTCCATTTTTCAAGCAAGTTCACTTCCATTTTTCAAGCAAGTTCACTTCCATTTTTCACTTTTATGCATTGGAGAAGGAAATGGCAACCCACTCCAGTGTTCTTGCCTGGAGAATCCCAGGGACGGGGGAGCCTGGTGGGCTGCTGTCTATAGGATCGCACAGAGTCAGACATGACTGAAGCAACTTAGCAGCAGCAGCAGCAGCTTCAATTTGAATTTGGTCAAAGGTGGGTTCAAAGAGAATCTTTAATTTCCAGGTTGTTAAAATGAAGGTTGGCGTGAACAGGAGTTTGAGGGTCACATGGAGGATCCTTTCCAAAATGGGCAGCTTCCTTCCCCAGGCAGCCCTCCAGGAAGTCCTGGGTGTACCCTTTGGTGGGACGTGTGACCACAGAGCCTGGGAGGCAGTTGGTTTCCTCATGTCCAGCCTTCCTGACTTTCTCTCTCGTGTGTCTGTCTCTGCTTCCCCAGCACAGAGTCCAGTGTTTTCTCACTTAGTATCTTCTCTCTGGGGACTCAGGACCATCCGGGCGTACAAAGCCGAACACAAGTTTCAGAAACTGTTCGACACATACCAGGATTTACACTCAGGTCTGTCAGTTTCTGGAGATGATTTCAAAGGATGACGTCTGCTGCCTTCTGAGGCCTGACCTTCTTCTCAGGTGGCCTGGCTGCTCCCACCTCTCTCTGTGCTGCCCCTCATCCCCCTCTGCACACCTACCTCCCCCAGCCCTTCCTCTCAGCATCCCTCTGTGCGCCCCTTTTCCCCATCGCCCCCTGCTTCCCCCCCGCGCCTTGTTTGCATTGTCCTTCGTCCTTCCATCACTGTGCCCTGTGGCTTTCTCTCTCTTTAGGGCAGGAGTTAAGAAACTCTTTTATTTTTTTTCAAATAAAGATCCAGGTAGAATATATTGTAGGCTTTTTGTACTATACTGTCTCTATTGCAGCTACTTACCTTTGCTGTTGTAGCACAAAGACAGGCAAAGATAGTATGTCAGCAAATGGCTGTGGCTGTGTTCCAGAAAAACTTTACAGAACCAGGTGGTGGCTGTTCTTGGCCACAGGCTTTAGTTTATTGACTCTCCTTTCAGAGTATGCAGGGTGGCAGATGTGATTGAGGAATATAATTTCCTGATTTTTCACCCACTTGATCATACTTTGTATCAATGATTTTTTTTTCTAGGAAGAAATGTCAGAATTTCCACTGGGTCTAAAATTTTGACCTATCTATAGAATCTTCATTCTGTTTGAAGATAATGACTGCATTTTAAAAGCCGCATGCAGATCTTGTTAGCTGGTGGTCCTTTAGATATTAGCTCCTAAAAGTAGACACATGTAGGGTCATGTAATGAGTGCAGAAGGTGCTGGAAACAGTGTGAGCTGTGCTGTCTGCTATCAGAGAGCTGGAAACAGTTGACATGTGAGAGGATGACCCTCATGTTGAGGTCCAGCACTGCTGGAAATGTGCGGATTAGACTTTTTCCGTCTTTTTCCTTGTGATTGTATTTCTGTTGATAACCTGTGAGTTGAAGTTTTCAGTGCATGCTTCTCACAAAGCCACTGGACTGATTCTATATGTGCTATATGTTGTCTTTGTCAGAACCTAGCTTTCTGGAATCTTCAGTTACCTTGAATGTGTAACTTTGATGTCTTACCTTGTGTAAATGCTTAACTAAGCAAAATGCTCTCTTTCATTAGAAGCAGCTAACATGGTTTTTATGTTTATTCATTATATTATTGTTCACAAATCCAGAGGCTTGTTTCCTGCTTTTGACGATGTCCCAACAGCTCGCTGTGTATCTGGATGTCATCTGTGCCATCTTTGTCGCTATTGTTGCCTTTGCAGCCCTGATTCTGGCAGATAGTAAGTAAAAATCTGAATATTTATGGAATGCTTATAGTTTATAGCTTCAGATTCTAATGAATTGTATTAAAGTGTTTGTCTCATATGACTCCACAGTGTGGTCCATGTGAAGTTATTTATATCTTGATAACTTTTATCTTTTTTTCCATTTATTTATTTACAGTAGATCCTCGTTGAGACCTTTAAAAAAAGATTTATTGGTGTTTATTTGCTTTACAATGTTGTATTAGTTCCTAATGTACAGGCAAGTGAATCTGGTACTGTGTGCTCAGTCTCTAAGCCACGTCAACTCTTTGAAACTCCATGGACATAGCCTGCTAGGCTCCTCTGTCCTTGGGATTTTCTGGACAAGAATGCTGGAGTGGGTTGCCATTTCCTTCAGGGGATCTTCCCGACCCAGAGATTAAGCCTGTGTCTTCTGCATCAGCAGGCAGATTCTTTACCACTGAGGTACATGGAAACCCAAATCTGTTATACTTATATCCCCCTTTTTTGGATTCTTTTTTTCTACCTCATGAACATTGGGCTGCATGCATATTTTTAGTAATTTTCATTTTAAAGAATACTTTAAATAAATTGCCCCGTTGAAAAGAAATTTTCTTTTTGGCTTTAGGAATCTTCAGGAACAAAGACCAAATATGAACCTGCCTGTTCCAGCTGACCTGTGGTGCCTTGGCTGCCTGCTTTGACTCACTTGGGCCATTCTTTTATTTTTATTTTTAAAATATTTTATAGATTTTTTAATAAATTTTTTATAAATATTTTTATTTATAAAATATTTTATTAAAGAAGTCAAAACTTAAAAAAAAATTTTATAGGGTTATAGTTGATTTTTACTGTTGTCTTAGTGTACAGCACTTCATGTGTACAGCAAAGTGAATCTGCTATACATATACCAACTCTTTTTTAGATTCTTTTCCCTGTAAGTCATTGGAGTTCCCTGTACTTTATAGTAGGTCCTTATTAGTTATCTATTTTATATATAGTAGTGTGTATGTGTCAATCTTCCAAATTATCCCTTCCCTCCCTTACCCCTTGTATTTTCTGCATTCATAAGTAGATTAGTTCATTTCTAGCCTTTTGTTGGATTCTACATATAGGCAATATCATATGCTATTTGTCTTTCTCTGAATCTGACTTATGACAATCTCTAGGTCCATCCCTGTTGCTGCTGCTGCCAAGTCGCTTCAGTCGTGTCCCGACTCTGTGCGACCCCATAGATGGCAGCCCACCAGGCTCCCCCGTCCCTGGGATTCTCCAGGCAAGAACACTGGAGTGGGTTGCCATTTCCTTCTCCAATGCATGAAAGTGGAAAGTGAAAGGGAAGTTACTCAGTCGTGTCCGACTCTTAGCGACCCCATGGACTGCAGCCTACCAGGATCCTCCGTCCATGGGATTTTCCAGGCAAAAGTACTGGGGTGGGGTGCCATTGCCTTCCCCGCCTGTTGCTGCAAATGGCATTCTTTCTTTCTTTTTATGTCTGAGTAATAGTCCATTGTGTATATGTACCACCTCTTTTTTATCCATTCCTCTATTGGTGGACATTTATGTCCAACTTCTATGTTGCCATACAAATTGTAAAACTTTTTGTTCTTATTCTGTAAAATACGTCATTGGTCATTTGATAGGATTGCATTGAATCTATAGATTGCTTTGGGTAGTTTCTTTGTATATTTATTTGCTGTAGGTCCTTGTTGAGACCTTTTATCTTTTCATCTTTCTTTGAAGGGGTTGAGGTCTACACAGCTGTAGCAACATGACATTCTGAACATTCCAGGTAGTGTCCTGTAGTTGGGAGGGGAGAATCAAGTTTTCTATTAAACTTTTTCCACAAATGAGAGTTTAGGTTTTAGCTTTAGGTCTACTCGGATCTCTTAGTTATAGGTAATGGTACATTGGGGTGAGATTCTCTGTAGCAAAGATCAATATCCTCACTGCTGTATGGGTACAAGATGAGCAGGTGTGGGTATCTGTGGCATGAACTCACCATCCCTAACTATTTCATAGTAGTAACTCTGAATCATAATTTTTAATAATGAAAAATGAGAGTAATACTTTAGATTTAAAAGCATTGGCTCCTAGAATTGCCTTGTTTTTGTGATTTCAACTGCAGCTACATTGGACATAGAAAGTGAGATTACATAATGATAATTGAAGCCATAATGATGAAAGTCTGAATAATGACATGATCCTTACCCATATAATACTGTCAACTGTATGTCAATCCAGTTGGGATTAATAAAATCACCTTTATAATTCTTTCTAAATTCATAGTGGTTTTTTTTTTTTCACTGTATTATGGTCCCAATCAATAGACAGTAATATTATGAGTAATATTATCATTACATGCAAATGATTAAAATGTCATAAAGAAGTCTTCTCACTACTATATATTAATATAAAATAGATAACTATTAAGGACCTACTATATAGCACAGGGAACTCTACTCAATACTCTGTAATGACCTATACGGGAAAATAATTTTAGAATGAATAGATTTTATGTATATGTGTGGCTAATTCACTTCACTGTACACCTGAAACTAATACAACTTTGTAAATCAAATATGCTCCAATAAAAATTATAAAAATAAAAGAGTCTTCTTCATAAAGTGACAGAACTAGATGAGGGTGTGGAGAAGGAGACTGACTGTTCCTCTTCTTCCTCATTTAGCTTTGAATCCTGGGGAGGTTGGCCTGGTCCTGTCTCTAATCATCACACTTACGGGGATGCTCCAGTGGTGTATCAGGCAAAGTACCGAAGTTGAGAATATGGTGATGTTAATCTTTCTATTCTTAGTCTTTTCAAGTCTCCTTGCTGTTAAATGGAATAAAAGCAGTTCTAATGTAAAACAGTAAAACTATTTTTTTTTGCATCATTGTTAACGGAGGGATTTCTTTTTATTTTTCTCCATCTGCTTAATGTTGAATAAAATATATACATCTTTTTCTTAGTTTTGTGTGCTCCATGTCAATAGGTTTTATAGTCACAAACTATCCTCAAGTATAATAAATGTCTCTGAAGGAGGGAGGTCAGATAATCCTGGAGAGAATATGAGCTAATTACCTAGCAGCTTGTTTATCTTCGTTTCTTAAGGGGTAATTCCTCATTTTTAGATTAAAAAAAAAAAAAGAATTCAGTGCTTGGAGGTTTGTTTATTTAATTAATAGCTTCCTCTGCCTTTCCCCCAACCCATTTTGTCCTTTATCCTTATATGTGTTGAGCACCTAAAATTGCTGGAAGCCCTTCTTTCTGGTAGGATAAGCTGTTTCTCAAAATGTGCTCTCCAAGGTGTGGAGTTATAGTTGTTTAAGAGGGCTTAATCAATATGTAAATTATACACTTTCTCTAAATATTTGCACCTTCTCCTAAAGGGAGAAAAAAAAAATAAAAATGAAGTTTTTTAATTTTGGTCTTCTAACAGAGTAAAACCTGACTAGTTATTAAAATGTTGGTTGATAACCGTCCGGTCCTGCTCATCTGTAACACATGGCCCTTCTGTAACCACACTTTACTAGTTAGTGTCCATAAATATTCTTTTTTTTGACAAAATTCTCTTTTTAAAAAAATTTTTAAAAATTTATAGTCACAAACTATCAAACCTGTTGACATGGAGCACACAAAGCTGAGAAAAAAATGTATATATTTTATTTAACATAAAGCAGATGTGAAAGGTAGAGTGATAAAATCTTAAACAATCATTTCTCTAATTCTTTTAGCTTTAATATAAAGTTGAAGGAAGTAGTTGTAAGTAAAAGGATTGAAGATGAATACATTTGCAAATCACCCAAGGCCCCATAAGACTCCTACTTCTGTCCTTTGTGGATGCTGAGACCTGAGATATTCTATACCATATAAAAGCAAATGTGAAGATATAAAAGCAGAAGGTTTCACTTGCAATCTCTAAAATTCATAAGCAAGACTGTCTGACACTAACTCATGTGATGTCATATGCATTTCAGATGATTTCAGTAGAAAGGGGGATTGAATATACAGACCTTGAAAAAGAAGCACCCTGGGAACTCGAGTATCGTCCACCACCATCCTGGCCTCATGAAGGAAGGATTTATATTACTTATGTTAATTTCAAGTACAGCCTGGATGGGCCTCTGGTATTGAAGAACCTGGACACGCTCATTGACCCAAGAGAAAAGGTTAGTTTAAGCCATTTGCCTCGTTATTTATTTATTTTTAAGTGTTAACATTTTATTTTGTTTATTGAGGTAAAATATACATAAAATTTACCATTCTAACTATTTTTAAATGTACTTCAGTGGCATTAAGTACATTCACATTGTTCTACAACCATCACCACTATCCATCTCCAGAACTTTTTAATTTAGAACATATTTTTTTTTAACTTTAAAATATTGTATTGATTTTTCCATATATCAGCATGCATCTGCCACGGGAAGCTTGGGGCTGGTGCACTGGGATGACCCATTTGCCTCTTTAAAATCCAGCTAAAGATTTAGCACCACATCTGCTCTTGGCTTTCTTGTCAGTGTGTCAGGCGGACTCTTTGTTCCTAATGGATGCAGATTAGATCGGTGACATCATAGGTGAATCTTTCTTGGAAACAGACTATGGAATGGGGATACCAGCGATTTTTTCCCTGTGGAGTGAGCTCCCTCATGGTGGTAGATGGGTCCTGGGCTCCAGGGCTCAATCTTAACCTAACCTGGGACACGCTACAGGACACCTGATTATTCATACTAAGTCTGGGAAGTCAGCCCTGGCTCCCTGCCACTAACTGTCCAATATCCCCTGCCTTTCCTCCTTTCCATCTTTTCTTCTTTGTATTTCTGAGATCTCCTCCTCCTCCCATGGTGCCCTCTGGTTGCCGCCTCCTCGTCTCTCCATTAGCCCTTCCTGTAGACTTGTCCTCCATTCACCAACACTGAACTGCCATCGCCCTGCCCCACCCCGCAGGCTGCTTCTTTCTGAAGCACAGATCTGACTTTTACTGGCCTGGGTGAGCTGCTGGTAGAACCACAGCACAGCCCCAAGCCCACTCCAGTAGACGCTGTGCGGTGAGCTCGTAGCCACTAGAGAAAAGCCAGAATCACGACTCAGTCATGGGTGAGGCACCAGAGCCCCAGATGGAGACAGGACCCAGAGACTTGCTCAGAGTCAAAAGCAAATTGAAGGGAACAGGGAAGATTCACATTGGAGACAGCAGAGAGGCTAGTAACCTGGACCTGCCAGCGTCCGTGTCTTCTGATGATGTTCCTTTCACACTCAGATTGGGACCCTCAACTGGGGCCAGGGCAGACTCTTGAAGAAGAGACTAAACCAGAACAGACAAGGTGGTAGGAAGCCCTTGCCCCATCTGCCTCTACAGCCAGGATGTCTCCAGATTTACACACACCCCTGCACTCGGGTTGTGTGTAAGTTCTCCCAAAGCTATGTCCTCCCAGCTTCCAGTGTGCACTATGTCCCTCAACCTGAGAGACCCATCCCCTCCATCATCTGGATGGTGAAAGTCTCATTTTCTGCTGCTGCTAAGTCACTTTAATCGTGTCCAACCCTGTGCGACCCCATAGATGGCATCTGACTAGGCTCCCCTGTCCTTGGGATTCTCCAGGCAAGAACACTGGAGTGGGTTGCCATTTCTTTCTCCAACACATGAAAGTGAAAAGTGAAAGTGAAGTCGCTCAGTCGTGTCCGACTCTTAGCGACCCCATGGACTGCAGCCTACCAGGCTCCTCCATCCATGGGATTTTCCAGGCAAGAGTACTGGAGTAGGATGCCATTGCCTTCTCTGCCTCATTTTCTGAGGCGTCTCTAATGCGTCTTAGAGACTCTCAATTCTTCCTCAGTGTCTTATATTTTCTTTTAACATAGCATTTACAGTACACCTGTGGTCATAGCCCGCAAAAGTTGGAAGGAACTAAATCCTTACAATGAAATATTATTCAGCCTTAAAAAGGAAGAAAATTCTGGCCTATGGATAAACCTTGAGGACGTCTTGCTAAATGAAATAAACCAGACACAAAAGAAATGAAAACTCTGATTCCACTCATGTGAGTTTCCAAAGCAGTCAAATTCAGAAAGACAGGAAGTAGGATGGTGGTCTCCAGAGACTGTGGGAGGGGAGATGGGGAGTTGTTTGTCTAACTAGTATAGAATATCAGTTCTATGAGGCAAAAAAATAAATTCTCAAGCTTGGTTGCACAATACTGTGAATGTACTGAAAACCAAACTGTCCAATAAAATGGTTAAGTAGTTAAATCTTATGTGAATTTTATCATAATTAAATTAAAAGATAGCACCTGTGACATGCTTTGTAATTTGAAGTCTGTATCTCACAGTACCTTGAAGCTTTTTAAAATCAGGAAGCATCTTATTTTCATCTATGTTCCCTAGCAAGTGGCATTCTTCAGAGCACAGAGTACTGAGGGATTGCTGGATGAGAGGGTGAGTGAGTAATACACAGGTGTGAGCAACCAGGAACCAACACACACACAGAAGACAACTCTGTAAATAACCAAAAGAACTGCTCTTTAAAACTCTTACCACTCCAGACCCATCTAGTGGACTGTAGCTGTAATTTAATGAATGGTAGCTTTGTAACATGAAAATGAAAAAATAAATATTCAACTTAATCCCCAAATGCTACCCAGGGAGCAGCTTCAGTCAGTCACAGGGCAAAAGCTGGTCCTAATTATTTCCAGTTCCACTGTAGGTCAGGAAGAAGGTGAACTGCCATATAAGGAAAACATTCACCACAGCTTTTGATACAATTTTGTCCCTGAGAGCTCTGAAGGGGATGTTTGTTTACTCTCAGACAATGAGTCTGTCAGATTTTCCATTGTAAATGTAATTCTGTTAACTTACATAAGAAACTCTGTAGTACAACTTAGGAACATAAGAGATTCTTATTCTTCCTTCTTAAACCCTGGAAATCATAAGATTATTGAGATTCTAAAGTGTTTGAGGGCAAATTAAATTTGGAGACTGAACTAATAACTGCAGCAACTTGACACAGTATCGCCATTAGTTTCATTTCTGTGTGGGGAGTTGAAACCCGGGCAGTGTGTTCATGAAGCCATTTCACTCCACCTGTGTACATCCCAGGTTTCCTCTCCTGCTCACAGGTCCCCACCCCTGTCACTCCAGGACACCCTCTTTGGTGTTGGATTTGATTGAGGGAAGCTGCTGTGGGAGAAGGAAATGGCAACCCACTCCAGTGTTCTGGCCTGGAGAATCCCAGGGACGGGGGAGCCTGGTGGGCTGCCGTCTATGGGGTCGCACAGAGTCGGACACGACTGAAGCGACTTAGCAGCAGCAGCAGCAGCTGTGGGTGGGGAGGAGATGTGGGAGTGAACCAGCTCAGCAGAAGGGGGACTTTATTCTCCTTCCCTCGTTTCCTCTCCTGTCACGATTCCTGTAAGTTACCATCAATAGGAAAGTGTAGTAGGTACTATGCGGGACTCTAATCCATAGAAGAAATGACAAGTGAAAATAAAGAACCAGGACTTCTCTGGTGGTGCAGTGGACAAGAATTCACCTTTCAATGCAGGGGACACTAGTTCAATCCTTGATCTGAACTGAGAAGATTTCACATGCCGCAGAGCAACTGAGCCTGTGCGCCACAACTGCTGAGTCCACGTGCCACAACTATGGAGCCTACGTGCCACAACTACTAAAGCTTGTGCTCAGCAACAAAAGCAGCCACCTCAGTGAGAAGTCCGTGCACTGCAACAAGGAGTAGCTTCCACTCATCACAACTGGAGACAGCCTGCTCAAAGCAACCATGACCCAGCACAGCCAAAAACTAAAAAAAAAAAAAATCAGCTTGAGGTAAATAGCATGCTAGGCTTCCTGCTAAGATTCTGAACATGGGCTGCATTTTTCATTTAGATGATTTTGTGGCTGATTTCATCATTTTAGAGAGTCCTTGGCCATATTAAAGCATTTTCCATCTCTTGAGGTAGATTGATTTGTTTGTTTTTGCTCACAGCTCTTACTTGGATAATACATTTTTACAGATGTTTACTAAACCTTTCTATAATGTGCAAAAATATTAGTTTTCTATATTTTCTCTTTTTTATGTAATGTTTTCTTATAAACTCTCCCTTCACTCTCAGCTTGTCCTTCTTCTCCCGCTGGCTTCCTCATTCCTTGTGACTCAGACTGTGGTGCCAGAGCAGCAGCACCTGCATCTCCTGGAGCTTCTTAGAAATGCAGGGTCTCAGGCCCATTCAGATCACTTTCTCAGCATTGCATTTAAACAGGACCTCCTAGTAAAGTCCTTTCTCTCCCATGGGCAGTGTTTGATAACTGATAGCCTTTGATTTCCAAGAAATGTCCTTTGACAGTTTGAAACTGAGCTCATGAATCACCCAAACCCCTATTGTGACTGAGCAGGAGGTACTAGGAAGCTCTGTACCACTTACCCTACAGATTTACTTACGTTTATATTCTATAAATCGGATCGTTACAGTATAATCTAATTCTGTGATTTTACTGCATTTATTTGCATCTTTCTGTGGAGTCTGTCTTCATCACAGGCTGTTTTCATCCTGCTGTCTGTCCTTCTCCACAGCAGCCTTCTGTGGGGACGGGAGGAATTTCCCACAGGCTCAGCCCTGCCTGGAACTGGAGTCAGAGATTGCTGAACAAGGTAGTCAGAGATTGCTGAGCATATGTGTGGCTCTTTCAGCACCTGATGGGATGAAATATGAATCTTGCTCCTTAAGCAGGGCACAAGGTCTGTCTGGTCTGTTCCCCAGGTACCATGTGCCCCACTCAGCTGCAGGTTTCTCTCAGCCCAGCTGTGGGTGCCGGTTCTTCCTGCTGACAGCTGGCCCACCTGACCTCAGGCACACTTGCTCCCACTCACCGTGAACATGCCTGTGTCCACATCATGCTTTAACTCTCTGGCTATAGGATCTCTATGTTAGGCCTGTGCCTTTAACTGCAGCTACACTTACTTCTCCCCAGTTTCTCTGTTCTGGGTACACAGAGGGACATGATAAGGTGTCAGGCCATCCAGGTGATAAGGAGGCCATTGGCAGATGGAGAAGAGCCCAAGGACGTGGATTTGAGTCCCATCCTGTGACTTACGGGTTCTGACATTTCAGGCAGACTAATTCATCTAAGCCTCAATCTTTTCTTTTCCAAAATGGAAGCAATAGGATGTAACCTGTAGGGTTATTGTACAACCTAAGCAAGATAAGATATGTAAAGCACCCAGCATAGGGATTAGAGTAATTGCTTGGATAAAGATGGCCTTCATTTCATTGGGTGTTAAATGACCATAACCACTTATACCCAAGTTGTCTATCCCATGAGAAAAGAGGTGTTGGCCATTTGAAGTTGTATCTATAGCTGTAGGATCCATCTGTTGTATTTCTCTGTCTGGTTTATCATATCCCTAAATAATATGGGAATAGATTTTCCATAAATTTGTCTGGCCTGATTTAAAAATCTCAGTTCCCAATGGAAGCTTCTTTTTCTCAGGACACATAGGTAATACAAATGAGTCAAATCCAATACAGATTCTGCTGTCAACGTGTACAGTTCATTTAAAGAAACAAGAAAATGACTATATTAGCTTTGTAAGCTAGAAATAGGTCATAATTTTTAGAGGTTTTCACAAAAATAACATAACATCTTTTTTTTTTTTTTTATAAAAATGACATAACATCTGGTACGTTGGGGACAAGCCCACATGATGGAACAGGGAGAGCATTTCCAAGGATTTAGGCATGTGAGACAGACTTAGTGATGTGTGCTTAGGGTTTCAGCTTGTGGAGATGCATTTAGCAGAAATGCATGTGAAAGTTCTTTAGGAGGTGGAGTCAACATAAGCAAAAGCATGATGCCCTGATCCAGTGAATGAAGAACTAGGCACCTGCAGAGAATTCAGGAAAATCAGCTACCAGGTGTGCAGCAGACATTTACATGTTCAACCTTGACAACTCCTGAGTTACCCCAAGGAAGCCAACTTGTGGACGTGAAGGATGAAGAGGTCAGTGGGAACAGTTTTGTAGAAGAAACATCCTAGGGTGGAGTGATGGGCACGGAGCCTGTGGCCTTTGGGAGTTTAATCTGAGAAGTGAGAACCTGAGGACCAAAGTGGGCAGATGCAGGAGGTGGGGAGGCTGGAGCTGTTGTGCCTCCAGGAAAATGTCCTGGAAAAGTGATTCCCCTTTTTGGAATCAAAGTGATGTCAATTAAAACAAAGATATAACACTTGGGTTTGTGAATGTGCAGGGAATTGAGTGGGAGTAGAAAATGGTATCATATTTCTGGAGAGTAGGTTAACAGCTTAACAGCTTCCTCTGAAAATGTTCATACTTGATTCTCAGCAGTTCCACGTCTGAAAATTTATCTGAAGGAAATCCTTGGGAGTATTTGCAAAAAAAAAAAAAAAAAAAAAAATCTAGCTTCAAGGATATTTAGCAGAGTTATTTATAATAACAAATTATTGGAAACTGCCTAAATATCCAGAAGTAGGGGGTTTGTTAACTGATCACATACACTGTAATATTTTGTAGCCATTAAAATAAATATTCTTATGAAATACTCAATTAAAACACATAACAATATGTTCATATTAATCCCATTTTGTTTATATATGGGAACATGTGTCTTTAAGAACACATACAGAAGTCTAGAAAGTAAAAACATCATCTTGAAAATGTTTTTTTCAGAGTGCTGAGTATAGCTATTATTTATTTTTCAAATTTATTTATACTGATTATGATTAAGGATCATAATCATAAAACATTTTTTTAATAAATCATAAAGTTTGTTTTAACTTGTTTTTTAAAAGGTAATGCAGCCTGGCACTCCAGTGCTGACTGTGGCTCTTAAAATGAGGAACTTAAAATAAAACACTGCAAGGGTAGAGTCTTCAGGGCTTGGCGCCGTGCTGAACTCAGGGAAGTGAGGTGGACAGTTCAGCCCCTGAGGCTGGGAATGAAGTCGTGAGAGTAATGTGGGAAAGAGGAGGAAGGGGTTGCTTTGTGTAGGGCATTGGATATTGATTATGTTGAGTTTGGTGTGTGCAGAGAAATCCAGGTGCAAATGTGTAACAAGTTGATGTCATCATCAGAGACCAGCCTGGTTGGAAAAACAGAAAGGGGCCATTTCAAAGCGAATAAAATAAGATTTTCTCCAAGTGTCTTTATAATTTTATTTATTTATTTTTGTATGAGCTGGGTCTTTGTTTCTGCTTGGGCTTTTCTCTAGTGGTGGTGAACAGGGACTCCTCTAGTTGTATGCCTGAGCTTCTCATTGTGGTGGCCTCTCCTGTTACAAAGCACAGTCTGTAGGGTGTGAGGGCTTCAGTAGTTGTGGCTCAGTAGTTTTGGTTCCTGTGTTGTAGAGCACAGGCTCAGTAGTTGTGGCACACGGGCTTAGTTGCTCTGTGGCATGTGGGATTCTCCTGGACGAGGAATTGCACCCATGTCTCCTGTACTGGCAGGTGGATTCTTTACCACTGAGCCACCAGGGAAGCCCTCCAAGTGTCTTTAGATTGAATAATGTAAGCTTACTGATACTGGCGACACTTTCCATGGGCAATTGGTAAAACCCTTTGGTTACCCAGAAAAGACATTCAGGCTATAGTTTTGATGACTGAACAGCAGGGTAGCCAGAGCCAGATTTTCTTTGAGTTGCCTTTTTCTTTTTGGGGGCCCTGTGGCCACGCAGCATGTGGGATCTTAGATCTCTGATGAGGGATTGAATTCACACCTCCTACAGAGGAAGTACAGAATCTTAACCACTGGACTGCCATGGAAGTCCCCCCATTTTTTTTTGTTGTTGTTGTTTGTTTTTCTTTTATTCTCTTCACTGGAGTATGGAGTTCACAGACCTGTGGTTATGAGCAGTCCTCGGTGCTCCTACATATCTCAGTCCATTTACCCAAAGTCTACAAATGTTCCTGTTCGTACAGATGGATCTGTTTCAGTGGAGCTGATAACATGGGAACATACACACATTCTCACAGATACAGTTCTCACTTGTGTCCGTATATGTGTTGATTTGTGTATGAGAACACCTAGAAATATAGGCACATCTGTTTTATTATGCCTCACAGATAATGCATTTTTTTAAACAAATTGTACATTTATGGCAACACTGTGTCAAACAAGTATATTGGCACCATTTTTCCTACAGCATTTGCTAACTTCATATCTCTGTGTCACATTTTTGTAATTCTCACAATATTGTGAACTGTTTCATTGTTATTATATTTGTTATTCTGATCTGTGATCAGTGTATTTTAATGTTAAAGGCTCAGGTGATGGTTAGCATTCTTTTAGCAATAATCTATTGAAAATTAAGGTTGTACATCATTTTAATACATAATGCTATTGTACACTTAGTAGACTACAATATAGTATAAACATAAATTTATTTGAACAGAGAAACAAAAAATTCATATAACTTTCTTTATTTTGTGATTTTCACATGATTGAGGTTGTCTGAAACCAAATCCAAAATATCTTCGAGTTCTGCCTGTACACACATGTGAGCCACATATGTACACACTGTAACCTGTCTGTGTGCAGAGAATGGCCCATCTATATTATACAGATTAGGGTTTAAAATAAGGTACAAAATGTCCTGAGGAACCTGTATTCAGGTCAAGAAACAAGAGTTAGAACTGGACATAGAACAAAAGACTGGTTAAAAATTGGAAAAAGAGTATGTCAAGCCTGTATATTGTTATCCTGCTTATTCAACTTATATGCAAAGTACATCATGTGAAATGCTGGGCTGGATGAAGCTCAAGCTGGAATCAAGACTGCCGTGAAAAATATCAATAAACTCAGTTATGCAGATGACACCAACCTTATGGCAGAAAACGAAAAAGAACTAAAGAGTGAAAGTGAAAGAGAAGAGTGAAAAAGCTGGCTTAAAACTCAACATTCAATAAACAATGATCACGGCATCCAATCCCATCACTTTGTGACAAATAGATGGGGAAACAATGGAAACAGTGACAGACTTTATTTTCTTGGTCTCCAGAATCCCTGTGGTCGGTGATTGCAGCCATAAAATTAAGACGCTTGCTCTTTGGAAGAAAAGTCTATGAGAAACCTAGACAGTGTATTAAAAAGCAGAGACATTACTTTGCCAACAAAAGTCCATATAATCAAAGCTATGGTTTTTGCAGTAGTCATGTATGGATGTGAGTGTTGGAAAATAAGGAAGGCTGAACGCCGCATAACTGATGCCTTTGAACTGTGGTGTTGAAGAAGACTCTTCAGAGTCCCTTGAACAGCAAGGAGATCAAACCAATAAATCCTAAAGGAAATCAATCCTGAATATTCATTGGAAAAACTTATGCTGAAGCTGAAGCTCCAGTACTTTGGCTCCCTGATGAAAAGAGCCAATTCATTGGGAAAGACCCTGTTGGGAAAGATTGAAGGCAGGAGGAGAAGGGGATGACAGAGGATAAGATGGTTGGGTGGCATCACCGACTCAATGGACATGAGTTTGAGCAAGCTCAGGGAGGTGATGAAGGACAAGGAGGCCTGGTGTGCTGCAGTCCATGGGGTCGCAAAGAGTTGGACATGACTGAGCGACTAAACAACAACAAATTATCTTATAGACATTGTATTATCTTCGTAATATAATAAAGTTAGCTAAACCCTCTTTTTCTTATGTTTAATATCTTTAAAGGTAAATTCTGCTTTGAAATGCCATGATTGATTTGACAGACTAAGATGTGAAACTTTAGAGATTCAAATCAGAAAATAGGATTCAATTCAGAAAATATGAAAATTCCCAAGAATTCTGATTATATAGCTCAGAAAGATTTAGTTGTTCCATTTAAAGCTGAATTTTAAAATTTTACTGATTTACAAATGATCAAAAGCATGTCTTACACTGTCATCAATTCCAGATTCTAAATAGAGATGAAATCATCTCTTGGGAAGCTTCCTTCGGGGAATTTGCAGTTGGGCTTCCCTGGTGGCTCAGATGGTAAAGAATCTGCCTGCAAGGCAGGAGACCCGAATTCCATCCCTGAGTCAGGAAGATCCCCTGGAGTAGGAAATGGCAACCCTCTGTACTATTCTTGCTTTGAGAATTCCATGGACAGAGGAGCCTGGCGGGCTACATTCCATGGGGTTGCAAAGAGCTGGACAAGACTGAGTGACTAATACTTTCTTTTACTTTCAAACTCATTGGTAAAAAAGGCCAGTTTCTACATACGTATTTGAATGCAGTTTTATTCCTTACCAGCATTTAACCTGCCCTGTATAGATTCTTTCACTTTATTGTTAGTCATTTAATTTCTCTCTGCTTTAGTATTAATAAATAGACTGACATGACATGTATTTTTTATTTTTCCAAAATTTAATTGTAAGTATTAATTTTTTAATAAACTGCCTTTTGTGCTGCTCTGATGAAAGTTCCCATGTAAATAGAAATTTTTCTTTGTGTTGTTTTTAACCTCATTATGTGCATTTTGTCTATTTTATATTTTAAGTTGTTTCAAGATAGAATGTAATTAAGATATTTAATATCAGGAAGTGATTTCATATTTATACCAAAGACTAACTCCTTTTAAAAGATCCCTGAGAAAGTGAGTAGTTGTGTATAACACTTATGACTTGCTGACAGCTTTGTACAATTACCCATGTAATTCTCAGTCAGATTACCCAGGCAGTAGGAATAAACCTAATTTAAAAACTGACTTCCTATGTACCACTTAGGAGACTGCTGTTTTTTCACTGCCAGCAGATTTTTTTTTAAGTTATCTTCTTGCTTTATTTATGAATGTTAATTACACACATACATACACATGTATACACATACACCACAAACAAAACATGTCTCCGCCTTTTAACCTACCACATAATGGATACTATGTGATAATCACAGAAAACAAACAATTTTTAGCATATTAAGCATTCCTTCAGGGAAATCTGACTTCCCTGGTGGTTCAGATGGTAAAGCGTCTGCCTACAATACAGGAGACCTGGGTTCGATCCCTGGGTTGGGAAGATCCTCTGGAGAAGGAAATGGCAACCCACTCTTGCCTGGAAAATCCCATGGAGGAGCTTAGTAGGTTACAGTCCGTGGGGTCACAAAGAGTTGGACACGACTGAGCAACTTCACTTTCACTTTCAGGGAAATCTGAATAAAACTACATAAGTAAATAAAACTGTAAGAAGGCATAAAATCACTCACATTTATATTACATATGCTTGGGTTGATGGTGGTCTCAAGGAGGGGCATTTGTAAATATCTGCCATTTTTGCTTGCCACAGTTTGGGGGTTGCATCTGGCATCTAGTGGGTAGAGTGCATTGCTACTGTCAAACATCTTACAATATGCAAGACAGTCCCCAGAAGCCCCAACAATGAATTATCTGAACCCAAATGTCACCAGGACCATGCTTGAGAAACTATAGACTACACTTTATATATAATAGAACTTTGAAAATTCGTCTTCAACAATCAGGGTTTAATTGCTCTGGGTCTCTTTACAGCGTGGCATTGTGGGAAGAACAGGAGCTGGAAAAAGTTCCCTCATCACTGCTCTTTTTAGATTGTCAGAACCTGAAGAACCTGACATTTGGATTGATGGGATCTGGACAACCAACATTGGACTTCATGATTTAAGGAAGAAAATGTCAGTTGCACCTCAGGTATGCACACCAGAGCATTCTCACATGTTCTTTTAATAAAGTATATAAGTTTCATTGCTTTTAATTTGATTTTTATTTTCAAGTTACATGAACAGGTTGATCCTTTTTTTCCCAATAGAGCACATTTTTAGCATCAGGTATTTTCAACAGACATTTTCATCGGATACCATGTTTTGTTTCTTTGTTCATTTATTAGTTTTGCGTGCATGTGATTTAATAACTTACTGAGATAAATTTCTGGACTCAGTCTTCCTCAGTTGCCACAATTTTATCCACTGATAACCACATAATTCTGAGAATAAAAGGATAAATGGTTTCTTTAGCACTGGAGATTTTCCTATAGGGAAACATGACTTTTAAGTGTTTTACAGATGGGATTTTGCTGTGGGAAATGAGGACATCTTTTCAAAGGTGATTATCTCCTTGGAGGACTTTATGTGAAACTGTTGGGCTTTGAGAATTACAGGGTATATAGATGCTGGGGAGACTTTGACAATTCATCCATTAGTAAATAATTTTCACCAGGGAGGTAGTATAGAATAGTGAAGTAGAGTAGGTAACTGAGAATTCTGTTTCTATGTACCTCAGTTTTATCTGTCTTACAAGGTAACTAACAGTACCAACCCCTTGAGCTGTTGTGAGGACAAAATAGGTCACTAAGTGTGATGTGCTTCACATAGACCCAGAAGTAACTGCTGTGATGGTGGAGCATGGAATTGGCCATTGGCTAGTCTTTTCCTGAACTCTGATTCTGTTTTCTTTTCTTCTGCATCTTAAAGAAGTATAATTTTCAGGGAGTGTTTGGGACTCTGGATTATATGCACAGTAGACACTCCTGTCATTCCTTGTGGTTAATTCATTCACCATAATTTGGTGAATATTTACTGAGAAAATATTATCCTCCAGGTATATAGCCAAGGGCAGCCTAGATCCTGTGTCCTCATCTTCCATCCTGTACTCTGCTTTGACAGACTTACTGATTTAAAAAAAAGAATTTGAATTTTTTAATATACTTGATAATCATCTGCCCATCAAAGGAATCTCAGAAAAAATACCCACTTGAGGTGTAAAACAGAAAGGAGATGAGACAAAATGAGCCAGGCAATTGTGCTTCCTGGAATGTGGGTGTAATGTGCCCTGAAATGCCTGTTTATTAGGAAGCATATAGAACATAGCACCCAAAGGGAAGGTGAATGTGGGCTTGGGTACTGCTGTTGCTACCTACCCGTGACCTCTAAAATACCTGGAATTACTCTAAGTACTTTTGAAACCAAGATATTCTTTTCAGATTATAGTGAAATGCCACCTCACGACCCTTAAGATGTCTGCTATCAAAGAAAAGAAAGAAAGAGAATGACAAGTGTTGGCGAAGACGTAGAGAAATTAGAAACCTTATTCATTGCTTGTAGGAATGTAAAATAGTGCAGCCACTATGGAAATCAAGTTGGTGTTTGCTCAGAAAAGTTGAAGATGGAATTGTCATGTGACCTAGCAATCCTACTTTAGAGTATAAACCCAAAAGAATTGGAAGAAGGGTCTTGAAGAGATAACCTCTACATGCATGCTACAACAGCACTATTCTCAACAGCAAAAATGTGGAGGCACCAAGAGTCCATTGACAGATGAATCAATAAAGTGTAGCATGTATACATAGAGTGGAATATTATTTGGCCTTAAAAAAGAAGAAAATTCTGACACATGCTATAACACAGGTGAACCTTGAGTAAATTAAACTAAGTGGAATAAGCCAGTCACAAAAGGACAAATACTGTATGATTCTACTAATAGGAGGTTCCTAGAGTACTAGATTCATGGATACAAGATGTAGAATAGTGGGTGCCAGAAGCTGTTGGGAAAGGGGAGTTGTTGTTTAATGGTACAGATTTTCAGTTCTGCAAGATGAAAGGATATCTGTGGCTGGAAGGTGGTGATGATTGTACAACAGTGTGAATGTATTTAATACCAGTGGACTGTGCACTTAAAGGTGGTTAAACTAGTAAACTTTATGTGTATTTTACTACAATTAAAACAATTTTTATTCGAAGGTGTTCCATTCAGGAAAAATGGGAAGAAATTTTTAGCACATTCAGTACCTATATTTAAAAATTTCCTCTGGCTATTAGATTTATGACTTGTGGTTACATAGAAAATAAATGAGCTTAGATTCCCAAGTATTATGTTTTGATGGTATTCCTCTCTGAAAAGGCCAAGTGAGATTATCAGTTAACAGAAATAAAGGGCATGTGTATAAAGTCCTTGGATACAAGGACTGAAACACATGCCCTACCTTATTTTTAATGCTTCTCAATAGGAAAAACGTTGTATGCTTGTGTACATAAAATATAAGTAAATATCATTAGATTATTCTTGGCTCTGCTAATAATGTTTGGAAGCACATCTGAGCAAAGACCAAACAAACCTTTGCATCACCATGTTTTGGTTCTGTCCTTTTGGTTTCCACCCTTCTTTTGAGTATGCTCTATATGCACACTCCAGACAGCATGCTTACAAAGTAGTCCTAAGCTTTGTATCCATGATTCTTGCCTTGGGAACCCTATCAATGGTATGGAAAGGCAAAAAGATAGGACACTGAAAGATGAACTCCCCAGGTCGGTAGGTGCCCAATATGCTACTGGAGATCAGTGGAGAACTAACTCCAGAAAGAATGAAGGGACGGAGCCAAAGCAAAAACAACACCCAGTGTGGGTGTGACTGATGATAAAATCAAGGTCTGATGCTGTAAAGAGCAATAGTCCATAGAAACCTGGAATGTTAGGTCCATGAATCAAGGCAAATTGGAAGTGGTCAAACAAGAGATGACAAGAGTGAACATCAATATTCTAGGAATCAGTGAACTAAGATGGACTGGAATGGGTGAATTTGACTCAGATGACCAGTATGTCTACTACTATGGGCAAGAATCTCTTAATAGAAATGGAGTAGCCATTGTAGTCAACAAAAGAGTCCAAAATGCAGTATTTGGATGCAGTCTCAAAAATGACAGAAGGATCTCTCTTCATTTCCAAGGCAGGCTATTCAATATCACAGTAATCCAAGTCTATCCCCCAACCAATAATGCTGAAGAAGCTGAAGTTGAATGGTTCTAATAAGACCTACAAGACCTTTTAGAACTAACATCCAAAAAAGATGTTATTGGGGACTGGAATGCAAAAGTAGGAAGTCAAGAAACACCTGGAGTAACAGGTAAATTCGGCCTTGGAATACGGAATGAAGCAGGGCAAAGGACAATAGAGTTCTGTCAAGAGAACACACTGATCACAGCAAACACCTTCTTCCAACAATACAAGAGAAGAATCTACACATCGACGTCACCAGATGACCAACACCAAAATCAGATTGATTATATTCTTTGCAGCAAAAGATGGAGAAGCTCTATATAGTCAGCAAAAACAAGACCAGGAGCTGACTATGGCTCAGATCATGAACTCCTTATTGACAAATTCAGACTTAAATTGAATACAGTAGGGTAAACCACTACATCATTCAGATATGATATAAATCAAATCCCTTATGATTATACAGTGGAAGTGAGAAATAGATTTAAGGGTCTAGATTTGATAGACACAGTGCCTGATGAACTATGGATGGAGGTTCATGACTTTGTATAGGAGACAGGGATCAAGACAATCCCCATGGAAAAGAAATGCAAAAACGCAAAATGGCTGTCTGCTGCTGCTGCTGCTGCTAAGTCGCTTCAGTCGTGTCCGACTCTGTGCGACCCCATAGACAGAAGCTCACCAGGCTCCCCCGTCCCTGGGATTCTCCAGGAAAGAATACTAGAGTGGGTTGCCATTTCCTTCTTCAATGAATGAAAGTGAAAAGTGAAAGTGAAGTCGCTCAGTCGTGTCCGACTCTTAGCGACCCCATGGACTGGAGCCCACCAGGCTCCTCCATCCATGGGATTCTCCAGGCAAAAGTACTGGGGTGGGGTGCCATTGCCTTCCCCGATGGCTGTCTGAGGAGGCCTTACAAATAGCTGTGAAAAGAAGAGAAGCAAAAAGCAAAGGAGAAAAGGAAAGATATACCCATTTGAATTCAGAGTTCCAAAGAATAGCAAGGAGAGATAAGAAAGCCTCCCTCAGTGATCAGTGCAAAGAAATAGAGGAAAACAACAAAATGGGAAAGACTAGAGATCTCCTCAAGAAAATTAGAGATACCAAGGGAACATTTCATGCAAAGATGGGCTTGATAAAGGACAGAAATGGTATGGACCTAACAGAAGCAGAAGATATTAAGAAGAGGTGGCAAGAATACACAGAAGAACTGTACAAAAAAAAAAAAAAAATCCTTACGACCTAGATAATCATAATGGTGTGATCTCTCGCCTAGAGCCAGGCATCCTGGAATGTGAAGTCAAGTGGGCCTTAGAAAGCATCACTACAAACAAAACTAGTGGAGGTGATGCAATTCCAGTTGAGCTATTTCAAATCCTAAAAGATGATGCTGATAAAGTGCTGCACTCAATATGCCAGCAAATTTGGAAAACTCAGCAGTGGCCACAGGATTGGAAAAGTTCAGTTTTCATTCCAATTCTAAAGAAAGGAAATGCCAAAGAATGTACAGGCTACTCCACAATTGCACTCATGTCACACGCCAGTAAAGTAATACTCAAAATTCTCCAAGCCAGGCTTCAAAAGTATATGAACTGTGAACTTCAAGTTGGTCAAGCTGGATTTAGAAAAGGCAGAGAAACCAGAGGTCAAATTGCCAACATCTGCTGGATCATCAAAAAAACAAGAGACTTCCAAAAAACATCTATTTCTGCTTTATTGGCTATGCCAAAACCTTTGAATGTGTGGATCACAATCAACTGTGAAAAATTCTGTAAGAGATGGGAATACCATACCACCTGATCTTGCTCTTGAGAAACATGTATGCAGGTCAGGAAGCAACAGTTAGAACTAGACATGGAACAACAGAATGGTTCCAAATAGGAAAAGGAGCACATCAAGGCTGTATATTGTCACCCTGCTTATTTAACTTAAATGCAGAGTACATCATTAGAAAACCTGGGCTGGATGAAGCACAAGCTGGAATCAACATTGCTGGGAGAAATATCAATAACCTCAAATATGCAGATGACACCACCCTTATGGCAGAAAGTGAAAAGAAGTAAAGAGCCTCTTGATGAAAGTGAAAGAGGAGAGTGAAAAAGTTGGCTTACAGCTCAACATTCAGAAAACTAAAATCATGGCATCCAGTCCCATCACTTCATGGAAAATAGATGGGGAAACAGTGGAAAACAGTGACAGACTTTATTTTTCTGGCCTCCAAAATCACTGCAGATGGTGATTGCAGCCATGAAATTAAAAGACACTTACTTCTTGGAAGGAAAGTTATGACCAACCTAGACAGCATATTAGAAAGCAGAGACATTACTTTGCTGACAAAGATCTGTCTAGTCAAAGCTATGGTTTTTCCAGCAGTCATGTATGAATGTGAGAATTGGACCATAAAGAAAGCTGAGTCCTAAAGAATTGATGCTTTTGAACTGCGGTGTTGGAGAAGACTCTTCAGAGTCCCTTGGACTGCAAGGAGATCAAACCAGTCCATCCTAACGGAGATCAGTCCTGGATATTCATTGGAAGGACTGATGCTGAATCTGAAACTCCAATACTCTGGCCACCTGATGCAAAGGGCTGGCTCATTTGAAAAGACCCTGATGCTGGGAAAGATTGAGTGCAGGAGAAGAAGGGGACAACATAGGATGAGATTGTTGGATAGCATCACTGACTCAATGGAGATATGTTTGGGTAAACCCAGGAGTTGGTGATGGGCAGTGAGGCCTGGCGTGCTGCGGTTCATGGGGTCATGAAGAGTCGGACATAACTGAGTGACTGAACTGAACTTGTATCCATGTAAATTCCATGTTATATGGTTGATCAAATAATGAGAATCTAGAGAGAACTTCCAATGTGTAAAGGATCCCAGGAAACCATTCAGAAGGCAGACAGGGGTAGAAAGTTTAAAACTGTAAACAAAGTGTCAACGTGACCCATAGTTTTATTCCTGCTTTGTCTCATATGACTGTGGGATCTTGTCGATGTCACCTGGTTGTGTCCTTATTCCAGGTCTGGGAATCATTGTCACACAGATTTGCTGTGAAGATGTAACTGGGTGTGAAAATGTTTGCCCCTGTGTCTAGTTCTTAGGAAATTTCAGTCAATAAGAACTATTGTTATTCTTAAGGATCAGGGCACAGAACTTTGTGTATTATTTCTGCTTAAGTAAAAAGAGTAGCACCTTCTGGATTGACTCTAGTCTTTAATTTCTGCTTATGTGTTTGTAGTCCTTGGTTATTTTCTTTATATTTATTGTTACAATATAAACTAAATTGTTTTTATAAATGTAAATAATAAAGCAAAGAAACAAAAAACACAGTAGGAATTTTGGGAAAAGTGTGACACAGAAATGTATCTGATGTTTTCCACAAAGAGCAAGAAGACAGACTAGCTTTTTTTTGTACTTTTATTTCTGGCTCCCCTCCCACCAGCTCTCTCCTGATCACCACATTGTACACACTGGTACTTTCTTATTTACTTACTTATACACCAAGACCTCTGGCCTTCTCAGTCCGCCTCACACTCTCAACTCTTTTCTTCTTTTCCTTGAGGACAGAGCCTATATTTCTCATGTCTGTTCCTCTAGTGCTTGTTACAATCCCTGGCAAGTTACAAGCGTACTGATAATTCCTAATATTTGTGGAATCATTAACATGCCTTAGCCACTTATCCTATCACTTCCTGCTTAATCCTCACAATTCTTTTGTTATCCTTACCTGACAGATTTAAAAATTGAGGCACTGGAAGCTTATCCCACTTATCAAGTAAGGGACAGAGTCAGGATTTATTTTGTGTGTGTATGTTTATTTTTTTAAATTGAAGAATAGTTGATTCACAGTGTTTCAGTAGTACAGTCAAGAGGTTCAGATATATATATTTATATATATAATTTTATATAAATATATATATATTTATATATACATTATATATATGCATGTATATACACACACATATATATTTTTTTCAGATCCTTTTATCATAGGTTATTGCAAGATGTTACAAATAGTTCCCTGTTCTATCAATAGATCCTTTTTTATCTATTTTGTATATAGTAGTATGTATCTATTATTACCAGATTTCTAATTTATCCTTCCCTATCTCTTTTCCTTTGGTACCCATTATTTGTTTTCTATGTCTGTGAGTCTATTTCTGGGTTGTAAATAAGTTAATTTCTATCATTTTTTAAGACTCCATATATAAGCAATCTCATATGATGTTTGTCTTTCTCTGTCTGACTTATTTCACTTAGCCTGACAATCTCAGAGTCCTTCCTTGTTGCTGCAAGTGGCATTGTTTGGTTCATTTATATGGCTGATAATATTCCATTGTGTGTGCATGTGTGTGTATACTCCACATCTTCTTCATCCATTTATCTGTCCATGGGCATATCTTGGCTGTTGTTAGGTAGTTCTGCTGTGAACACTTGGGTGCATGTATCATTTTTAATAAGGGTTTTTATCTTTTCTGGATATATGCTGAGTATTAGAGTTGTGGGATCACATGGTAATTCTTTTTCTGCTTTTAAGGAACCTCCGCATTGTTTTCCATAATAGCTGCACCAGTTTACATTCCCACCAACAGTGTAGGAGAGTACCCTTTCTCCACACCCTTGCCAGCATTTATTATTTGCAGACTTTTTCATGATAGCCATTCTGACCAGTGTGAAGTCATACCTCATTGTAGTTTTGATCTGCATTTCTCTAATAATTAGCCATGTCGAGAATCTTTTCATATGCCTTTCAGCCATCTGTATTTTTCTTTGGAGAAATGTCTATTTAGATCTTTGGTCCATTTTTTTATTTTTTTTTTGTGTGTGTGTGTCTTTGATATTGAGCTCTATAAGCTGTTATATATACAGAAATTTCTTGCATTTATATAGACTAAAATCAAAGTAACAGATTTCTGTTACTTTGAAAGATATACACAATGGAATATTACTCAGCCATTAAAAAGAATACATTTGAATCAGTTCTAATGAGGTGGATGAAACTGGAGCCTATTATACAGAGTGAAGTAAGCCAGAAAGAAAAACACCAATATAGTATGCTAACGCATATATATGGAATTTAGAAAGATGGTAACAATAACCCTGTATATGAGACAGCAAAAGAGACACTGATGTATAAAACAGTCTTTTGGACTCTGTGGGAGAGGGAGAGGGTGGGATGATTTGGGAGAATGGCATTGAAATATGTATAATATCATATATGAAATGAGTCGCCGGTCCAGGTTCGATGCACGATACTGGATGCTTGGGGCTGGTGCACTGGGACGACCCAGAGGGATGATATGGGGAGGGAGGAGGGAGGAGGGTTCAGGATGGGGAACACATGTATACCTGTGGCAGATTCATTTTGATATATGGCAAAACCAATACAATATTATAAAGTTAAATTTTTTAAAAAAAGATTTCCCTTACTTTCTGAAAGATTTCTCTTTCAGAAAGAAAAATTAGGAATCAACCTCATTGACCATCATGTCAAAGGGAAAAAAAAATAAAAACAATGCTAGGAATAACTAGAAATAAACCTACTTAAGAAGGCAAAAGACCCTTAATCTATAAGATGCTGATGAAAGAAATTGAAGACAACACAAATAGATGGAAAGATATACTGTGTTCTTAGATTGAAAGGATCAATGTTGTTAAAAATGAGAGAACTCTACAAGGCAATTTACAGATTCAGTGCAATCTCTATCAAATTACCAATGGCATTTTTCACAGAACTAGAACAAAAGAAAAATTTTGTTTTAAATTTATACAGAAACAGAAAAGACCTCAAATAGCCAAAACCATCTTGAGAAAGAAGAACACAGCTGGAAGATTCACAGTCTCTGACTTCTAACTGTACTATAGACACACAATAATGAAAAGTATATTTCTGTCACAGAAACCAGGCACATAGATTAATGGAACAGGTTAAAAAACCCAGATATAAACCCATGCACTTATGGTCAAGTAATCTAAGACAAAGAGATAAGAATATGTAATGGATAAAAGACAATCTCTTCAATAAATAGTGCTGGAAAATCTGGGCAACTATATGTAAAAGAATGAAATTAGAACTTTGTCTAATAATGTAGACAAAAATAAAGTCAAAATAAATTAAAAACCTAAAGATTTGTAAGACAAGATCCTAGAGGAAAACATAGAATACTCTTTGACATAAATCACAGCAACATGTTCTAAAGTCTTTGTAAGAAAAGAAAAAATAAAGGGGACCTAGCTAAAAGAATTTGAAGCACCAAGTAAACCATAAATAAAACTGAAAAACAGCCTCTGGAAAGGAAGAAAATATTTGCAAATGTTGCAACCAACAAGGTATTAATTTCCAAAATATACTAACAGGATTCAAATTTAAAGAGATTCCCAACTCCAGAGCCTGAGCAGCAAATTACTCTGCTTGTGCCTTCAAGTAGCTGTTGAGTGTGGTCCATGTACAACTGATTTGTATCATGATTCATGTGCCTCCGTGTGCATACACACACACAGAGGAACAAAAATTTCACAAATAACATTACTCTTGCTCTGTGCTCTGATATTTTCTGTGATACAGCTCTATTCTAGTTCATTTAAATGACAAAATGATGGTCACGCGGCACAAAATTGATTTCCTGATCCATTCGTTGCGCCTGCATTTTGACAAACACTGTCCCTCACTATCCCCCTGCTGGGGGCTTCTGGTCCACGTTAGCATCACAACAGGAGCTTCCCTGTTATTCCAGATTCTCAGAGCAGCCCTGCAAGGCTAACCCCAGTTTGCAGTAAGTCTTGGGAAGGTTAATAATTTACCCTGAGTCTAATAACTAATGAGCAGTAAAATCAGAACTGAGAATTGTCTGACTCCAAGTTTATTTTTTTCTATAAATGTTAATTGAACTAAATTATGTTCTCATCAGATATTTTCCTGAATTTTTTTAAACATAACATAACAGTTTATGTTAAAAAATCCTCAAAAGGATTCCCCAAACCATAATAAAAGCAAGTAAGTATGGAGCAAAGCCAGAAGATACTACTCCTAATGCCCTATCCCTTATTTGGACAGCATCAGTTTTGAAATGGGTTTGTTTGTTTATGTGTGTTGGGCTAATAAGTGTCAGAAGGACATACTCAAACTCTTACCTCTCCCCAGTCAAGAGCCCTTTGTCTTTACAGTGACTTACTAGCTCAGAGGTGAAGAAAGTCTGTTGGTTTGGTTACATGAAGTTAAGTTGTCTAAGTGCAGAAAACTTAAATCTCTGTTCCCCCCAAATGAATAGGAAGCAGAGATGCTTGTGTCTCAACACCCTAATTTAGGGAAGCTGAGAGCAGACTCTGCAGAAGGGGAGCCCAGTCCTGTTTCTTTGAGTTGCCCCACTCAGGTGAGCCACTCAGATAATGAACTTGCATCATCTTCCCTGGCTGCCTGCTCTCTGTGATCCTTGGAGCAGCAGCGAGCTTCTAGATTACTCTCTCTACCTCTCTCCCAGGCTCTTCCCACCATCCTGCTGACCCTGCATGAGCAGATCAGAATTGGGGGAGATGGGATAGCAGCAAGGACCTGGATAGGAACCGAGACAGGGGAGTGGGGACATAGACCATCAGTCCTGGGGGATCTTTTGAAGATGAATACTGTGTTTTAAAGAAGGTACTCCTCAATTTGTGTTCAAAATTCAGGAATGAGCAAAAATGAAAGCTCTTCCTAAATTATTTCCTTGAACAGAACAGGTAGGATGTATGTTCATCCTTTGTGCTGAGGATCTGAAGTAGGTTGATGTACAAAGTAAGTTGATGAACAAAGGATGTATGTTCATCCTTAGTGCTGAGTATCTGAAGTAGTTAAGTATGTTTCTCAGAAAGAACACTGATTGAGATTATGTTCAGCGAGCAGCTGCATATCTGAAAGAATCTGGAAAATGAAGTGAAGATGGAGAAAAGAGGAGTGTTTGGAAGCAGCCTCCCCTTGCCAGCCCACGTCATCTGTTTTAACCTGATGGAAACAACTGAAGGGTGAAAAATTGCCTGCATGTAGGAATCTTAGGGTTGATAATTACAAAGAGTAAAAAAAAAAGTTTTGTGAAAATCTGAAATAGAATATTCCCCTAACAAGGAACTCTTACCATTGCACAGATGGTTATTTGGTCTTGGTCTTAAATTCAAGAGTTTTAAGGGAGACCTTAAATTTGGGTCTTGGGAGTTTTCAGTTCAATAATCATCTTGAAATGTATGAGCAGTGATTTCACGACTTTGGAGGCATATTGGCCACTTAATCAACTTTGTGCAATAAAGCTCCTGTATAATTTCTTTTTAATTTTGGATTTTGCTTAGGGATACACATTTTTTGGGGCCACACCCTGAGTCTTCTGCATTCATTTGTCTCTCACAAGACTTAAAACAGAGACAATATTGAAAGAAGGTACAGGAGGCTCTCTGAGTGTCATTCTTCTTCATGACTAGGAAAAAGAAATGTCTGTCTTCTTCATCTTCTCAGGCTTTTGTGAAGTGAGGAGGAAAGTCTAGCCCCAAGATCAGGCAGGATTTTGAGGCTGGTGATTCCGAGCAGTTCCGGGCACTTGTGGAAGTGTCAGGTCTCCTCTTGTTCCCACAAGTGTGCATCCCCTTGTTCTGCCCCCTTCCCTGAAAGGAGCCAGTTGGGCTCTTCTCTGCTGGCCGTATCCTTGTGGCCTGACTTACTAGAGCCTTCCAGAGGAAAATGTAAATGGTCTACAGGAGCTTTTGAACAAGATCCTCTCTTGAAACTTGGTAAAAAGGAAAGGAATGTGAAGTTGCTCAGTTGTGTCAGACTCTTTGCGAACTGGTGGACTGTAGCCTACTAGGCTCCTCCGTCCATGGGATTCTCCAGGCAAGAATACTGGAGTGGGTTTCCATTTCCTTCTCCAGGGGTTCTTCCTGACCCTGGGATTGAAACTGGGTCTCCCGCATTGCGGGCAGACGCTTTACCCTCTAAGCCACCAGGGAAGTCCTGAAACTTGGAAGGACACATACATTTCTAGGGTAATTTACTTGTGGCTCCTCCTAAAGTTGAACAGGAAAAGTTATTTGAATAATTTTATTATGACCCAGTCATAATGGGTTTCAGGTCATCCTGACCTTGCAGTTAGTAGTAAGGAGGCTCTGTGAGGCAGATCATCCTGATGCACAGGTGAGAGAATGTGGGATCAGGGTGATGTAGAATCTAAGGAGATCTCTCCTTGGACAGAGATGCTGCAGACCCCAGGAGGTGACATCTTTTTGCACATGTGAGGATGTTCTTTCACACAAATGGAGAGATTCCATATCCTAGAAGACTGTTTGACCAGTGGAGAAAAGATCCTAGTTTATTCTTCAGTGTCAGTGTGTAAATATTTAATGGTTTTGCTTTGAGGCACAAACCTCAACTAATCATGTTATTGATATTTCCCAGTCACACTAAGATTGACAATTAATTTATGTAGATCTTGATGTAAAGTTTCTCTAGTAATTGTATCCTCAGTTTGCGTGTGTGTGCTTAAGTCCATGGAAGCCTTTTTTTTTTTTTTAAAGAATCAAATCCTCCTTTCTTTTCTTCAGGTTTTTTCTTAAGATAAAAAATTTCTTCAACACTTTTTTCTTCTGTTAATGTTCAGTAGTCTGGAGGATATTTTGTAGCACGCTTTGTACATGGAAAATTATTTTATAGATAACATTTTCTAAACACATTTGCAATTTTATTATTAATAATTACAGTAAATTTGATATTTTATATTTTAATTCTGATCTGTAAGCATTGGGATATAATGAAAAGAGGTTACGTTAATAACATTCAGTATTTTGGGGTATTTAGGAACCTGCTTTATTCACTGGAACAATGAGGAACAATCTGGATCCTTTTAATGAACATACAAATGAGGAACTGTGGAATGCCTTAGAAGAGGTAATTTATTAATATTAAATATAATTAATTGTTAGTATCAGTATCCATGCATGTACATTTAGAGCATTGCAGGTAATTAAGAGGAGTTTAACAATTTAACTGACTTTGATTACCACCTAGAATAACACTGATAACATGTGTACACTTACAATGTTTATTAATTGATGATGATGAAAAACAATATAATGCCATGTTTCCATTTTAGCTTTTTCCTTAAAACCTTGAATGACTAGACACATTATCTTGTCCTTTGCAGAGCGCTAAATTAGACATTAAAGCTGTGGGGTCAAATTCTACTAGTGATCTAGTGACGTAATTACCCTAATTACCCTCCAGATCAGATCAGATCAGATCAGTCACTCAGTCGTGTCCGACTCTTTGCGACCCCATGAACCGCAGCACGCCAGGCCTCCCTGTCCATCACCAGCTCCCGGAGGTCACCCAGACTCGCATCCATCGAGTCAGTGATGCCATCCAGCCATCTCATCCTCTGTCGTCCCCTTCTCCTCCTGCCCTCAATCCCTCCCAGCATCAGAGTCTTCTCCAATGAGTCAACTCTTCGCATGAGGTGGCCAAAATACTGGAGCTTCAGCTTTAGCATCATTCCTTCCAAAGAAATCCCAGGATTGATCTCCTTCAGAATGGACTGGTTGGATCTTCTTGCAGTCCAAGGGACTCTCAAGAGTCTTCTCCAACACCACAGTTCAAAAGCATCAATTCTTCAGTGTTCATTTTATTCCTTTGGTCTTAGGGAACATCTACTAAGTGGAGACAATAGTAGTTTTTCATTATTAACTGAAAGATGTGAATGAGATCAGACCAATAAAATGAGGAAGTTTCATAGTAAAGTGTCTATAAAAGTATATTTTATAGTTGGAATGTGAGAAGAAGACAGAAAAAAGAGATTCACACAGTCATGCCTGACTCTTTGCAGTCCCACAGACTGTAGCCTGCCTGGTTCCTCTGTCCATGGACTTCTCCAGGCAAGAATACTGGAGTGGGTTGCCATTCCATCCTCCAGGGGATCTCCCCAACCCAGAGATCAAACCTGAGTCTCCCACATTAGAGGCAGATTCTTTATTGTCTGAGCCACCAGGGAAGCCCTGGAATGTGAGAATGATTATTTATTGGTGATTATGTCATTTTAATGCTGCATCATGAATGCAGGTAACAGAACCCTGGAGAATTTGCTGAGCTCTTGTATGGAGAGGTTCATTTCTGGAGAATTTTCTGTCATTTGTGTCATGTTTCCCCTTGCTCCACTTCTTTGAATTCCCTCACCCTTGGTGAAACATTTTTGACTATTATCTTGCTGTTGGTTTGAATATTTAATGCAAATTATCTTGTGTATTTGCCCTCATTTTACAAATTGATTCTACTGTGGGCAGAAACTCTAGACTTCTAAATCATAGACAGTCTTTGAATTTTTCACAGGACCTAGCTTAGTCTTTTGCTTCTAAAAAGTAAGCACACACATTCCTATACACTAACAATGAAATATCAGAAAGAGAAATTAGGAAACGACCCCATTACCATTGCAACAAAAATAAAAAAATACATAAGAATAAACCTACTTAAGGAGGCAATGCCAAAGAATGCTCAAACTACCGCACAATTGCACTCATCTCACATGCTAGTAATGTTCAAAATTCTCCAAGCCAGGCTTCAGCAATATGTGAATCATGAACTTCCAGATGTTCAAGCTGGTTTTAGAAAAGGCAGAGGAACCAGGGATCAAATTGCCAACATCCACTGGATCATGTATAAAGCAAGAGAGTTCCAGAAAAACATCTACTTCTGCTTTATTGACTATACCAAAGCCTTTGACTGTGTGGATCAGAATAAACTGTGGAAAATTCTGAAAGAGATGGGAATACCAGACCACCTGACCTGCCTCTTGAGAAACTTATATGCAGATCAGGAAGCAACAGTTAGAACTGGGCATGGAATAACAGACTGGTTCCAAATAGAAAAAGGAGTAAGTCAAGGCTGTATATTGTCACCCTGTTTATTTAACTTATATGCAGAGTACATCATGAGAAACGCTGGGCTGGAAGAAGCACAAGCTGGAATCAAGATTGCCAGAACTATCAATAACCTCAGATATGCAGATGACACCACTCTTATGGCAGAAAGTTAAGAGGAACTAAAAAGCCTGTTGATGAAAGTGAAAGTGGAGAGTGAAAAAGTTGGCCTAAAGTTAAACATTCAGAAAACGAAGATCATGGCATCTGGTCCCATCACTTCATGGGAAATAGATGGGGAAACAGTGGAAACATTGTCAGACTTTATCTTTTGGGGCTCCAAAATCACTGCAGATGGTGATTGCAGCCATGAAATTAAAAGACTCTTACTCCTTGGAAGGAAAGTTATGACCAACCTAGATAGTTTATTGAAAAGCAGAGATATTACTTTACCAACAAAGGTCCGTCTAGTCAAGGCTATGGTTTTTCCAGTGGTCATGTATGGATGTGAGAGTTGGACTGTGAAGAAAGCTGAGCACCGAAGAATTGATGCTTTTGAACTGTGGTGTTGGAGAAGACTTTTGAGAGTCCCTTGGACTGCAAGGAGATCCAACCAGTCCATTCTAAAGGAGATTGGTCCTGGGTATTCTTTGGAAGGACTGATGCTGAAGCTGAAACTCCAGTACTTTGGCCATCTCATGCGAAGAGTTGACTCATTGGAAAAGACTCTGATGCTGGGAGCGATTGGGGGCAGGAGGAGAAGGGGATGACAGAGGATAAGATGGCTGGATGGCATCACTGACTCAATGGACGTGAGTTTGAGTGAACTCGGGGAGTTGGTGATGAACATGGAAGCCTGGCCTGCTGTAATTCATAGGGTTGCAGAGTCGCTGAGCGACTGAACTGAACTGAAGGAAGCAAAGGATAAGTACTCAGAAAACTGTAATTTACTGACAAAGGGAACGAAAGTTGACATAAACAGATTGAAGATATATTCTTGGATTTGAAGAATCAATATTGTGAAAATGGCTATACTACCCAAAGAATCTACAGATTCAATACAATCCTTGTCAAACTACCAATGGCATTTTTCATAGAATTAGGGCAAAAATTTTTATAATTTGTATGGAAACACAAGGCAATCTTAAGAAAGAAAATATTAAGCTGGGGATTAGGTTCCTTGATTTCAGACTACATTATTAAGTTGGCCAAAAAGTTCATTACCTAAGATATTATAGAAAGACCCAAATGAACTCTTTGACAAATTCACTGCAGAGCTACAGTAGTCAAGATGGTATGGTACTGGCATGAAAAAAGAACAGCAATATAGATCAATGGAACAGTATAGAAAGCCCAGAGATAAACTCACATACCTATGGTCACCTAATCTATGACAAAGGAGGTAAGAATATAGAATGGAGAAAAGACATCTCTTCAATAAGTGATGCTGGGAAAACTGGATGGCTACATGTAAAAGAATGAAATTAGAATACTCCCTAATACCATATTGGAGAAGGAAATGGCAGCCCACTCCAGTATACTTGCCTAGAGAATCCGGTGGACATAGGACTCTGGTGGGCTGCTGTCCATAGTGTTGCACAGAGTCAGACACTACTGAAGTGACTTAGCATGCATGCATGCATTGGAGAAGGAAATGGCAACCCGTTCCAGTATTTTTGCCTGGAGAATTCCAGGGACAGAGCAGCCTGGTGGGCTGCCATCTGTGTGGTTGCACAGAGTTGGACACAACTGAAGCAACTTAGCAGTAGCAGCAGCAGCTAATACCATATACAAAAATACTCAAAATGGATTAAAGACCTAAATGTGAGACCAGACCCACTAAAACTCTTAGAGAAAACAAAGGAAAAACACTCTTTGACATAAATAACTACCAAATTTTCGATTGCTCTCATTTCAGAGAAGTGTGGCATAGTTCTTTAATAATGTTGTTGTTGTTGTTGTTGTTGTTGTTACACAAATCTGAGTAATTGTTCTTGTTGTTTTGAATTGATGTATTTGTCATTTAGTGTTATCCTTCCAGGCAAGCTCTGAAATCTGTAATATGTAGATGAGCCTTGATTGCGAGCAGGCTGATTTGGATGGAGCTTGTATATTTCCAGCCACAGATTCTGGTTTCTGCAGGATATCAGCACTGAGTCTTTACACACCCACCTGGCTTTCCATTAATATTAGGACTTTGTTTTCCTAAATCAGGCCAATTGCTTTACCTTTTCCTGCCCCCAAGGAAGTGCACCTCTGATTTCATTTAAGTATTTGAGTCTAGAGTGAAATTATAGAAGAGAAGAGGGGAGAGCAGTTACCTATAAAATATAATAAAAGATAGGATGATCCAGTGATCTTGCTGAAGAATGCTGAAGAAGCTGCAGTTGAAAGTGAAACAGGAGAGTGAAAAAGTTGGCTTAAAACTCAACATTCAAAAAACGAAGATCATGGCATCTGGTCCCATCATTTCATGGCAAATAGATGGGGGAACAATGGAAACACTGAAAGACTTTATTTTGAGGGCTCCAAAATCACTGCAGATGGTGACTGCAGCCATGAAATTAAAAGACACTAGCTCCTTGGAAAAAAAGCTATGACAGCATATTACTTTAAATATTACATTACTTTGTCAACACAGTTCCATCTAGTCAAAGCTATGGTTTTTCTAGTAGTCATGTGAGAGTTGGACTATAAAGAAAGCTGAGTGGCAAAGAATTGATACTTTTGAACTGTGGTGTTGGAAAAAACACTTTAGAGTCCCTTGAACTGCAAGGAAATCCAACAAGTCCATCCTGAAGGAAATCAGTCCAGAATATTCATTGGTAGGACTGATGCTGAAGCTGAAACACCAATACTTTGGCCACCTAATGCAAAGAACTGATTTATTAGAAAAGGCTCTGATGTTGGGAAGGATTGAAGGCAGGAAGAGAAGGGGATAAAGAGGATAAGATGGTTGGATGGCATCACTGACTTGATGGACTTTAGTTTGAGTAAGCTGCGGGAGTTGGTGATGGACAGGGAAGCCTGGCATTGTGTAGTCCATAGAGTCGCAAAGAGTAGGACATGACTGAGCGACTGAACTGAATTGAACTAATTGATCTTGAATTCACAGGACAGATTTAATGGTGAAATTATGACATTTTAAGAAAAATACTGGAAGTACTGGTAAGTTATTTTTCTATTTGTTTCTCTGCTGCTGCTAAGTCGCTTCAGTTGTGTCTGACTCTGTGCGATCCCATAGACAGCACCCACCAGGCTCCCCCATCCCTGGGATTCTCCAGGCAAGAACACTGGAGTGGGTTGCCATTTCCTTCTCCAATACATGAAAGTGAAAAGTGAAAGTGAAGTAGCTCAGTCGTGTCCGACTCTTAGTGACCCCGTGGAGTGCAGCCTACCAGGCTCCTCGGTCCATGGGATTTTCAGGCAAGAGTACTGGAGTGGGGTGCCATTGCCTTCTCCAGCTGTTTCCCAGCTGATACATTTTTTCACAGATTCTCAGGTAGAAAAATTACTCTAGAATTTTAGAACACATTGTTCCATGGACAGAGAGGCAACTTTTATCTAAATTCTAAAAATGATGAAGTGGTAGAAGAGGTAGATAATACTAAGATCTACCTTTATTTAAACTACATTTGGAGCTTTCTATAGAAAGAAATAGACGTTAGTCTATTTCAAAAGTGAAGTATGTGGTTTCCATATATTGCTTCTGGAATTTACTGTGTTAACTTTGCTAATATCACTTAGAGAAATCATCCCATCATTGTTTTTCTCTAGGAATTGCTTTTTTATGACTATTTTAAAGAAAACCCACCAAATCTTTCATTGAAAGCATACATATATGATAAAAAAAATTCCTGAAGAAATAGAATAGTGGGGTGATTTATCACTCTAAGTGTGTGTGTGTGTGCATGCTTGATCATGTCTGACTTTTTTGTGACCCTCTGTGGAACTATAGCCTGCCAGACTCGTCGGTCCATGGAGTTTTCCAGGCAAGAAATACTGGAGTGGGTTGCTGTTTCCTCCTTCAGAGGATCTTCCCAAACCAGGAATTGAACCCACATCTCTTGCATCTCCTGCATTTGGCAGGAGGATTCATAATCACTGTACCACCTGGAAAGCCTGTCACTCTAAGAGGTGATCACTAAATCAGTGAGATCAATTTTTATATGAACTCAAAACCATCGTTATTAGTGTGTAAGTGGTGCCAAACTGGACATGTGAACCCAAACTCACAGAGGTGGCCTGAGAGTGAGTAGGAGGGAACCACTAATTTTTCCTCTTTTAAAGTCCTCTAGTTCTGTTTCCTCCTCCTTCCTTGAGAGAGATGGACATTCAGAAGGGAGGCAGTCCAATGGATGCTGCCCATCTCATCATGGTTATTTTTCATGATATGCTGAGAATACATTTTTCATATAGTGTAAACTAGCCACCTTACTGTAAATTGACAAAAATTCATCAGTTAATTAGTGCTGATAGGGGCACTAAGAAGCAAGATAATGCTGCAAGTATAACATGAATGTACCTGAAGAGGAAGCACCTTATCACTCAAAGGCTAAAAGAGCACAGTAGATAAAACTCTCAAAATGAATCACCAATGTGTCGCTTCTGTTAAAAAAAATGAAAACAAAATAGTTGGGATTCTGGGATATGAAGTTAAGCATATGGTCTGTTCTGTCAAAACTGGGGAAGAAATCACGTAGTCAAATGTTTGATGTTGATAGTGTCTGTGTTTGGACGAAAATGTGCCTCATCACACAGGAAACTGAGATACAGAAACCTGGGCATCAGCAGCCTCTGCATCAGGAACCACTGATGCAGTGGTTCAGTCCTTGTGGTGGAGACAGATCACATGTTCACTTCCGGGCCTTGTGTTAGGTGAATGGGCTCTCCCTTTACTTCCTTTACTGCCAGTCCTGCTCTAGTAAAAGCTCTTCCTCATCTGTAGATTGCATTTCCCTTTCTCCTTCAGTCCACAACAGCCTTTCTTTTTTGAAAAGTAAGAAGGTTCCACAAAATATAGAAACCATCTGACATCTGTGTTGATCTCCTGAGAGAGATGTTGGGGCCTGGTTGGTAGATTCAGTTCATGTAGTAGGTTACATTGAAATGTTTATAGTGATAGAAATAGGGTGCCTTCAATTTCAGTGTATTATTTTTCAATTTTGCTATATTCTGTTATTTTCCCAAACTCAAAAACAGTCTGAAGGATTCTCTACTGAGATGTATAGTTTTGGATAGTATTATATACTCCATTTTCCTTACATCACAACTTTTTCAGTGCTTTCCACTGTTTAAAGTGTGAGGTTGTGATATCTTGGACCCAGTTAATTGTTATAATATATTCCTTTTACACTTAAACTTAATAATAAGATAGTGTTATGTATAAATTATTTATATATGTGGATTTATTTTCTAATTTATAGGAACAGATGTGTTACATGATGGGATTCACTCATGCCTTCATCAGGCAACAAATATCTCCTGAGAGCTTGTTAGACAGGCAGTAGCAAATTGTAGGGCTATCACAGTCATCAAAAGACAAAATCTCTACCCTTGGAGCTTAAATTCTCTTGGAGAGGGTGGAAAACAAGTCGATGCATATGTAACAAGGTCTCAGTGTTGATATATGCAAAGGAGGAAAATGGAGCAGAACATGAAGAGAGGCTAGCTGACAGCATTATTAATATTGGGCTATATCTATTGATCTGTCATAAATTCTACATGTACTGATTTATTTTATACTCTATCAATGTTAGGAGGTACCCATCTTTACAATTATGATAATATAGTCTTAGAGCTTAGGAAGCTAAGGTAGAATAAGTTTAGAAACTTGCCCAGTTGGCAGAGCCAGGCAGGACTTATGCCCAGGCTGTCTGGCTTTAAGTCTTCTTTTTTTTTCCCTTTGTCTGTGCTGGTTCTTCATTGCTGCTTGTAGGCTTTCTCCAGTTGTGGCAAACAGGGCCTAATCTTAGTGGCAGTACACAGCTTCTCACTGACGTGGCTTCTTCTGTTGTGACACCTGGACTCTGGAGCACACAGGCTTCAGTACTGTGGCCTACAGGCTCAGGAGTTGCAGCCTGTGGGCTCTAGGGTATGGGCTCAGTAGTTGTGGCACATGGGTTTACTTGCTCCTTGCCATGTGGGATCTTCCTGGACCAGGGATGAAACCCATGTTCTGTGCATTGGCAGGTGGATTCTTAACCACTGGATGGACCCCCAGGGAGTCCGAAGCCTCCAATTTATTGTTTTAAAATGTTCAAATCACAGGAACATGGAAGCAATAGTGTGATGAACACATATACAAATTCATCCGGATTCATCAGCTGTTAGTGTCTTCCCATATTTTCTCCATCAATATAATCTATATTTTGCTGAATTGTCTGTAAGTTGTAGAAATGTTTATTAAAAGTTGGATTTCACCTTTAAATACAAAAATGTACACCTTGTAAGAACAAGGACGTTCCCTTATATGTCCTAACACAGTCATGTCAATCAATAAATTTAACAGTAATATTATACTATTATCTGGTATGTTTTCAGATTCTCTAATTGTAGCTCCTAGTTATTATTGTCTCTGCTTCTATTGTCCTTTTTTCCCATTTTAATACTTAATTATAATTTGATTTTATCATTACAATACAGAGGGACTTCATATTCATATATTCTCATAACCATCCCTGATTTATAAATGAAGACAGAATCTCAGAAATTAATTTTCTGAAAAACATTTCCCTTCACAACGCTTTTTCCTTGTGACGCCAATATGGACAAACTCGAAGGAACGTATAAAATTAAATTAGTGATGAGATGTCATCCAAGTCAGAGGCAAGTGTGAGTCAGGATGTCAGCCTTAAGCAAGTCCAACCACTTGCACCACAATCCAAAGCTTACTCTAGAGTTTATGTACTTTTCATGCTAACACTACCTATAAATACCATATTTAATCCTAACTCAGAATTCCCTTTTCATGGGATCAGACTCCCATCTGGAGCACAATTCAGGTTCATATACATAGATGTGCTCCAGCATTTAGGATACCTGAAAATGAAAAATTAAAAACGCTGCTCACTCATCCTTGGTGTGTTGTTATCTGACATTGTAAAGTGTTAGATAATTTGTCAGCCATCACTCATCAATCTGTTGGTCTCTTAATTTGGAATGTATTTCTTCTTTGTTATTAAACTTCAAGTAAAGCCTGAGTTTGGTTCTCTCTATATAATACTTTTCCAAAATAAATATTTATTGAACTGATCCCTACCACCAAATGTAGTTTCAGATTATCTTTGGCAGTTAAAAGTTTGTTTTTTCTAATCTTTGGAGTATAACTTTACGAAGATAGATTAATATAAACATCACCTATATCCATATTCTGGGGGAAATAATATGTTGTGTCTTATTTTTTATGAGTTTTCATTCACTGCAAGGCATTTAAGATATTGACGAAAATGCACTTGATTGGTCCACTATTTATAGAATTAAACTTGGGAAAGAACCATCACCAGAGCAGGTTCCAGGATTACTAATGTATAAGGTGCAGTTTGCAATTGTTTGAATTTGTGTATTTTTAATTCAGTTCGGTCACTCAGTCGTGTCCGACTCTTTGTCACCCCATGAACCACAGCACACCAAGACTCCCTATCCATCACCAACTCCCGGAGTCTACCCAAACCCATGTCCACTGGGTCAGTGATGCCATCCAACCATGCCATCCTCTGTCAACCCCTTCTCCTCCTGTCCTCAATCTTTCACAGCATCAGGGTCTTTTCAAATGAGTCAGTTCTTCACATCAGGTGGCCAAGTATTAGAGTTTCAGTTTCAACATCAGTCCTTGCAATGAACACCCAGGACTGATCTCCTTTAGGATGGACTGGTTTGATCTCCTTGCAGTCCAAGGGACTCTCAAGAGTCTTCTCCAATACCACAGTTCAAAAGTATCAATTCTTCAGTGCACAGCTTTCTTTATAGTCCAACTCTGACATCCATACATGACTACTGGAAAAACCATAGCCTTGACTAGACAGACCTTTGTTGACAAAGTAATGTCTCTGCTTTTTAACGTGCTGTCTAGATTGGTCATAACTTTCATTCCAAGGAGTAAGCATCTTTTAATTTCTTGGCTGCAGTCACCATGTTCAGTGATTTTGGAGCCCCCCAAAATAAAGTCAGTCACTGTTTCCACTGTTTCCCTACCTATTTGCCATGAAGTGATGGAACTGGATGCCATGATCTTAGTTTTCTGAATGTTGAGCTTTAAGCCAACTTTTTCACTCTCCTCTTTCACTTTCATCAAGAGGCTCTTTAGTTCTCCTTCACTTTCTGCCGTAAGGGTGGGATCATCTGCATATTTGAGGTTATTGATATTTCTCCCAGCAATCTTGATTCTAGCTTGTGCTTCATCCAGCCCAGCGTTTTTCATGATGTACTCTGGATAGAAGTTAAATAAACAGGGTGAAAATATACAGCCTTGACGTGCTCCTTTTCCTATTTGGAACCAGTCTGTTGTTCCATGCCCAGTTCTAACTGTTGCTTCCTGGCCTGCATACAGGTTTCTCAAGGGGCAGGTCAGATGGTCTGGTATTCCCATCTCCTACACAATTTTCCACAGTTTACTATGATCCACACAGTCAAAGGCTTTGGCATAGTCAATAAAGCAGAAATAGATGTTTTTCTGGAACTCTCTTGCTCTTTCCATGATCCAGCAGATGTTGGCAATTTGATCTCTGGTTCCTCTGCCTGTTCTAAAACCAAATGTGCTGGTAAGATTTTATCTTCAGAGAAAAAGACTTACTGTAAAAGTTTTGAAGTTTTTCTTTAGTGTACCAACTCCTATGCAGAATGAACTTTGGGAAACTTGACTCAACCATAAAGATTGTTTTAACTTTTCTGTTTAAACCACATTGGGAGAAATAGCTTCATTTTTTGAGAGACTTCCTTAACTAATCCCTTGGTGCGGTTTCTGGAGGCTGTCCTGTTTTTGCAGGGATGGGGGACATTGAGATCTTTCTGTCCTGACTTGACTCCACCATCTTTCTCAGTGAATGCTCTTTGGAAAGAGCTCTCCCCTTCACCTGGCTATACATGTAAGATATATAAGAAGTCCATGTAAGATACATAAGGACGTCAGAATTCTAATGTGTAATAGGTTTGTCTACTTCAGTAACAGTTTGCTTAGGAAAATGTCATTCTTTCTGTATCCACAGGTGCAACTTAAAGACACCTTTGAACATCTTCCTGGTAAAATGAATACTGAATTAGCAGAATCTGGGTTGAACTTAAGTGTTGGACAGAGACAACTGGTGTGCCTTGCTCGGACTATTCTCAAGAAAAATCAGATATTGATTTTTGACAAAGCCACATCAAACGTGGATCCAAGGTATGGAGCTGAGATCCAGGAAACCTTGAATCTGAATCCTTGAATTCTAAAGGTGGTAAATGGAAAACACTTATTGATGCTTAGAAATGTTTCTAAGTGTTCTCTTGGCATCATGGATATTTCTTGATAATACTAATTCCAGAAAACAAAGGAAAAACCAAGACATGTTATAAAGGGTTAATGTTGTTATGAGGCATCCTGAGAGAACTAGATTCCTAAATCCAGCTCATTATAATCTCAAGCAATTTTGAGGGAAGACTATTTTCCATTTTTGAAAAACAGTAAATCTCTAAATAGACTTTTTATACTTAGTTTTTTTGGAACAAGATTATACACTAAGGTATTAATTTTTAAAAACATTATTAAAAGTATCATGATATTTTTAAGTCAAAAGTCTGCTTTTCCTGTTTTTACTGAACTGAATCAATTTCTTTGATTCTAGAACTGATGAGTTAATACAAAAAAAAATTCATGAGAAATTTACTCACTGCACTGTGCTGACCGTCACACACAGGTTGAGCAATGTCATTGACTGTCAACGGATATCGGTAAGACTCTTACCATTTTAGTTGTTTTCATTTATTTTCAGTTTTTCAATGTATACTTCCTTGTAAAATTTGATACGAACCTCCAGTAATGTAATTTTCTCTTAATTTCTCCTCTCTTTCCTGGAAATTGTTGTTCAGTCGCTCAGTCATGTCTGGTTGTTCGTGACCCCATGGAGTTCAGCATACCAGGTCTCCCTGTGCTTCACTGTATCCCAGTTTGTTCAAACTCATGTCTGTTGAGTCCGTGACGTTGTCTAACCATCTCATCCTCTGTGATCCCCTTCTCCTCCTGCCTTCAATTTTTTCCAGCATCAGAGTATTTTCCAATGAGTCAGCTCTTTGCATCAGGTAGCCAAAATATTGGAGCTCACAGTTTGAAAGCATCAATTCTTTGGTGCTCAGCCTTCTTTATGGTCAAACTCTCACATCCATACATGACTACTGTAAAAACCATATAGCTTTGACTAGATGGACCTTGGTTGGCAAAGTAATGTCTCAGCTTTTTAATATGCTGTCTAGGTTTGTCATAGCTTTTCATCCAAGGAGCAAGCATCTTTTTAATTTCATGGCTGCAGTCACTGTCTACAGTGATTGTGGAGCCCAAGAAAATAGTCTGTCACTGTTTCCATTGTTTCCCCATCTATTTGCCATGAAGTGATGGCATTGGATGCCATGATCTTTGTCTTTTGAATGCTGAGTTTTGAGCCAGCTTTTTTCACTGTCCTCTTTCAATTTCATCAAGAGGCTCTTTAGTTCTTCTTTGATTCTGCCATAAGGGTGATGTCATCTACATATCTGAGGTTATTGATATTTCTCCCAGCAATCTTGATTCCAGCTTGAGCTTCATCCAGCCTGACATTTTGCATGATGTACTCTGCATATCGGGGAAGGCAATGGCACCCCACCCCAGTACTTTTGCCTGGAAAATCCCATGGACGGAGGATCCTGGTAGGCTCCAGTCCATGGGGTCGCTGAGAGTCGGACACGACTGGGCGACTTCACTTTCACTTTTTTCACTTTCATGCATTGGAGAAGGAAATGGCAACCCACTCCAGTATTCTTGCCTGGAGAATCCCAGGGACGGGGGAGCCTGGTGAGCTTTCGTCTGTGGGGTCGCACAGAGTCGGACACGACTGAAGCGATGCAGCAGCACTCTGCATATATGTTAAAGAAGCAGAGTGACCATATACAACCTTGACATCCTTTCCCAAATTGAACCTTATTTGTATTTCTTGCTTCAGAAATAGACATAGCTTTTTTATTGTATTTCCCAGATACTGCATTTTTGCAAATTGAGAGCTTATCATAACCCTGCATTGAGCAAGTCTATGGGCGCCATTTTTCAAACAGTATTTCCTCATTCCAATTCTCTGTCTCACCTTTTGGTAATTCTTATTATGTGTCAACCTTTTTCACCATCATTATAGTTTCTCTGGTGATCTGTAACATCAATGTTACTGCTCTGACTTGCTGAAGTCTCCTCTGTTGGTTAGTATTTTTTTAAGCAATGCATTGTTTTAGGTTAAGGTCTCTACATTGTTTTCTCAGACATAATGCTGTTGCACACTTGATAGGCCAGTGTCATGCAAACATAACTTCTGTATGTTCTGGGAAACCAGAACATATATATGACTCACTTTACTGCCATATTCACTTCATTCTAGTGTTCTGGAACTGTACCCACACTGAGGGATGACTGTACCTCATTCCTTTCTGGAAAACAGGTGACTGTCTATTCTGAAAGCTTTAGCATGGACATAAAGATGAGTCAATCTGTTTCAAAGCCTATGCTCCAGAGGGTGGGCGACCGGCCTTAAGGAGTAGCTGGGGAAGTGACAGATGCTGACGAAGGGCATAACCGACAGGGTTGTCACCATAAAGTCCTATCATTGCAAGTAATAAGGTGTAATAATTACATTTTATTGCCTGTGAATACTTCTGCAGAAAGATAAATGAATATGTTTTTTAATTCTATTTTTAATTGAATCTAATCCATAAAAATATTTTTTTGTTATAAAAAAGCAATAAATGTGCAAGGTAGAAATAAGAAAATAAAAGAAAATCTCATAAATGGAAGGTTACAAAATACCCACTACCAGGAACTGGCATTTATATAGTGCTGTAATATTATTTGGATAACATTAGAGCCATTTTAATAATTTGTTTTATTCTGCAAAACAGAATATTTCATTACCAGATTTTTTTTGTATTCTTAAAATTCCCCATGTCATTTATTAATTTTCCATAGCTTAGTTCTTAAAGCTGCCTAAAATTTCATCATAGGGATAGAGCATAATCTCAAACTTAGACAGCTATATATTTTCCAAATTGTCATTTTTATCAAAAATCTTGAAATGATTAGATGGATATGGTTTTGTTCACTGTAAGTAAATCAGAGAAAGGGCTTGTTGGGAAATAACTGTGACTTAATTAATAGCTTTGTTTATGTGTTGTCTCTCCGAAGGGATTTACCCTGCTTTGGTTCATTAAGCACCATTCATGTGTCAGGCTTAGAATTTGATTTCACAAAGTTCTCTCAATATTAAATTTATTAAACATGATGGAGTCATAATGACAACTAATATAATCTTCCTTACTTTCTCTGTTGCCGCAAAACAGTGGAGCAAGACAGACAAATTAGAAATGCTCTTTATCCTAAGACTCACCACTCTCTCTACACTCGAGGGTTCTTCCTGTAGTTTTTGAGAGTAACTGGGTGCTCGTGACCTGCTTTCTCTGCAGCCAACAGCCCAGCTCTTCCCTCCATCTCTGCACACTGCCGCCTTCATATCACCCGGATTCTCCTGTTGGTGTGAACAAAGGAAGCATATGACAATCTGCAGTTGCTCTAACAGTGTTGTTTGTGGTCAACACTTTCACTGTCCTCAGAGAATTCTCTGGAAATGAATTATGAAGAACCAAAAGCAGAGCTGAGAAACTCAGATCCTACCTCTTCTGTTTATAGTCCATCTTATGGTTTTATATTCTTTGTTTCTTCCTCACCTCAAACCTCTACTTAGAATTTTCCCCACAGAAGTGAAAATTGGAAACGGTTGTAACATCCCCACCTGACTAAACAGCTCAACCTAACTCTATTTTACTTAAATTCTATTTTTCACCTTAATGGAACTTTTCTTTCATAAACATACATGCTTCAATTAGAACATATGAGAAGAGAAAGCTCCTTCAAAAACACTCCAAGAGATTTCACTCAAGTTTTCAGAGGAAAGATAACTAACACTGAGGTAGAAAGAACAGTTGGGAAGAAATACTTTATGATGGGGGTGCTTGTGTGCAAAGGCAGCAGCTTTGGGAGAGTGGCTGTGGAGGTCACCCTGACTCAGCCTTCATCCCTCTCCAGTGAGAAGAATGATTTACTATTTCAAGACCCAAGACAGGAACTTGAGTTAATACTTGCCACATTGTCCAGTCACTGAGAAAATCACAGGCACCCATTTCCCAATGAGGACCCACCTTCCAGGACTGGACAGCTGTCCCCTGTCATCACCTGGCAGCCAGAGACAAATCTGACACTCAGATCTCCCCCTCCCCACTCTGCTTGTTGTGCAGTGAGATCTCTCTCCATTGTTGTCATCATTTCCAGCATCTTTCTTATCAGGCTCCTCCTCAATCCTTTCCTCGGTACCCCCACCTCTCGGTGCACTCACCCACCTCTCCTTGCATTCTTCTTTATCACTGATGACATCCTGCCAGTGAAAAGAATCAAATTGTCTTGCAGTGAGTCCATTTCATTTTTATTTCTAGGACAGCTGTCTGGAATATCTGCACATAAACAGGCTTCATAAACATGTCTTCAATGAGCTTATGCAACTGACTTACTCATCCAACATAATGTATTTTTACTTAACCTACTAGAGCTTGATAAGCAGTTCAGGGTTGGGGTCCCTGGAGAGATCCTAGGGTTTGAGAATTGTTATCATACCAACTTGAATATGTGGTTTAGTTAATAGTTTATCTTGGGTTACAAGAAGAGTTGGGGACCTAACAGGAGATTGTAGGAACTTTTTGTTATAAGGGATGTTAAAAACCCAAAATTATACCTATCTTTCTGTACATAATGAGAATTTGGATTTGTTTTATGTTTATTTGTTCTGAAATATCTAGAGTCTTTGACCAAACCAGTAAATGTAAAGGCTAAGTTGGTAAAATTCTATTTCTGGCCTTTTTTCAGTCTGTGTCCCATCTCAGCTCTTGTAGCCCCTATGTGAGCCTTGGCTTTTAAGTTTGATTAGGTTCCATTTGTTTTTGCTTTTATTTCTTTTGCTTTGGGAGACTAATCTAAAAAAAAGTATTTCTGTGATTTATGTCAAAGAGTCTTTTGCCTGTGTTTTCATTTATTTTTATAGTTCCCAGCCTTATATTAGATCTTGAAGCCATTTTGATTGTTTTTGTGCATGATGTGAGGGAGTGTCTAATTTCATATATTTTTAGGTGTTCAGCTTTCCCAGTACCATTTACCATAGAAACTGTCTTTTCTCTAATTCTTGTGTACTGTTTCATAGATTAATTGATGTAGATGTGTGGAGACCAGTGTTTTAAAACTGCTGTTTTTCTTCTTTAACATCAGGAGTGGTAGTTATGTTCTGTTATGCTATACCTAAGTAGAATTGCACATTTGAGACATCTAAATTGACATACCAAGTTACAGCGCTTCCCTGGTGGCTCATATGGTAAAGATTCCACCTGCAATGCAGGAGACCTGAGTTTAATCCCTGGGTCAGGAAAATCCTCTGGAGAAGGAGATGGCTACCCAGCTCCAGTATTCTTACATGGAGAATTCCATGGACAGAGGAACCTGGTGGACTACAGTCTCACGGGGTCATAAAGAGTCAGACATGACAGAGCAACTCTCACCGAACATTTAAATTATTATGCAGATGTGAAAGTGAAAGTTGTTCAGTCATGTCCGACTCTTTACCATCCCATGGACTGAAGTCCACCAAGCTGCCCTGTCCATATGATTTTTCCAGGCAAGAATACTAGAATGGGTTGCCATGCCCTTCTCCAGGGGATCTTCCCAATGCAGGGATCGAACCTGTGTCTCTTGTGTGTCCTTTATTGCAGGCAGATTCTTTACCCACTGAGTTATCTTGGAAGCTCATTAAGTGGATAAAACAGGTTCGATTATTCTTGGACTCTTTTGAGAAAGCTGCCCTTAGCAGTGATTCACAGTAGTAAACAAATGATTAATAGGAAAATGGCATTTATGAGACTAATAAACGTTTCCAATTAAATGCAAAGTACTAAATTTACTATAGTACCTATATGTTGAAAAACAACCTATGTGTTGTTTAGAGTTCCTGTATATTCTGTTCTTAAGGAAAAAAAAACCAAACAACTTTATTTATTTATTTTAGGCTGTGCTGGGTCTTCCTTGCTACACAGACTTTTCTCTAGTTGCAGCAAGTAGGGGCTACTCTTCATTGCCATGCAGACTTCTCATTGCATGGGCTCCCTTGTTGCAGAGTATGGGCTCTAGGCATGTAGGCTCAATAGCTGAGGCTCTGGGGCTCTAGACCACAGGCTCTGTAGTTACAGCACATGGGCTTAGTTGCTCTGTGGCATGTGCGAGCTTTCTGGACCAGGGATGGAACACAAGACTCCTGCATTAGTAGGCAGATTCTTGTATCACTGAGCCACCAGGGAAGCCCATCCAGCATATTCTCTTAATGTGCATTTATTTCAAATATGACCTAAATGAAGAATTAAATACCACTGAACATCAGAACTGTTTTTATATCACTTGGGCCAATTGTTTCAGACACTTTTTCCCTGTCCAGAACCATTAACCCAAGTCACTAATAAGTAGAAAGGCAGAGTGAAGGACCCCTTTTTCTCCCTTTCAGTTTGCATTTAGCAGACTTATTAATGAGCAGTAAAAGAGGTGAAAGGGAAGCAGCTGAAGAAAGAAAGAAAGAAACAAGGAAAGATGATTTGTGGAAACAGATTCCGATCCTAGGCAGTTCAGGTTGGGCTGGCCCCATGTGCTCTGTAGGCCATGATCACTAGAATTTGGAGCTCAATTTCTTACTTGCTTCTTTAGTTTTATCCAAAGAGAAAACTGGATTTCTATAGATTTCTTCTGCACAGAGCAGTTTTGCAAAAGCTGCTTATGTACCAGCTCCTTTTGCCAAGCTTTCTCTCTCAGAAGAATAAACTGCAACCACATCCAGCTTGATTGGGGAGAATAGCATTGAAATATGTATAATAATATATCTGAAATGTATTAATTGTTCAAACTAATCACTGTCATGTTACAATTTGTTCATATTAGATGTTTGTAATGTTTCTGATAATCAATAAGAGATTTTTGATAAAAAAAATAAAATAAAATAATTACAGTTATCCACCAAAAAAAAAAAAAAAAAGAAACATCTCAACCCCTTGGACAAGGATTCTGTTCCTCTTAGAAGCTGGCATAATACAGGATCCTTAAGAAATCCTGGAAGCCTTTGCTTTTTTCCCCAAATATTGCTCAGATTCTCAAATCTACCATTAATTTGTTGTCAGGGCACTGCTCTTTGGTTTGTATGACACCAACCTACTTTTTAGGTAAATAGAGTTTGATTTTCTTGAATGAAGATATTTGCCAACTCTGTGTATCTGTATAAATTGCCTCAAAGCTCATAGTCTGAGTGCTAAAAGTGCTAATGATAAAGCCCCAAATGCCCTGAACATAAAATAAGATGCTATAGAGTACTAGTAGTCATAGTCTAAAGCTTCTATTTTCTTTCTTTCCTATAACATTGTAATATCAAAAGGTCAGATTAGGCCTTTGTCTGCCTAGTAAAACAAATTAATCAAACTATTAAAACATCAGCCACCCCTACCACCCAAATAGATTTTCTCTGTTTCCCTATCCTGCCACTTTTTGAAATATTGTCTGAGTTATAATATGTTACTGGGAGACATTATGTAATAATGGGTTTCTTTTTGCTGTTTACAGGTTTTGGATTCAGGGAGACGGAAAGAAACTGGTCAGCCAAATGATTTGCTGCAGAATAGAAACAGTCTGTTTTACAAAATGGTGCAACATCTGGGCAAGGAGGAAGTAGCTGTCCTCATTGAAAGGGCAAAATAGGACAGGGAGTTGTCATTAAAGTTTGTCTCCAGGTTCACTCTTCACAAGATCTCTATCAGGGGTCTGATAACAAGCACTCTGTGGCCTTATAAACCTCCAGAGACTAAGCTTCATGAGTGGGTATTAACAACACAAGGCGGGTTAAGAGCAGGTCTGCTGAGAATCTGCAGCAGTGGTGGGGGTGGGGTCAGGATGTGTGCACCCTTCTGTGTGCACCCGCATGTGCCTGCAACAGAGATTTCAGATTGGACTTCCACACTTCTGGACTCTGGGTTCAGAGTCTCATAGAGCACAGAAAACTCTCATTTTGCAGACCCTTTACATTCATTCTGATTGGTGCTCAGCATATTTGTAATGCAAGTTCTGTCAAGGAATATCCAGGAAATTTGAGAGTTCAGGGGACAAATTTTGAAATATTTTGACTCTAGGAAGATCTTCCAGGGAAAGATGTAGTTCTCTTCTGTTTTCTGTTTTCTAATCTGTAAGGAAAACTTCCTCTACCTTCTAGAAGATGAAATTGTCATCAGGACAAATCAAGAACTCACAATACCTTCACATTGTAGTCTGAATGATGCTTGAAGGTTTACAAAGCACTTTCTAAGAGATGAGGTGTGTGAAGCACTAGGCACTGTGCATGGTATGAGGAAGGGGCTCGATGGGTAACATTCAGGTCATGTGATATCTTCCTAACAAAGGTGAGATGGTAACTGAGGTCTAGTTTAGGAGACTTAGCCTTTGTCATACAGCCATCTGTAAGTCTTTCTGGAAGAAAGTGGGAGTGGGAATAGGGTTGATGGGAAGATAGAGGGAAGGAAGATCTGGTGTTCTTGACCCTTGACATGCAGGGTTTGGGGTGGGATGAGGCTTCCAGCTGCCTGTGGTGAGGCTTCCCTATAGAAAATATATCTCTGAGTATTAAATTTTGGGTGTATTTTTTCTTCTTCATACTTCTGTGCATTTCCCAGGTTTTTACTTGTAAGTAGAATAAAATTACTAGTGTAATGTTTTAAATGTCTTAAAGAAAACATGTCCCAATATCTTAAGTGCTACTATATGAAACATTTATCTAAAATGTGACCTTAGTTCATCACTGTCTCATCTCAACCCTCCTTAGAAATGAGGAAATGAAGAGGAGTACCTTCCACTGCTCATAGTGTAGGAGACTTCCTGGGTTGCAAAGCTGGATGAAGAGGTGGCAGAGTTAGAGTTCGTACTTAGGTTTAGGGACAAGGAAGTCTGTGTTCTGAACATTTCCCAAGTACTTATATTGTATGCAAGTTAGTCGGCAAGTCACGTTTGACTCTGCAACACCATTGTTTGCAGCTCGCCAGTCTCCTCTGTCCATGGAATTTTGCAAGCAAGAACACTGGAGTGGGTTGCCATTCCCTTCTCTAGGGGATCTACCCAACCCAGGGATCGAACTCCAGTCTCCCACATTAAGGACAAATTCTTTACCATCTGAGCCATATATCACCCTATATTTTTTTAATGCCTGAAATTCACAGAGCACTTTCATTCATTCGAGTGTCTGCCAGTCATTGAAAACTTGATAAGCATTTGTCATTTTCTGTGTGACAAAATCACAAAACAACCAGGAATCTCCCAAACCCTTTTGGTCATTCCATCTTAGGCATTTCACATCAGAAAGAGGTGTACCCACCTGTGTCAAAGTCTTCATTTAAACACTATGTTATGTATTATCAAGACATTGAGTAATGAGAAGTAGATCACAGAACTTCAGAGAGGTCCAGATACCATAAGATAATAGGTTTCAACAGCCTCATTTTACAGGTGATGAAACTAAGGCCCCTTAGAAGGAAGGTGGCCCTATGTATATAATTGGTGTTGTTAATTTGTAGCAGATACAGAATTAGAAATCTTTTCTTTCAGTAAATGTTTTAAATCAAGTGTAACTTACATATAAAAGCAGACATGGGTCATAGAATTAGAAATATTGTGCTTCCTGGCCTAGTAATCCTGCACCTACTCTAACAATATTCAGGATAAATTACATTTGTGTAGTTCTTCTCAATTTATTTTACATTGTTCTCACCTGTGTGATTTCACGTAATCTCATGACGGTCCATTTTTTATCCATGTCATGGATAGGGAGAGTGGGTCCAGGGCTCACCTAAGGTCACAGAGCTGGTCCAGGGAGCAGAGGGGCAATTGCTGGGCGAGGCTGAGGGCCACCCTAGGTACTGTGTTCTGTGTCAGTTCTGAGAACACTACTTCTTTCACGTAGCCATGATGGGGCCATCATCCAGGTTCACAGAGTGGCAGAACCTCACTCTTGAGTTGCAGTCCTTCCACTGGGTCAGGTCACCTCTACAGAAAGAAATACATTTCTTGATCCTCATCCCAGTTGAACATCTTTGTGACATTATTTCTGCATACTCTGCATCCTCTTAGGTAAGCTGTCAGATTATCAGGTTTGGGGATGTGCAAGCATCAGATACCCATGCATTGTTCAGAGCTGTAACACCAGGAACATTAGCCTAAGTCAACAAAATTTTCACTCTAATAGAACAGAATTCATTCATCTGAAAAGAAAACTAAACAGCTGAGAAAAGGTGCTTCTGAGTCACATTTTCAAAAAATACATAGTTCAGGGGAGCTGAATCACTGTCTGACTGACCCTTTTAGATGATCCATGAAATAGCAGAAAAATTACCTTTCAGATACACAAAGCTGAAGGGGCATTAGTTTGCTAGGACTGCCATACAAAGTACCACAGAGTAGACGATTTAAACAACACAAATGTATTTTCTCACAGCCCTGGAGGATGGACGTCTGAGGTCAAGGTGTCAGTGGGGTTGGTTTCCTCTGAGGTCTCTCTCCTTGGCTTGGGATGTCATCTTCCCTCTGTGTCATCACAGGGCCTTCCCTCTGTTTGTACCTGTGTCCTGATCCTCTCTTCTTGTAAGAACTCCAGTCTATTAGATCAGGACCCACCTGTTTGACTTCAACTTTTTTTGCCTCTTTAAAGAGCCTGTCTCCAAATGCAGTCACATTCTGAGGTACTGGCAGGTTTAGGACTTCAACATGTAAAACTGGAGGGGACACAATTCAACTCAAACAATGAATAAATGCCTGTCATTCATTCTGTTCTGTGATTAAGCAGACCTGGTTGAGTTTTTTGAAGTTTCTTTGCTCCTGGTGTGTAACAAAGGTGTTATTTAGTCTATTCATGAAATCACTTAATATAGCCCAGAAGCTACAAAATTCTAATATCCTAGTTCAGGCACCTGGAACAGTTTGACTCAATGGAGGAGGCATTTAGCATCCATGTGGCCTTGTGTCCCCCATGGCCTCTGAGCCTCAGGTCCTCACCTGTGTGTAGAGCAAGGATTACAGCTCTGCCAGTTTCTTCACACTCATTACAGGGGATCAGGTGAGAGAGCAGATGCTTAAATGCTTTGAGACTATAGAGTGTTTTACAGTATAAAAGGTGAGATCATTTTTCCAACCTGCAGAATGGAAGAAAATAATAGCAAATGAAACAACTGACAAAGGGTTAATTTCCAAAATATACAAGCTGCCAATGCAAGGCTTCCCTAGTGACTCAGATGGTAAAGAATCTGCCTGCAATGAGGGAGAACCCTGCAATGTGCAAGACCCAGGTTCAACCCCTGGTTCAGGAAGATCATCTGGAGTAGGAAATGGCAACCCACTTTAGTATTCTTGCCTGGAGATTCCCATGGACAGAGGAGCCTGGTGGGCTACAGTCCATGGGGTTGCAAAGAGTCGGACACAACTGAGATGCTAACACTACCACACTTCCATGCAAGTCAGTTCCAGAAAAACAAACAACCCAATCAAAAAGTGGGGAAAAGACATAAGCATATATTTATTCAAATAAGACATACAGATGGTTAACAAACACATGAAAAGATGCTCGACATTGCTCATTGTTAGAGAAATGCAAATCAAAAACAACATTGAGATATCACCTCACACTCGTCAGAATGGCCATCATCAAAAAGTCTATAAACACTAAATGCTGGAGAGGGTGTTGAGAAAAGGGAACCCTCTTTCAGTCTTGGTGGGAATGTAAGTTGATTCAGCCACTATGGAAGACAGTATGGAGATTCATTAAAAACTATGAATGAAACAACCATATGACCAAGCAATCCCACTCCTAGGCGTATATTCTGAGGAAACCAAAATTGAAAAAGACATGTGTACCCCAATGTTGTAGCAGCACTACTTAACAATAGCTAGAATGTAGAAGCAAGGTAGATGTCCATTGAAAGATGAATGGATAAAGAAGTGTGATACATATACACAGTGGAATATTACTCAGCCATAAAAATGAACACATTTGAGTCCGTTCTACTGAGGTTATCATGAACCTAGAGCATATTATATAGAACGAAGTGAGTCAGAAAAACAAGTATCATATACCAACGTGTATATATGGAATCTAGAAAGATGGTACTGATGAAATTATTTGCAGGGCAGCAATGGAGACATAGAGAATAGACCTATGGACCTGATGGGATGGGGGGAGGAAGGAGAGGGTGGGATGTATGGAGAGAGTAACATGGAAACATATTACTGAATGTAAAATAGATAGGCAGTGGGAATTTGCTGTATGATTCTGGGAACTCAAACCTGGGCTCTGTAACAATCTAGAGGGGTGAGATGAGAAGGAAGATGGGAGGGAGGTTCAAGAAGGAGGGAGCATATGTGTATGTAAGGCTCATTCATGTTGATGTTTGGCAGAAACCAACACTATTCTGTAAAGCAATTATCCTTCAATTAAAGAAGTTAAAATTAATAGGGATCATTTTTATAGGCTGTAGTCAGAAGCCTTGCCTCCCAACAATAAAACAAATATACCCATAGTTCTTCTGAGTAGCTTCAGAGACTCTAAATGACGGATCCCCAACCACTGGACCACAGACTTGTACCGCTCCATGGGCTGTTAGGAACTGGGCTGCACAACGGGAGGTGAGTGGTGGGCTGGTGAACAAAGCTTCATCTGCCGCTCCCCGTCACTCACATTGGACCTGAACCTCCTCCCCTCCCACCCTTGTCCTGTCTGTGGACAACTTGCCTTCCATAAAACTGGGTCCTTGATGCCAAAAAGGTTGGGGACTGCTGCTGCAAATGATTAAAAGGTATTTTTAATAATAAGTTTTGAAACAAATGATACATATACTGCTACAAAATTTAAAATCTTTCAAAAATACTTTTTAAGGATTTACGAACAGAAAGCAAATCACCCTTCACCCCTGTCATCACACAGCTCCTCCCCAGGTGGAGCCCCAGCACTACTGTTGACTGTCTTGTTGACTGTTCTGTGCATCAGGAAGAACTTGTGAACATGTGGTCTTCCTGTTTTTAAGCACAGATGATAGCTGTTCTTTCCTTTTTTTCAGCTAATATTATATTTCAGATTATATCAATGCATATAGTTGTCTCATTCCTTTTAATGGCTACATAGTGTTACACTTTCTCCATTTCCTACTCCTTATTTGCAATACTTGTCAAGCAGAGTTTTTAAAATGTAGGGATTACAACCTGATATTAACATCCAAATTTGTTGTGCTCATATTATGTGTGAAAATGAGAAACCCTTGGGCAGAGAGTATTAATAGAGTTCCCAGCCTCTTAGTCACCTTGTGTTTATCTCCAGGCTTTGAATTAGTAAAATGATTTTACTTATCAATTTGCTCTAGTGATAAAACTTGTTAATCAGAATGATCAGAACTCTGGTGGATCTACAGGTTGTTTGGCATTAAGTTCATCCCCACTGAGGGTTCTAATGGGGTTACTTCCTCTGTAGAATAAACACACTTGTTTTTTTTAAATTGTATCTTTAGTAGTGATATGATTTGCTTCAAATGAAGAAGTGGACCTAGAAATGTGTTGCCTTAGGAGAAGGACTTTAAAACTCTTAAACATTTTGTTTTTGTCTTTCCCCACCCCCAGGTGCATTTTGAAGGAAATAGCCAGATATCACCCACAGTGACTGTGTTGTTTTATGAATGTCCAGTGGACAGCCCTCAGCCTTAACAATTTTTGAGTCAACTCTGTGATTCTACCATGAGTTCATGTCTACTCCAAAGGCATTTTTCCAATAGGTTTTTGCACTGCATAAATTGTACTTTTTTTGCATTAAGAACAAATATTTATATATCACAAGATGTTTATTTTTTTCTATAATTTTTTCCTCCTTCACTCAGTGATTTCAAGCTCTTGCAAAAGGATTTATTTATTTATATGTTACAGTGTTTTCTTTCTTATCCAAATCAGAGTGCAGGCCACCAATAAACCTGTCTCCCAGGTTTTGTGTCTTGAGAGACTCCAGAGCCAAACTCATTTTCTAAGATTTGAGACAAAGTTGTCACAGATGCTTTTTTTTTTTTTTTTTACTGTTTGTAGAATTACATATTACTTTCTCATTATGTCAGGGCTTCTGTTTACTTGCAGATAGTGTGAAGTTGCTGTTTTGTGTCACTACTTCCTTTAACACTATGATCCATTTTTCCACTCAAAGATCTCTGGTTAAAATACTAGAGATAACTAATAGGAAAAACATACGATACATGTAGTTTAAGTGACATTACAGGAAAGAGAGGTGTTGCCCTCCAAAAAAACTATGGTTAAAATATAGGACAATATTTTATGTTCATCTGTGTCCCCGGCATTGCAGGCAGATTCTTTACCATTGAGCCACTGGGGAAGCCCTCTAAAAGAGAAGAAAGAGAAAATATGCTTTCTCAAAGTAGGAACCCTTCCTGGGATTTGCTCATGAAGGACAAACATGAGCTATGACTGTCTTCTAGATACAGGATTTAATTTTTTTTTACATTAAAAAATGTGGTAAAACATATATAACATAAAATTTGCCATATAACCATTTTAATGATATTAAAAATTCAGTGGCATTAATCACGTTTACAAGGTCGTGCAACCATCATAGTCTAGGTAACTTTCGGTAAAGGTTGTTTCTGCAGAGTCATTCTGGTACGTTTCATTCTTCTGGAAGTGGATTTGTTTCCTGTGAGCTTTGAGCTTGACTGGCATAAATGTATTCACAGTATCTTATATGCTTAATCTCTGCAGCATCTCTGTCCTTTTGGCTTTTAGTTTTCTTTAAGCTTTTGCTGTTTTATTAACAATCCTGCATAACTTTTTCCTATTTTCAAAAAATCAACTTTTTGTTTTATTGAGGCTCTGTTTTTTTTTTCTAATTCCTCATATCATTTTTTCTTTCCTTCAACTTTTCCTGAGATTTTTTTCCTCTAAATTGTTAAATTGGAAACATTAATAATTTCATTATTTTTCTAATATAAGTATATGAAGCTGACATTTTTTTTTTTTCTGAGATCCACTTTAGCCACAACCTACAAGTTTTGATACTGAGTACAATCAATAGTCAAAGTATTATGTATTTTCTAAATACTAATTTAATTCATTAGCTCTATCTTTTATCTATGGGTTATTCATAAGTATAATGTTTTCTAAGTTTCAAATGCTAATGGATTTTTTCTATTAGATTGAACCATGTGGAACTGCTAACAATCAGTCTTTTTATAAGCTATAAAATGGCACTTTCATATGGTTAAACATAATCGTTTTCTTTTGTTATTAATATATAACTTAATTTCATTTTGGTCAGACAACATTAGATTGTGGATTTTAAACCAAAGATAACCACATTCACACAAAAAGTCCTTGTTTCTACAATTTTGTATTTTATTGGGGGGTTTTTAAATATTATAAATATGTATGTAACCAATAATTTTCAAATAAAAATCCTCCCCAAATACTGAAATGTTTTCTGATACATGTAGGCGGGTTCTCTAGAATGCAGACTCGGATGGAGTTTAGTGTTGGGATGTGTATCAGGGGTGCCCTTGGGGTCAACACTGTGGAATCAGGAGGGATGAAACGGGATAGGGCAGAGGAACACTGGCCAGATGATCTTAGCTGACCACATGGGGGTCTGGAGTGATGATGGCTTTCCAGGGTTGTCCTGACATGTCTCCTGGCCAGGCTGCCATACCTCCCCCTGGATGGGCAGTGCACATAAGCTGCTCCCAGAGGGGCTGGTGGTTTAAACTTGCCCACTGGCAGCACTTCCAGCAGCTGGACAGCGAGTCCTTGAAGGGAGGTCAGGACAGCACGTCTCCATGTCCCTCAACAGCATGTGTCAAAGCTCCAGAGGTAGGTGATGAGGGTGTACTGTGGGGGAAACTCTTGATGACTGATACGTAAGTCAAAACAGTGATTTAGTGATTCTCCTCAATACCCTCTGGTCTAAAAAATAGAGGCGAAGGTCCATATAGGGGAGATATCCTCATTCTCCAGGGTCAGCCCAGTTGTGACCTCTTCTAGAAAGTCATCATCCTAGGTAACTCATATATCCGTAGAACCATGAGCGCCTCTCGTTTGTTACACCAAAACATGCTTGGTTAGTGTCCTGTTGTCTCCATCCTGAGATTCATTTGGAAACAAGAGGTCTGTTCTTTCCACTCTGCACTGCTTCTGTATGATGTAGCCTAGAGGTTAAAGCGTTTGCCCACAATGTGGGAGACCTGGGTTCGATCCCTGGGTTGGAAAGAACCCCTGGAGAAGGAAATGGCAACCCACTCCAGTATTCCACCATGGGCGGTGGGCTACAGACCACAGGGTCACAAAGAGTCAGACAGGACTGAGCAACTTAATTTTCACTTTCACTCTCACCCTGATTGTGAGTGTTCACACGTGGTCTGTTTTCTCATTAAATCAACTGAGGAAAAGACTTGGAATTATGCCCTATCCACTTTTTAATTACATCTTCTAGCACAGTGTGCATCATGTAGGGGATGTTTAGTAAATGTTGGTTGAATGAATAAATGTTGACTGAGAACAAACCTTCCTTTTCAAATTTATAATTTTGAAATTCTAAGAGGTAGCCTGGGATAACAGACAGCCCTGGTTTTGGAATCAGTCACACTGACCTGCCTGTCAGGTCTTTCTCTGCTCTCACCAGCAGTGTGGGTGTCCGAAGAATGTACTGTCCAGAGTGGGACACTTGAGAGTGATGGGAAACTCATAACCAGCCAAGATTCCAGGGAAATAAACTGGTACCATCCTTGATAAAGCGGGCTCTGGACACCCTACAGCCATGTAGACTTAGTTTCATGCTTGGGAGAGTATCTTAACTTCTGCCTCTCAACTACTTTATCTGGAAAATGAATATAATTCCTGCTCTTGAACCATTGCTTTGGTTGGGGTGATGGATGGACCAAGGGCATCCAAAGACACAGGGTGCAATCACTGACCTTGGTGATTCTTAATCACCAAGAGAAAAATGCAAAATGGGTGTAGATGAAGGAGGTTCGTGGACTGTAGAAGGTGTATTTGAGGAGGTCCTCACCTGATGGGCTAAATCAGACTGTTCCTCCTTCACATGTAGTTAAAATGACACCAGCACATGGGGAGGAGCACAAGCTCTGGAGTCAGCCTTCCAGGGGCAAATCCTGGCTCCTCTGGACACTAACTCGGTTTAGATATGAGTTCAGCTGCTTGCTCATCATGGGCTTTTAACATTGGGAAGCCCACTGTGCTTCAGCATCTTTGTCTGAAAGTTGAAGTGGGGATAGTATTATTCTCAGAGGGTTGTTGCAAAGATTAACTATGGCAGTGACACTCCCAATGTGGTCTGTGCACTAGTGCCAGTCTGTAGACTGTTTATAACCAGGTTAGAAGTAGGCACAGGAAATGTAAGAAAGCTAGAAACTCAGAGCCATCAGCTATGGCTGTGACATCCACACTTAGAATGGTGGGATCCTGAACATCCCAGAGACCAGTGTGACTATTGCATTTGCAGGGGGAGGGGCACGGGGCTGAGCTGCACCCTAGCCCTGCACAGAGGATCACTGACTAGGCAGCAATGGACTGAAAATGTGAAATTAAATAAAACTGATGCTTAATCCCAGACAAGTGAGAAACACTGCTTTTGAACAATGCTGGATGTGTGATTAGCTGTCGATCAGTACTACCTCTCCAGCACTACCCTCTTTATTAATTGTTATCATCTTACTTATGCTTAAAATGAGACCATATGGGCTTTCAAAAGGTCGTACTGTACATTGTCAATATTTTTAATAGCATTAAAAAGTTGGAAATAATGAAATTTCTCTTTATGTCTAGAGGTCCCCCCACCCCAAGCTAATACTTCAATACTTCATGTATTTATACTGATGCTATTTTTGAGTCAGCAACATGGTCCTAAAGTTGAAGAAGGTACCTGGAAACACAGCAGGCTGCTTTAAAACTCTTCAGAGTTTTTTAAACACAAGATTTTATGTGTGAGCTCTTAATTTTCCTTTAAAAACAGAAAAAAATAGGACTTAACTGGGCTTTTGTTTTTTAAACCTAATGTTCTAAGGAATTTTTTTTTCTGAAAACTAAAACAGCAATGTGTGTTGAAAACTGGGATAAACATATATTTATTTGAATTTAGACCTAAAAAATAACATTACAAGAAGGAATAACATGCCAACACTATGAAACCTCCATCTGTACTCCAGACCCATCTGACTTGCCTTAGGAGTCAAATTGGAATTGTGTGTGTGTGTGTGTGTGTGTGTGTGTGTTTTAAGAAGAACCAAGGTTAATACAAACTAAGAATGTTTTACACAAAGTTTACATTGAATGGTTCTGACTATATTTACTCTTTCACTCAGCAACCATGCTCACAAGTATCCATCACAATAGGTGGAAGCTTGGGGTATTCCAAAACAGTGTTTGATCCAAAATCTAATCATATTTAATTCTGGAGAACATTATGTGAAAAACATTTTTAAAATTACATTTTGCAGACTATCTAGACAAAGAATGAGTCTCTTAGATGTAGTTTATATCACATTAGAAATGTCATAAGTAATGATAAACAGAGGATTGAGGGTTTTTAAACCCTACATTTCACAACAATAAAATTTTTTTTTAAATCTGAATTTATATTGATTCCAATAAGACAGAAAATAGGAGGAAGAGAAAGCTCTGTTTTGCAGTAGAATGCCAACTCACAAATCTAAACAGATTGACAGAAAAGTACCATATGGCAGCCATCATTGTCATAAATAATTCAGACAAATTTCATCATTGGCTGAATAGACAGTGAATGTTTGGGGATTGGCGGAGACATGGCATTTTCATGGACTCAAAATATTTTTTCAGATTAATTCTTTAGGGAAGAATTACATTTTTAAGTAGAAAAATCTGGCAAACACGAGGCTAAGCAAGTAACCAAAATAAACATTACTAATAATGAACCTAATGACACCCTTAGCTTTTTTTTCATGTTTCTTTAAAAATTCATTTAAGTATAGTTGACTTACAATGTGTTAACTTCTGCTGTACAGCAGTGATTCAGTTATAGAGACACATACATTCTATTTCATATAAATTAAATCAGGGTGACAATATACACCCTTGTCATACTCCTTTCCCAATTTTGACCCAGGCAGTTCCATGTCTGGCTCTAACTGTTGCTTCTTGACCTGCATACAGGTTCCTCAGGAGACAGATAAGGTGTTTTGGGATTCCCATCTCTTTAAGTTTTCCAGTTTGTTGTGATCCACAGAAAGGCTTTAGCATAGTCAATGAAGCAGAAGTAGATGTTTTCCTGAGCAGAGACCATAAGGTCCACAAAGCATGGAAATATACTTCCTGGTTCCTTTACAGGAAAAACTCTGCCCACCCTACTCCAGATCCCTGCTGTTCTAAGCGAGGCCTGTGGACCAGCATCCTTGGTCTGCCCTGGGAGGCTGTTAGAACACCGACTCTTGTCTCTAACCCAGACCCAGTGACTCAGAATCTCCGGATCCCAGGTGACTCCTGCTCACAGTACAGTCAGAGAAGCGCTGGTTTAGAAGCCCTGCTCCATCATTCTGTGGTTGCACCCTCCCCAGGGCCAGGCAGAGAGGACAAGGGGGTGTGGCCACCTGGAGCCCCGCCCCCTCCAGGCCGTGCTCTGAGCACCTGGACCCCAAAATCCCTGCTCCCAGAGCCAGTGCCTGCTTCCCTCCAGAGGCCCATGTCCCAGCTCGACAGGAGGTCAAGATTCAGCTCTTTAAAGGGCGGAAGAGGGTGGTCTGAGCTTGGACTTGAAGGCTGGTGGTGCTCTTTCTGAGTAGCAGATTTCTCAGGGCACAAAGAGGGTCAGAGCCAGAGGTGGGAAGAGCAGGGGGAGGGCTAGGGGCTGGGGCGGCCTCTCCCTCTGCTATCCTGCCTTCTGGCTTGGAGCTCAGTGTCCAAAACCCCAGTCTGCCAGGTTTTAATAGTTAGGAATGTGTACTTGACAATTTTGATTGACTGATTTATAACTTTTAAATGTTTAAACATATAGTATGGGCTTCATTTGTACTCTTGCCCTGGGGCCACGGATGTGAGTGACAGGTCTGTTAAATGCTTCTCAAAATGTGTTCAGAGGACCCCCTGCATCAAAACCCACTGGGTTGTTGGTTAAAAATTCAAATTCCCAGACCCCACTATGTGACCTCCTGGATCAGATTTTTGGGAATGGAGCCCAGGAACCTGTTCTGACCCCTCCTCTGGTGACTCTGATCCACAGCAGAGCTACAAGCGCACTTGTATTTAAGGAGGGGGCGTGGAGGGGAGCTGCCACAAGTGGTGGGAAGCGTCAGGGAGAGAGAGAGGGAGGTCCCAGGTCAGAGGTAAGTGCTAACCACGAACGCACTCCCTTCCTGCTTCCCTCCTGATTCTCCTCACAATCTGACCTGACCCCACCCCTGGGGGCTGGCTGCGGGGAGAAGCTACTGGAACTGGACAAGGGTGTCCTCTTGCAGATCGTGGGTCTCTCGGGGACTGCCCTGCAGAAGGAAGGACCTGAGTCAGGGACAGTGGGAGCAAAGGGGCTGCGAGCACCTGGAGGGACCTCACGGACACACCCGGGGAGTCAGGCAGAAGCTGCTGAGCAGGTCTTTGGGCAGGGAGACCTCCTGGTCCCATGGGACACCAGTGGAGTGGGGACAACTGTGTGGTCCCACCTGCCTGGGCTCACAGGCTGCATCTGTCAGTTAGGAGTCCTATGACATTGATCAAGGTCCTAAAGTGCTGTAAGATGGGGCTTCTAATACCCTCCGAGTTTGTGTTAAAATTAAACATGATGGTCTTTTGTTCAGGCCCGTGACACTGGCAGAATGGGCAAGTGTCGTGGTCTTCATACTGCCAGGAATTTCTGTAGCCACCGATGAGCCCAGAAGCGGCATGGTAAGTAGTACAAGAAGCCCTGAAGGCCAACCCTTTTGGAGGCGCTTCTCATGCCAAGAGAATTGTGCCCGAAAAAGTAGGGGTTGAAGCCAAACAACCAAATTCTGCCATCACGAAATGTGTCAGGGTTCAGCTCATCAAGAATGGCAAAAAATCACAGCCTTTGTACCCAGTGATGGTTGCTTGAATTCTATGGAGGAAAATGATGACATTCTGGTTGCTGGATTTGGTTGCAAAGGTCATGTCATTGGTGACATTCCTGGAGTCTGCTCTAAGGTTGTCAAATTAGCCAGTGTCTTTCTTTTGGCCTTATACAAAGGCAAGAAGGAAAGACCAAGATTATAAATTTTGATGAAGAAAGCATGATAGTAATAAATTTTTATATACCAAAACATAAATAAATGTGATAGTTAGGTAAAAACACATCCTGGCACACACAGAAGAATAAGGGGCAGCTGCTGTTTATTGGGACGCTCGTCACCTTACACCTCTGTACTTCCTGATGCTCCATATCAGAGACACTTGTTACTGTCTGTGCTCAGTCACGTCGGACTCTTGCAACCCCATGACTGTAGCCTGCCAGACTCCTCTGTTCATGGGATTCTCTAGGCAAGAATACTGGAGTGGGTTGCCATCTCCTCCTCCAGGGTGTCTTCCTAACCCAGACTTGCCTCTCCTGTGTCTACTGCATTGGCAGGCAGATTCTTTACCACTGAGGCTGGGAAGGACCTGTCACTTCCTGATAAGATCATTTTCCTCAACACCCCAGGTGGTGCTTGTGGTAAGGAATCTGCCTACAACTATAGGAGACCCAAGAGGTGCAGGTTTCATTCCTGGGTCAGGAAGATCCCCTGGAAGAGGAAATGGCAACCCACTCCAGTATTCCTGCCTGGGAAATCCCATCCTCTGTCCATGGGGTCCCAAAGAGTCGTCATACTGAACACCCACACCCCTCAGACCCCAGGCACAGGAAGACTCCATTCACAGCCCTGTTATAGACTCGTGCTTGGCCAGTGGCCCGGAGCTCCTTGAGGTTCCCTGTGCAGGAGAGACTCCTGAGGTTACTGCTGAGCTGCTCATCCTGTATGATTCCCAGGATTTCGCTCCCAGCAAGCCACACCTTGGGACTCAGGCTCAGGTTTGTGATGAACTAAGGCTGTGGTGGTTTAGTCACTAAGTCGTGTCCGACTCTTGTGAATCCTGCTAGGCTCCTTTGTCCATAGGGGAGTCTTCAGGCCAGAAAGAAAAACACAAATACAGTATACTAATGCATATATATGGAATTTAGAAAGATGGTAACAATAACCCTGTTTACGAGACAGCAAAAGAGACACTGATGTATAAAACAAACTTTTGGACTCTGGGAACGGGAGAGGGTGGGATGATTTGGGAGAATAGCATTGAAATATGTATAATATCATATCTGAAACGAGTCGCCAGTCCAGGTACGATGCCTGATAACGGATGCCTGGGGCTGGTGCACTGGGACGACCCAGAGGGATGGTATGGGGAGGGAGGAGGGAGGAGGGTTCAGGATGTGGAACACATGTATACTTGTGGCGGATCCATCTTGAGGTATGGCAAAAGCAATACAATATTGTAAAGTTAAGCAAAATAAAATTTAATTAAAAAAAAAAAAAAAAAGAATACTGGAATGGGTTGCCATTTCCTGCTCTAGGGGATCTTCCCGGACCAGGGATTGAACCTTGCAGCTTCTGTATTGGCAGGGAGATTCTTTATGACCAGAGCCACCAGGGAAGCCCAACTAGGCTGGGCTGGTATGAAACCTCCAAGGACAACTGTGCTATACTGCACATCACCACCAGGGGGCAGACGAATCCATGTATCCAGGTGAGCAGCGTGGAAAGGCCATGGAATGAGGGGCCAGGAAGACCTCTCAGCGGGCAAGAGGTATCACAGGCCCCCACCTCACCTACCTCATCTACACCCTAGACACAGAAGAACACACTCCTGCTCCTACAGAATCACCTGATTTGTTTATTCTGTTCCTCGTCCAGATAGAGTCCTTATAGCTTAAACATGGCAAAGGCTTGTGGTTTGTAAAATCACCAGGGGAGCTCTGTAAATGCCAGTGCTGAAGCCTCATCTCAGTTAAATCAGAATCTGGGGAGAGGGAAGGCAGGAGGCAATGCTTTTTAAAACCACACAGGTTTTAAAACCTCCACCCTGCAGCCAAGAGAGGCCCTCTGTTGGAAGCAAAAGATCTCATTTCTTCCCAAATGGCAGCAGCTTTCATTGCTAGAAAATGTTTGTCACTCAGACTTGTCTGACTCTTTGGAACTCCATGGACTATCGGTTCAGTTCAGTCACTCAGTTGTGTCTGACTTCGCGTCCCCATGAATTGCAGCACGCCAGGCCTCCCTGTCCATCCGCCAGAATTCCATGGAATTCTCCACATAAGAATACTGGAGAGGGTTGCCTATTCCCTTCTCCAGGGGATCTTCCCAATCCAGGGATCAAACCCGGGTCTCCTCCATTGCAGGCAGATTCTTTACCATCTGAGTCACCAGGAAAACCAAAGGTGGTTTGAGTTCTTCCTACTCTGTTACTGACCCTCCCCAGTCAGACCCAAACGGGGGGCTGGGAGTCCTTTAACTAGGTTTGTGTGTGTGCTTAGTCACTCAGTCATGTCTGACTCTTTGTGACCCCATGGACTGCACTCCTCCAGGCTCCTCTGTCAGTGTGATTTCCCAAGCTAGAATATTGGAGTGGGTTGCCATTTTCAGCTCCAAGGGATCTTCCTGACCCAGGGATCAACGTGAGTATCCTGCACTGGCAGGCAGGTTCTTAATTGCTGAGCCACCTGGGAAGCCCCTCTGCCAGGTGTGGCTTGTCCCAATAGAATGTGCTCTAGAGGACACACTCGCTCCTAAAAGCACTCCTGGGACTGCTGTGTGTGATTTCTGTCAGCTGGGGGATGGAGGGGTTCTCACAGGACAGGCTCAGCTGTGCTACTCGTGGCTCCAGGTCGTCATGCTGGGTCCATCTCTGCACACGGCCCCCTTGCCGCCATCTTGAATCACAGTGCTGGGCTCAGCATCTCTCCACACGGCACCCTTGCCGCTATCTTGAATCACAGTTTGGGGCACAGAGACACACGGCCCTCAGAGGAGAGGTGTCAGCCCAGCCTTTTCACACCAGGGAGTCTCGTCTGAAGGGCCAGGTGTGAGGCTTCTGCACGAGGTGCCCTGTGAGAAAGTGAAACAAGAGTCAGCACAAAGGAAGAGAAAAAAGGTGACACTTTATTTCATTATCCAGATTCTACTTTTACTCCCAGGGAATTGATGGGCTTTGTCAGTGACTGTTCCATCACAGCCCAGCCTCCCTGAATATTAAGGGCCCCACCTTACCTTTAATGACTGTTTCCTTTGTTACCTGTGGAGATAATCTTGATGAAGAGAAAGAGACCAATTTCTCCCTATGCCTGAAGTTTCAATAGGAAACGTATTGATGTAATCAGTTTTGTTTGTTTTGTTTTCTTTAATGCATAAGGTAACTCCCTCTTGGCTGGGGCTTGATGTTGCGCCTGAAATAAGTGGGAGTCCCTGGCACCCTTCATGTGAGGAAGACAACCTGGTATTGCTTAAATGGGAAAGGAAAGGGCATAGGCATCAGGGTACACATAGAACCCTGTGTAACCCCATACACAGGTATGGACTTCAAGATGACAGGCTAAGATGGCCTTGTCACTCTGGGAAAAATGTGTCCATGCTGTTGAGACAGGAAGGAAGAGGGGCACATATATTGAGAAAAACAGGATCCCACAGAAACTGGCTTGAACCAGCTAATCAAGATGGTGTTGACCATGGTCTGGTCTCTGATCCTGCATTATAACACTAAAAGTCACTCCCCTCTCACCATGGCTGGTGCTGTCATAGTTCAAAGGCTGACCCTAGAAGGCCAAAAAGTGATACTGAAGGGGTGGGGGGCGTCTGACTGCTTGCCGTTCAAAAGCCAATAAAGAGACCAGGTTGGTGGAAAAGAACTTTATTTTAAATGCTAGTATATATATAAGTGGGGGGAGAGTGGGGACCTGTCCAAAGGCTGACTGTCCCCACTGTTGATAGTGGACAAGAGCTTTTATAGACAGGGAGAGGGCTATGAGTATAAAGAGCAGAGTCAGGGCTGACAGTCGTCTTGAAATTAGTCCTTGGTGGTCTGACCAACGTCACCTTGATTGTTTTAAGTACAGCTAATCTTCAGTTTTCTGTGATTGTGGTTTTCAGTCTGTCAAGATTGCCAGGACAAATATCAATCACCTCAGATAGGCAGATGACACCACCCTTATGGCAGAAAGTGAAGAAGAACTAAAGAGCCTCTTGATGAAAGTGAAAGAGGAGAGGAAAAGTTGGCTTAAAGCTCAACATTCAGAAAACTAAGATCATGGCATCCAGTCCCATCACTTCATGGCAAATAGATGGGGAAACAGTGGAAACAGTGACAGATTTTATTTTCTTGGGCTCCAAAGTCACTGCAGATCGTGACTGCAGCCATTAAATTAAAAGACCCTTTCTCCTTGGAAAAAATGTTATGACCAACCTAGACAGCTTATTATAAAGGAGAGATGTTAATTTGCCAACAAAGGTCCATCTAGTCAAAGCTATGGTTTATCTACTAGTCATGTATGGATGAGAGAGTTGGATTATAAAGAAATCTGAGTGCTGAAGAATTTAAGCTTTTGAACTGTGGTATTGGAGAAGACTCTTGAGAGTCCCTTGGACAGCAAGTAGATCCAACCAGTCCATCCTAAAGGAAATCAGTCCTGAATATTCATTGGAAGGACTGATGTTGAAGCTGAAACTCTAATACTTTGGCCAGCTGATGCAAAGAACTGACTCATTTGAAAAGACCCTGATGCTGGGCAAGATTGAAGGCGGGAGGAGAAGAGAATGACAGAGGATGAGGTGGTTGGATGGCATCAGCAACTCAATGGACATGAGTTTGAGTAAACTCCGGGAGTTGGTGATGGACAGGAAACCTGGTGTGTTAGAGTCCATGGGGTCACAAAGAGTCAGACACGACTGAGTGACTGAACTGAACCAGTTCTCAGACTTTACAGACACAACTGTGTCCCACAGTTAAGTCAGTTCTGACACTGTCTGCTTGGAGTTTTTGTTAGACTTTGTTATAGGTCAAGGACCCAGTCCCACAATACTACCCCTTCTTGTCAACTTCAGAAGCCAGTAGTGAGTCCAGGTGGTTACCTGTTTTTCTTACAGATTGATCATAAATCAGGCTTCCCATAACTTCCTGGGTTTGGTAATTTTTTAGAGTGGCTTACAGCTCAGGAAAACAGCTTACTCAACTAGATCACTAGTTTATTATAAAAGGATTTAACTCCAGAACAGCCAGATGGAAGTGATGCAGAGAGCAAGGTAGGGAGAGGGGCAGGTGCTTCCAGGCCTCTCCAGGTGAGTCGCCCTCCCCGCACCTGCACAGGTTCACTAGCTGGGAAGCTCTGTGGACCCCATCCTATTGGTTTTTTATTGAGGCTTCAAAGAAACATACTTTAGGCAAGACTGGTTAATGCATTGGCCATGGGTAGTTCAACTGTTTCCAGTCCTTCTTCTCCCTAGACATGAAAGGTGCGGCTGAAAATGCCAACCCTTTAATCAGGTGCTTGGTTTTTCTGACAAACAGATGAATTCACTAAAACTCGGGTGTAGTTGAAAGGGACCTGTTATAATTATCAAAAGACACTTTTTCACTCTTACCTTAGAGCACCTAAGGGTTTTAGGAGTTCTGTACCAGCAATATCATGAAGACTAAATACATATTCTAATTATAAGTCCCAACATCACAGTCTTCAAGGTTCATCCACTCTGCAGCGTGTGTCAGAATTTCCTTCCTTTTTAAGGCTGATATTTCATTGTATGTTTATACCACACTTTACTCATTCCAGAAATATTTCTTTGAATGCATTTATTTTCTTCATATATATTCATATGAGGTTCGTGTATGGGAAAAATGTCTGAAGTTACTCATTTCCCTCTTGAACTGATACCTGCTTATTGGCTGATTCAAATTTTTTTTATTTGAGGGATAAACAAAGTAAAAGTTGACTTCTTATGTACTTTTCTCTGTGCATCAGTTCACTGCTGAGTAACTGTCCTTCATGCCAGGAGAAGGATGTGCTGTGGTCTTTCCTTTTCCCTCCTCTTATCAAAACAGGATTCCTCAGGGCCAGCCTAGCAGTAGAACAGACACTGGGGAGCCTGGGGCTGTCATCTCAGTAGCCTGGCAGCTTTGTGCCCGTCATCTGTGCTCACCTCCACTGACCAGTACTGGCCACTAGCTCAGGGTATCCGTGATGGGGTGGGGGTCTCTCCCAGGAATGCCGCCCAGGGTCCTGCTCCATTCCAGTTGGAGATCTTCACACAACGCCCTTGTTTGGTCCTGATGAGGGCAACGTGCCCAAAGGGCGGGCTGCTATCTCCTTCTGCCAGCTTTCTCTGGTCTTCACCACAGCTGAGGGGCGTTTCTGTTGCAGCCTGCCCCTCCCTCTCCATCTTCTGGGTGGGGATCAGAGCTCAGAGTCCACCCTCTGGTAGACTTTGTGGCCTAGTGCGGGAACGAGGGCGCCTGGGGTCCTGCGCCCCGCGCCGTGCGGTTCCCCCACCGCCTCCATCAGCGGCGCCTGCGGCCTCTCCTGTCACCTGCGTGTGGCCCCCGATTGCCCCCACCCCACGCCCCCAGCCCGAGCGGGTCCAAGCTGGCAAGATGCAGCCGGTGTCCTTGGAGGAGAAGCCCAACCCATTGCAGGACGCGAACTTCTGCTCCCGGCTGTTCTCCTGGTGAGAGCCCGCTTGGCCTGAGGCACCCTACCGCCTCAGGGCCAGTGCCTGACGCTGCTGCGCCTTGCAGGGGCTAAGGGTCGAGGGTCAGGGCGAGGGAGAGCTTTCTGATGGCTGCTTGTAGCGGGTGGGGTCTCCCCACGCCGGCTGCGGGGGTCCCTGTCTGCACCCTCTGGGTGAGGCAGCGGAAAAGGGTAGCAGGAACGGGAAGAGGGACCTGGTGTCGGGGCGCAGGGTCTCCCTGCCTTGCAGCTCGCTACCCAGTCAGCGTCCTTAGTTCCTGGGAGCAGGAGGGGCAGCGGGAGCAGGAGGCAGGGAAGCTGAGAACACAGGCTCCCCAGGGGGGTCACCGCCAGCGGGAGAAGGATAGGACCTCGCATGCCATCCTTAGCTGGCTTCCCCAGGACAGCTCTGGATTCATATTTCTGAACTAATTCTTACTTTCCCCACTAAGCAAACAGCCCTGAACAGCTTCCTTTATCTAATTAGTGCTCTGCTCCTGTTGCCATCTTCCAATAATGATTTTGGAAGATTTTGTCCCCTCCTTTCCCCATATTCATTAGGTGACAGCTGAGTCCAACTGCACTGGGTTCCCTTATCCCTGTGTCTGTGACCATGTCTCCCTGCCTCCCTCTTTCTCTCCGTGTGCATCTCTCACTGTACATCCTGGTATCTAGTTGTGACACATTTCATGTGTGTAAGAACATTATTGTATTTTAATATTTAATGAAAGGGGACATGATTCTTGAACCCATTTTGCTTTTACCTGGGATACATTGAGAAGACTGGAGAATGTATTTGACCAGCCCCTTACCTAACTATAAATGTCTCTGCTTCACCCTGGGAATGGGGTCCCTGAAGCCTATGGGGTCTTATCTATATCTCTAGCCTTTCCAGAAGCAGTGCATGGTCTTGACGCAGGTAGTCCTGCCCAGGAGTCCTCTGGTCCTGAAACCACTGAAGGGTCTCTGAGCTGGGAGGAAACTCACAGATGAGAAGGGACTCAGAGAGATGAAGCTCTTAACTGAAGTTTTCCATCTGGTAGCTGCTGGTTCTACTGCTGCTAAATCGCTTTAGTCATGTCCAACTCTACGTGACCCCATAGATGGCAGTCCACCAGGCTCCTCCATCCCTAGGATTCTCCAGGCAAGAACACTGGAGTGGGTTGCCATTTATTTCTCCAATGCATGAAAGTGAAAAGTGAAACTGAAGTTGCTCAGTCATTTCCGACTCTTAGTGACCCCATGGACTGCAGCCTACCAGGCTCCTCCATCCATGGGGTTTTCCAAGAGTACTGGAGGAGGGTACCATTGCCTTCTCCACCATCTGGTAGCTGGGACCACTAAGTAGGTGGGGTGGATCCTTTGGGTTGAATCACACTTGAGTGATTATTATATCTTTCGTTCCTGGACCCTAAACTTTCATCTTTCCCACACATTCTGGTATTTCCTTTGTTGTTATGTGGGAGGGACTTGGGGATCCCTAGGAAACAAACTTCCGTGCATGTTTTGATGATGGTGTATTCAGTGTGTGTGGCTACATCTGTTGGCTGTTTGATAACCCTTAAGGAAAGACGGTCAAGAAGGAAAAATATGGTGTGGGATTCCTTGTTGACTCAGTGGTAAAGAATTCACCTGCCATAACAGGAGCCCAGGAGACATGGGTTTGATCTCTGGGTGGGGAAGATCCCCTGGAGGAGGAAATGGCAATCCACTTTAGTCTTCTTGCCTGAGAAAGCCCATGGACAGAGGAGCCTGGCAGGCTATAGTCCATGGGGTTGCAAAAGAGTTGGATATGACTGAGTGACTAAATAACAACAACTGTAAATTATACCAAAGTAGAGACACCTCTCCTTAACTTCAGGAACTCTCCAAGGATGTTCATCCCTGGCAAGGAACTCTCCGGGGATGTTCTATTTGTGGATTTTCAAAAGGTGTGTGTATGGAAATGGGAAGATGAGGACTTCTCATTGATTTGAGACCCCCATTTCCAATTTTCCTGCTGAATTGGAAGGAGCTATTACATCTTATTTTACATGTGAAGTCACTTAAGCAGAGAGTTTGAGTAATTTTTTAAACTTTATTTTATATTGGAGTAGTATAGCCAATTTACAATGTTGTGATAGTCTCATGTGGACAGGAAATGGACTCCGTCGTAGTGGCTCAGTTGTGTCTGACTCTTCAGGACCCCATGGACTGCAGCCTACCAGGCTCTTCCATCAATGGGATTTTCCAGGCAAGAGTACTGGAGTGGGGTGGCATCGCCTTCTCTGATATATGTATCCATTCTCTCCCAAATTCTAAGAGTTTGAGTAACTTGTCTGCATCACACAGCTTAATAGCGAAAGTTGGACCCCAAATCAGGAGTCTGGCTCCCGAGTTTTTGTTGCTTTGTATGTAATTGCTATTCTGAGCCACTTCTCTTTGGATACTTGTTCTTAAATGCAAGGAGAAAGCAAATGCAAACACACCTTTGATCTTGTAGGCAGGAGTTTCTCAAGGGAAGTTCTTAAAGTTCTTGCTGTTGGAGATGATGCTCATGAAACAGCTCTATAATCAAGCTTTAGGGCGGCTGTTCTCAGAGTATGGCTCTCAGACCTGTGGCATCCTTGTCACCTGGGAGCTTGTTAGAAATGCAAATCTTCCTGTCATGTCCTTTTAGACCAATTATGTAAATTTAGAAATGGTGGGGGTGGGCTTAAACAAGCTCCAGGAGATTCTGATGGAAGGTGGAGGCTGGCTTCTGCTTTAAGCCTCTCCTCCCACTGGCATTGTTCCTTCTGTGCTAACTTTTAAAAGGGGTCCAGACTTTGTGAAGTTAGTCGGTGACCACAATTGCCATCCTGTTTGTGAAGTCTGAGGTACCCTTGTGATTTCCTCGTGTCCCCCACTCACTGTCCTGGGAAAGCTGAAACGAGCCCAGGCAGGAAGTGCTGCCCAGAGACAAGGCCCACCTTGTAAAGAAACAGTTTTCATCTTCTCATTGGGTGTTTGCCTTTCTTCTCACATTTCATCTGCTTTCTCAACTTGTAAATGATGCCACTAACTAGCTTACTGACTTATACAAATGACCACACTGAGGTTTTAGTGTTTTCACAGCACAGGTAGGACTGAGAGTCTAAGAGAAAGAATACATTTTGACTATTGGTGATTGTGAGTTTTAGAAAAGAATATATATATATTTTCTATTTCTATAAAAAACTTTAAACTATAGAAGAAAAAGGGCCTCCCAGATAGGCGGCACAGAGGTAAAGAATCTACCTGCCAGTGCAGGAGACACAAGAGATGTAGGTTTGATTCTTGGGTTAGAAAGAGCCCCCTGTGTAAGAAATGGCAACCCACACCATTATTGTTGCATAGAGAATCCCATGGACAGAGGAGCCTGGTGGGCTACAGTCCATAGTATCTCAAAGTGTTGGACATGACTGAGCACATACAATAAGGAATAAGGATTTGTTTTTATTAGCCAGGTCTACCTGCTGATATTTTGGTTATTTCTCAGTCTTTCCCCTAGAAACCTTTGCATATCCACACATGCACAGATTTTTTTAAAATTAAAATTATTATGTTTTTTTAGACTTGATTTTTATTGGAGTAAGTTGCTTAACAATGTGTTAGTTATGCACCACAATGAGACACCAGCTCACACATGGGGAAAAAAAGGAAGAAACAATAGTGATGGCAAGGATGTGAAGAAACTGGAACCCTGCACACTGACGGTGGGGTTGTAAAATGTGTATCATAAAGGACAAACATTTTATGATTTGATTTACGTGAAGTCCTCACAGCAGTCAAATTCAAAGAGAAACAAAGTGACCTCATGGTTGCCAAGGGCTGGGGGTAAGGTAAGTAGAGAGTTAGTGTTTGATGGCACACCGGTACAGGATGAAGAGAGTTCTGAAACTGGTTGTATGGTAATGTGAAGATCAAATCAGATCAGTCGCTCAGTCGTGTCCAACTCTTTGCGACCCCATAAATCGCAGCACGCCAGGCTTCCCTGTCCATCACCAACTCCTAGAGTTCACTGAGATTCACATCCATCAAGTCAGTGATGCCATCCAGCCAATAATGAACCGTGTGCTTGAAAAATTGTCAAGATGGTAAATTTTATGTTGTGTGCATTTTCCACAGTTTTAAAAAACTTAATGCGAAACAAAAATGGCACCTGATGTGCCTCATATAACTTCCTGGTTATATGACCGTGAACCAACCACATAACCTCTCAGTACTGGCCTCAGGAAAGTGGAGAGAAGACCTGGAGAGAACATCTCCCTGGGATGCTGAGAGGATTGGTGGTGCTCTGAACAGGACCAAGTCCCCCCAGACAAAGAGCAGTCATCACCACCACAGAGTGCATATCCCATGTGATCTCCAGTAGAAAGCCTCTGATAACTTTGATAGATGAGGTTACAACAACAGCAGCCCCCAACAGGAAGAAGAGAGACTCCTGTCCTTTCCTGGCAAGGATGCAGGCAATGAAAAGCCATGGACTCTGTAGGAGCCCTCCCAACCTCCTCTTCCCCTCTGTAAAAGTGCTCTCCAGCCCTGGCACTTTGGGGACTTACACTTGGCTCTGCAAAAATGCAGACCTCAAACTGCCATTCTCTGCTGATGCTGAATAAGCCCATCTTTGCTGAAGAAATATCTGACAGTCTATTTGTTTCAAGTCAACAGAGGGTAGGGAATCAACACAATGGGGGACCTATGGAAGGCTCTGGGCAGAAAATTATCCACTTGATACCTCTGAAAGGATACTAGTCTCAGGCTGATCAGGTACAGAACTACAAAGACCAAAAAAATCAAGAGTAAACTACAGAAGATACATTTAAATTTGTTAGGCAGTTTGTCTTGTTGTAAGGACATACCAGTAAATTTGACTATACCTTTGGGATATTCCATTTCTTGCTTGAGGCTCTGCTTATTGTATAAAATTACCAAAACTCATCAAGCTAAACATTCACTGGGAACAGGTCAAGGTCAGAGAAAGAGCCCTGGAGAGTTCACCCAGCCTCCATCTACAGCATGTGGATTTCTGACTGTTAATGAACAATAACATGTGGCATTCTGAAAATGGTACAAAGAATCATAGTTTGAAATTAAACATTTCTATCCATTCACAGTCGATAGTTACTGAGGGCCTAGCAGGACAAACCTCCCTAAATCATCTCAGCACTCAGCCAGTTCACATCTCCCCTCATGTCATCAGCTTCTCTGAAAAGTGTCTCCAGGGAGTCTGTATTGATACCAGACAGTTTCCACATCCACACTCCCTTTGCAAGGGGACAGTTCACTGAGATGTGGCCAGTGTCAGGGGAGCAAGGATTTAATAGCTTCCTGATGGGCCAAGTGCATCTAGTCCAAGACCCTGAACCACCCTTATCACTGGGGATAGGTCCTGCACTCACCCCCAACCTGCTGGCCTCTGGGACGAGGGTAGACAGAAATGCAGAGCTCACCCCAGAGGCCGCAGTGAGGACAGAGTCTCAAGGGACTGGACAATCCAGTCCCCAGCTGGACACACTACATTAGCTGTGCTTATTTCCAATAGTGAGGAATAAGAAAAATTCAGTAAACCATAATGGGAGAATGGACTGTTTTAGGAAAAAATGGGGCCTATCCTATATCAAAAACTAAAAAAAAAAAAAAAAAAAAAGAAGAAAAATTCTAGCTGCCTTTACTGTTAGAAATAAAATAAGAAAAAAGCTATAATAAAACAGATTTAGATGATGTTAGGATATACTACAGAAGACATACTACAAAAGTAGCAGGAGAAATGAAAAAGAAAAGCTTGATTTTATTTAATGATATATATAATTTTAAACCTCTAAAGAACAAATGAAAATCTGAAAAAGTATTATATGCATGATTACAAGTTATTTCAAAAATATACTCTATAGAAAATATATGCATAGACATTTGAAGAAAGACAAATGATCAAGAGACATAAAAAGTGTTCCATCTTTACGAATCAAATGGCAACCCACTCTTGTATTCTTTCCTGGAAAATCTCATGGACAAAGGAGTCTGACAGGCTACAGTCCATGGGTTTGCAAAGAGTTGAACAGGACTGAATGACTAAGCATGCATAAGTCAAAAAATTCAAATTAAAACTCTGAATTATTTTTAACTTTAGGCCCAGAAAAACTGTAATTCACGTACTCAAAGGTGACAATGAAATAAGCTCACACACAGCTGTTAAGAGGGCAGATTGGTCTGAACCTAATGGAAAAGAATTCAGCCCTTCACTAATTATTCTACTTATAGGAATTTGGAAGAAGGAAAGATGCACTAAAATATATAGTCATAGATGTGCATCACATCCTAATTATGCATTTCAATTAAATACCACATTTTGACAGAAACAGACTCTCAGACTTTAGAGAATGAGCTTATGGTTGCCAGGGAGAGTGAGGGGGAAAGGGATAGTTAGGGAGTTTGGTAGGGACATGTATATACTGCTGTATTTAGGATGGATAACCAACAAGGACCTACTGTCTAGCACAGGGAACTGCTCAATGTTATGTGGCAGCCTGGATGGGAGTGGGGTTTGAGGGAGAATGGTACATGTGTATGTACGGCTCAGTCCCTTTGTTGTCCTCCTGAAACTATCATGTTGGCCATTGGATATACTCCTATACAAAATAAAAAGTTTAATTAAAAAATAAATGCCATGTTTTGCACATTAGATAATGCTCTAAATAAATGTTAAACTTTCCCATCGAAAATTAGGAAGGAATCTGGATCCAAAGATATTTTGATGTTGAGTATCTTTTCTTCTTCAAGCAGAATTCTAAAGAGGGTCTTTTGTGGGCTTCCCTTGTGGCTCAGATAAAGGTAAAATAATCTGCCTGCAATGCAGGAGAACCTGGTTTAATCCCTGGGTCAGAAAGATCCCCTGGAGAAGGGAATGGCTACCCACTCCAGTATTCTTGCCTAGAGAATTCTGTGGACAGACCATGGGGTCCCAAAGAGTCAGACGCAACTGAGTGACTAACGCTTTCACTTTGGGGGCAGGGTGTCATCATCTGGGTAAGTCCCAGTGGTAATTCCCTGAGCATTTTCTATAGGGGGCAAGTGTGGAATAAATCACCCAACATGTTTCAAATGTGCTTAGTGGTAAAGCTCCTAGATGTACACCATTGTTTTGTAAGGAAACTGAGGCCTAGAAATGTTAAAAGTCATGGAGCTGCTGAACTGGAGTGGAGACATGGAGCAGAGGACAGCTGAGGCCCTGGGTGCTCAGCACCACTGCTGGGACTAGAGTCCAGTCTTCTGACTCCTGGACTGGGGTTCTTAAGGGGTGCCAAGGTACCCAGATTAGCAAAATCTGAAGTTCAGTCTATCTTATCGCTTCTTTAATGAGTCATGGATATTCATACATTCAACAAATAGTTCTTGAACATCTGTACCTATGTGTCCTGTTAATAAGAGGAGAGAAGAAATGTAATCTCTGTTGTTGCTATTATTCAGTCGTTCAGCTGTATCTGACTCAGCGACCCCATGGACCAGCACACGAGGCTTCCTAGTCCTTTACTCTCTCCCATAGTTTGCTCAAGTTCATGTCCATTGAGTTGGTAATGTCATCTAACCATCTCATCTTCTGCTCTCCTCTTCTTTTGCTTTCAATCTTTCCCCACATCTGGGTCTTTTCCAATCAGTCAGCTGTTTGCATCAGGTTGGCCAAAGTATTGGAACTTCAGCATCAGGCCTTCCAATGAATATTCATGGTTGATTTCCTTTAGGACTGACTGGTTTGAGCTCTATCCATGGGTTATTGTAGTCTGGCCTTGGAAATTTCCTTACCCTGGCAAAATTAGTAAAATGGTGTTTACCTATGGGCTGTCTCTGCATACTATTATCATTTAAATAATGCATGATCAACCTGAATAGGTTTTTTTGGTAGGATCAACTGTATAGTTACTGTTTTTTCCATTTATAATAAATAATTGCAGAGAGATAAGTTGAGATTATGTAAATATCATCTTTTGCTTCAAACTTTCAGCCAGTTTTTAATTTCCGTTGATGATTTTCTTGACTTGATTGTTCCTTTTTTAATTTTTTTTGAACTGTTAAACATTTTCATTGTGCAGACTCATAACTTTACAGGACATGCAGGATAAAAAAGTATAAAATATCAGTAAGTATATAAAATTTCAGCAGTCTTTTGGACCAGCACTTGATTTGCACATGGGACTAAGCATCTGTATGGAACAGACATGTCTTGGGACACATAGTTTACAAATTGAATCACAAAACAATTTCCCAAGGGCTTTTCCTCATATAAAGATAAAAAATATTTTACATTTGAAAATTATTCCGTACAGTACATTTTCAGTCATGTATATAGCTTAAAATAACTGATTACTCCTTTTATGTTTGTTTGCATTTGTTTGCAAGAGCTTTCTTTCCTGTTTGCGTAGCACTACGGATTCATGGATTCTTTCATTACTTACTGGGTTAAGGTTCATTGCCATTTATTTGTTTTGATGCTCAAAGTATCCCAGATTTGTCTAGCAAGAGCCATTCAAGCTTCTCTGTCCTTCTACACATCCTCATCATTCCTTGAGCACTTCCTTATTTTATGGCACAAGATGTCCCAGACCCATCTTGGACTTTCTCTGCCTGTTGATCTTGGCCTGTAGACATTGAGGCTTTTGCTGGGATTGCCTGGGGCTCTGCTCACCAGGGCTCGTACTAGTTATGAGCAGCCCCCACAGAAATTCTCCTTTTAGGGTCAGTGTTGTGGCTGGACAGGCCCTTATGGTTCTTAGGATTGTGAGACACATCTCAGCAACAACCAACCATCAGGGAACTTTGAAATGCCAAGGTGTATCACTCACATGCCCTGGAGGGTACAAGGGATGCCTGGGGTGACACAGCGAGGTCCTGGGTGGAGAGAGAGAGAGAGAGCTCATGAGCAAGCTTGGACTTGGGATTCTGCCTTTTTGAGGTTGAGAGTGGGGTGTCTAGGATTTTAAAGATTCACTCTTTTTTTCTTTAAATTTTATTTTCTTTAAATTTACAATATTGTATTGGTTTTGCCATATATCAAAATGAATCTGCCACAGGTATACATGTGTTCCCCATCCTGAACCCTCTTCCCTCCTCCCTCCCCATACCATCTCTCTGGGTTGTCCCAGTGCACCAGTCCCAAGCATCCAGTATCGTGCATCAAACCTGGACTGGCGACTCATTTCATATATGATATTTACATATTTCAATGCCATTCTCCCAAATCATCCCACCCCCTCCCTCTCGCAGAGTCCAAAAGACTGTTCTATACATCAGTGTCTCTTTTGCTGTGTCGTATACAGAGTTATTGTTACCATCTTTCTAAATTCCATATATATATATGTGTTAGTATACTGTATTGGTGTTTTTCTTTCTGGCTTACTTCACTCTGTATAATAGGCTCCAGTTTCATCCACCTCATTAGAACTGATTCAAATGTATTCTTTTTAATGGCTGAGAAATACTTCATTGTGTATATGTACCACTGCTTTCTTATCCATTCATCTGCTGATGGACATCTAGGTTGCTTCCATGTCCTGGTTGTTATAAACAGTGCTGTGATGAACATTGGGGTACACGTGTCTCTTTCAATTCTGGTTTCCTCAGTGTGTATGCCCAGCAGTGGGATTGCTGGGTCATAAGGCAGTTCTATTTCCAGTTTTTTAAGAAATCTCCACACTGTTCTCCATAATGGCTGTACTAGTTTGCATTCCCACCAACAGTGTAAGAGGGTTCCCTTTTTCCACACCCTCTCCAGCATTTATTGCTTGTAGACTTTTGGATGACAGCCATTCTGACTGGCATGAAATGGTACCTCATAGTGGTTTTGATTTGCATTTCTCTGATAATGAGTGATGTTGAGCATCTTTTCATGTGTTTGTTAACCATCTGTATGTCTTCTTTGGAGAAATGTCTATTTAGTTCTTTGGCCCATTTTTTGATTGGGTCATTTATTTTTCTGCAATTGAGCTGTACGAGTTGCTTGTATATTTTGAGATTAATTATTTATCTGTTGCTTCATTTGCTATTATTTTCTCCCATTCTGAAGGCTGTCTTTTCACCTTGCTTATAGTTTCTTTTGTTGTGAAGAAGCTTTTAAGTTAATTAGGTCCCATTTGTTTATTTTTTATTTCCAATATTCTGGGAGGTGGGTCATAGAGGATCCTGCTATGATGTATGTCAGAGAGTGTTTTGCCTATGTTCTCGTCTAGGAGTTTTATAGTTTCTGGTCTTACATTTAGATCTTTAATTCATTTTGAGTTTATTTTTGTGTATGGTGTTAGAAACTGCTCTAGTTCCATTCTTTTTCAAGTGAATTATACCAAAAATTTAGAGAAGAGCTAACACCTATCCTACTCAAACTCTTCCAGAAAATTGCAGAGGAAGGTAAACTTCAAAACTCATTCTATGAGGCCACCATCACCCTAATACCTAAACCTGACAAAGATGCCACAAAAAAAGAAAACTACAGGCCAATATCACTGATGAACATAGATGCAAAAATCCTTAACAAAATTCTAGCAATCAGAATCCAAGAACACATTAAAAAGATCATACATCATGACCAAGTGGGCTTTATCCCAGGGATGCACGGATTCTTCAATATCCGCAAATCAATCAATGTAATACACCACATTAACAAATTGAAAAATAAAAACCATATGATTATCTCAATAGATGCAGAGAAAGCCTTTGACAGAATTCAACATCCATTTATGATAAAAACTCTCCAGAAAGCAGGAATAGAAGGAACATACCTCAACATAATAAAAGCTATATATGACAAACCCACAGCAAACATTATCCTCAATGGTGAAAAATTGAAAGCATTTCCTCCAAAGTCAGGAACAAGACAAGGGTGCCCACTTTCACCATTACTATTCAACATAGTTTTGGAAGTTTTGGCCACAGCAATCAGAGCATAAAAAGAAATAAAAGGAATCCAAATTGTTAAAGAAGAAGTAAAACTCTCACTGTTTGCAGATGACATGATCCTCTACATAGAAAACACTAAAGACTTCACCAGAAAATTACTAGAACTAATCTGTATATAGTCAAGTTGCAGGATATAAAATCAACACACAGAAATCCCTTGCATTCCTGTACACATTATTATAATAATGAGAAAATAGAGAAATTAAGGAAACAATTCCATTCACCATTGCAATGAAAAGAATAAAATACTTAGGAATATATCTACCTATATCTACCTAAATATATCTACCTATCTCTTTATTAACGAATTTTAAAAATAAGAGCGGGAATTAAAGTGTGGGAAGGGAAAAGCAAGCAGTCAGTGAGATGGTGTGTTATCAGGTCAACCAGAGCTTTCTGAAAGAGGGAACTTCACGGGTGGGGTGCCCTGGCTCTTTATCTCGTTGTGTAGCTGTCACGTGTTCACCGGAGATGGATGTCTTTGACATGGATGTCTCCAAAGCTTCATGACAGGCACTTATATTGCTGTAAAAAAAAAAAAAAAAAAAAAAAAAACAAAAAACAATTATCAGTGCTGACACACACAGCCCCAAACTTGGAACCAGTCATTTTCTCAGTTGGTTCCTTTTTGGGAAGAAGGATATTAAAAAGCCAAGACCTGGGTGAAGGGGGCCAAAAGACACAAAGTTCCATTGTAAAATAAGTTATACAGTAGGATTAACTATAGTCACCAGACTGCACGTTACATCATCGTGAAAGTGAAAGTCCCTCTGTAGTGTCTGACTCTTTGCGACCCCATGGACTAAACAGTTAATGGAATTCCTGCCTGCAATTAGAGAGACCCGAGTTTGATATCTGGGTCGGGAAGATCCCCTGGAGAAAGGAAAGGCTACCCACTCCAGTATTCTGGCCTGGAGAATTCCATGAACTCTATAGTCCACAGGGTCACAAAGAGTTGAACACGACTGAGCAACTTTCACTTTCATGAAGGTGTAATATCCAGTCTGGTGACTATAGTTAATCCTACTGTATTGAATACTTGAAAGGTGATAAGAGAGTAGGCCTTAAAAATCCTTCCCACAAGAAAAAAAATTGTAATTGTGTATGTTAAACAAAACCCCAAGAAACTGGGGCTGGAATGCTCTTTGCTACCAGTGTGTCATTGATTCTGGGGCCTCTCAGCCTACAGAATTAGGGAGTATATATGTGTCTGTGTGTGAGTGTGTAAACACATGTCTAATTATTCCATCATATCTCTATATATTTAAAATATAGGGTTTTTTTTTTAACAAAGCCCATCACTGTAGTATTCTACTTAGAACTGTGTAATTTAGATTTATGTCATTCTCCTTTTAATTTTTAACAGGTGGCTAAACCCCTTGTTTAAAATTGGTTATGAACGGAAATTAAAACAAGATGACTTGTACTCAGTGCTTCCAGAAGATCGCTCCCAGCGCCTTGGAGAAGAGCTGCAAGGGTGAGCACAGGCAGCAGGGAGAAGGGGAGGGAGAGTGAGAATTTCTATGTGGAGCTAAAGGTGTGTGTGGGGTGGGGTGGGGTGTGCTTTGCCTTCCTCTGTGTTCTCTGGAGCCTCCTTCCCTGACACTGCACACACACCCCGTCAGGCTGACCCCAGGCTTAGCCCACTTTGGAGGCTGGGGGAGCCTGTGTTCCCTGTGCATCTGTGAACATGGAGGGAGCCCGCAGCCACGGCCCTGGAGGCTGAGCTCTGTCCCTGGAGGTGGGGCCCCTGGAGGAGGGTATCTGCCCTCATGAGCTGCTCATGATCTGTGAGTCCAGCAAAGCTTGGCAGGAACTTGTTTTCTGAGACTGGGACTTTTCTCTCAAAACCTGGTCTGGTGCTTTTACTGGTGCTTCAGTCTACACTGCTCATCCTTCAGGTGCCCTGTGACCCATTAACCAGCATCTATGGGGCAGCAGCTGAGCGCCCTGTAGTGAAGGCTTGTCTTCTGCTCCACTCTCCCCTGCTTTTACATGAGCAGGGCTCTTCTTCACTGTGCTCTGTTTCTCATTGCAGGTACTGGGATCAAGAAATTTTGAGAGCCCAGAGAGACGCTTTGAGAGCCCAGAGAGACGCACGGGAGCCTTCTTTAATGAAAGCAATCGTCAAGTGTTACTGGAAATTCTATTTCGCTTTGGGACTACTTATATTTCTTGAGGTAAAAGTTTTTACTTAACTGTGCATTAACTTTTCAGTGTATGCAGATCAGTACTGAGATGGAAGAGATGGGGATGAGAGAGGATAGAGCTTTCATGTCTGAAGTTAAAACTTGTAGGTGAATCATGATGTAGTTTAGTGGTTGTATTTACTTTTAGAATTGACAGGTGCTTACAGACAAATTCTCCAGGGGATTACTATTGGGTTGGCAGAAAAATTCTTTCAGATTTCCCATAACAGCTTTTGGCAAAACTTGAACGAACTTTTTGCTAAGCCAATATTTTTCTTTTAACCAGGTAAAACATAGTATTGTAGAAGGATGGCACTGACATTTTATACCATACTAGGACATTGTTAGTGCTCAGTAAAGGATATAAATGCTAAAAGTGATCCTTGAGACAAAGAAGATCCTACAACCTCAAGGAATATTTGCCTCCTGGTTTGGAGGAAGTAAACTTGGACCTGAGCCAAAAACCTAAGACATTTTATAGTCACTCAGCAAGCAATTGTTAACTTGCCCAGGACACATCTGATAAATGCTCTCCCAAGAAGGGATCATCACCTCTCCCATTCCAGTAGAACAGGATCCAGGGTCCTGTATCTGGGCAGGAGCTACCAGAGCTCCAAGAGCACACCCTTCCCTGGGCTGCTCCCTCCCAATGGGCCAAGTCATCCAGGTCAGAGATCCCCGTGGGAGGAGCTCCAGCTTCACCATGAATCGTGGAGAATCCATGCACCATCTGTGCTGGTTTCAGTCCTGGCTGTGGAGGTGGTTTGCTGTTTGAAAGGAGTGTCTTGGTATCCTGGCATTGGCAGAGGGTGTACGACGGGATGTGCAGGAGAAAACCAAAGGCAGAAAGGTGTGAGGTCAGTGACCTCCATGACCCTGAAGATCCTGGGTCAAGATCCCCCAGTGAGACAGTCCACCTGGGGACACAGTGTCGTCAGCCCCCCTGTCCTGGCTGAGCCTGCTGGAGGTCTGCTGCAGACCCCCCTGGATGGCTCATGCTTTCCGTGGTCCTTTAGTGCTGCCTTAGGGACATGGGCGGCCTGTGAGTGTGTGAGGACAAGAGGGATGGAAGATGCAGTTGCTGTGAAAGGGGTGTTTTAGGTGGAGAAGGTGTGAGCTGTCCTCAGTCCATTGTGTTGGGGGTGAGGTGGGGGGCCAGGTAGTTTAAAGGTGGGTGGCATGGCTCTTATTTAAAGGCTGTGTTGTACCAAAGGGCACTGCAGGCAGTGGGCAGGTGAAGTCTGACACACACAACTGGAGAGACAGAATCTGTCAGCTCCCAGGTGACTGGGTGGTCCTGGGAGATGGAGTTCTTGTTGATGACAAAGGTGGGTTGACCATTGTGCCAGAGGGTGAGGCAGGTGTGTGGGGCAGAGTGCCACCTTAGACAGGGCTCTGACCTCCGAGATGCTGCAGTGCCTTGTGAATGGCGGGGTGGAGTGTTTATTTCAAAGTTGTCCAGCCCTAGTAACACTTCCTGCTGGGGATCCAGGAAGGCCAGGCATGGGGGCTGTGTCAGGTGTCAGTTGGTAGAGCCTCAGCCCCTCCTTCAGGAGGCTGGTTGTGGGGTGGTCATGGCAGAGAAGTGGGGAGTCAAGGACCTTGAAAACAAGGGAGCTCATGCTCTGTAGTACTAGAAGTTCCAATAGCAGTAACAGGGGCTCCTACTCAGTAGTCATGGTGGTGGCAGCAGTAGTACTATTAGTGCAGTAGGAACAATGGTAAGTACTCAAAATATGTTATGTATCAGGAACTGCTGTAGGCATGGTATGTGTAAGATCACTTATTCCTTGGGGTAACTCAATGAAGTTGTAGGTTTCATTTTACCCCCATTTTAGAAGAGAGGACTCTAAGTCCAAGTAGTTACATAGGATGCCCCTGGTCACACAGAACATAAAGAACAAATGGAGGCTCCTCTTTGGGTACTCTGACTTACAAGCCTGTTCATCTCAATGCCTGAGAGCTCGTCCAGGGTCAGAAAGGCTTGTCTTTAGAGCTTTGTATTCATAGTGTTAGACATATGCATCATGAATATTGTCTAAAGATAATAAATAGGATGCTAAGAACTTCCTGGAGCACGAAGTCAGATTTGGGATCGTAAACGAGGGTAGAGTTCAGGTGACCATGTCCCCTGGGTGCCAGATTTGACTAGAATGTTAATGCTAGAAGCAACATCATGCTGTGTTCAGAGAGACCAGGAGCACTTTAACCTTGCCCTCATTACCACCCCTAAGTGGTGATAATTTTAGATAGCAGAATATCTAAACTCAGCTCAGGACTCTCTAAAACATGAACACATTACTTTTGACCTCTTGCCCTCTTTTAATTCCTCTGGTGCACAGAATGACTCATGGGTTACCCATGGTTCCCAGACAGTGCTGTGACCCACCACAGCACAGGCACTCCTAGCAGCACCAGTGGGAAGAGGCAGGGTGAAACCAGTCCAGGGTGAGGCTTTAAGGGTTAGGATTTCCAAGTGTGAAACCTCTGTCCTGTGAGTGCCCATAATGCTTGGAGAAGCAAGTACTAGGCTAATGTTCAACGTGGAGCACGTGCAGGTCACCCCTAATTAGAACAGAACAGCCAGTGAGTTCCTAGCATGCCTGGCCCTGTGTGTGCACCTTCACGGCATCTTGGGTGAGGAGAAGGAGAACAGGTCTCTCCCTGTCCGGGGCTCCCAGGGTGGAGAGGAGGATCCTAAAGACTCTTCCTGGACCAGAGACACAGAGACCACCTCCCCAGGTCATCAGGGCTTCTCTCTGAGAAGTGAGGTCTCCACCTGCTGGTGTGTAAATGGGGTGACCTTGAAGTGCCAACAAAGGTCCATCTAGTCAAGGCTATGGTTTTTCCAGTAGTCATGTACGGATGTGGGATTTGGACAGTGAAGAAAGCTGAGTGTCGAAGAATTGATGGTTTTGAACTGTGGTATTGGAGAAGACTCTTGAGAGTCCCTTGGACTGCAAGAAGATCCCACCAGTCCATTCTGAAAGAGATCAGCCCTGGGATTTCTTTGGAAGGAATGATGCTAAAGCTGAAACTCCAGTATTTTGGCTACCTCATGCGAAGAGTTGACTCATTGGAAAAGACTCTGATGCTGGGAGGGATTGGGGGCAAGAGGAGAAGGGGACGACAGGATGAGATGGCTGGATGACATCACTGACACAATGGACATGGGTTTGGGTAAACTCCAGGAGTTGGTGATGAACAGGGAGGCCTGGCATGCTACAGTCCATGGGGTTGCAAAGAGTCAGACACAACTGAGTGACTGAACTGAACTGAAGAGCCTCAGTGGTTTCATTCACTGCCTACCCTGAGTGGGGAGGAGTGACCAGGGTTTATGTCCTCTTTGTGGGAACCTTAGAAATGGCCGGCCTTGTCTAATCACTGACCTTTGTCCAAGGCCACTTTTGCTGGTTGTGTCAGTTTTAGGTAGAGGCTATAGGGAGGCCCATATTTGTGTAAATCTTCATTTGGGAGCTCAACTGATGGGCAGGGAGTAAGCAGAATCCTCTGTGTCCCAAAGTGAGCTTTGTGCCTGGACTCAGGGCTGGTTGGTTCCCCAAGAGCTGGGTGGTCTTTGCATTTATTTCCTAACCGTTTCTTCCATGTGTCCCTCACTTCTGCTTAACCCGGGAGGCTGAGGAGTGGCTGCTAGTGGCAGAGATACTGTGGGCTCAGAGCAACCACTGAGAATCACACAGCAAGGGAGAGGAGGAGGGGGCATTGAGCCAAGCAGACAGGGACCCGCAGAGCAGACCTGCTGTGTGCACCCTGCTGGTTCCTGAGAGCTTAGCGTTAGCCATTAGGTGTCAGTAATATCCACAGTGATGACCTTGAGACATATATGAGGGTGATGCTTTTCAATTCATTAAAAAAAAAACACTGTATTTTTACTGTCTCATTGAAAACTTTTTTTAAAAAAATTGAATGATGATTGACTTAAAATATTATATTAGTTTCTAGTGTATACATAGTAATTAAATTTTTTTTTACATTATAAATGATCACCCTGATCAGTCTAGTTACCCTCTGTCACCGTACAAAGTTATTCCAGTGTTATTGACTGTATTTCCTATGTTGTAAATTACATTCCCATAACTGGAAATTTGTGCCTCCCTCACCTATTTCACTCATTCTCCAATCCCCCTCAATCCATTATCTTTAATAAGTCAAGGAAATAGGTGACTCCTTTAAAAAGATTACTTTCATAATGGTGACAAATTCAAAATTCTGCTTAGAAGTGAAACTTTTAATTACTGTCCAGGAAAGTTGGCTTCTAGAAGTGACTTTTCTTAAGAGTTCTTGTTCTGCCATGATGGCCTGTAAACAGCAGTGAGTTTTCTAAGCCCTTTGTGAAACAGCCTCTGCCATTAAGAATAGAATAGGTCTCTTCCCAGGACTCCTGTCTTTTGTGCAAACTGTAGAAATCTTTGCTAATTTTTCACTTTCTGGTGTGATGAGAAGGTTCTGATTTATGGTTACACAAAAGAAGCTGTGCATCTTTAAGTACAAATTTGGCCCAGCCCTGGAATCTCCATTTCTCCAAGCAGCCATGGCTCCTTCTCATGGGAAATGGTATTTAGAGACTATGGCCTGGGCACTAGGGGTGTTCACTGCTGTTGAGTTGGCTATTGTTTCTCAGCTTTTTCACTGGACAGAAATATTATACATTTTTTGTAGTAAACAGACCTTGAGTTTATATGGATATTTCCAGTCGAAATCGGATTCAGGGCAGTAGTGCTTGTACTTTATCTCTTTTCCTCTCATCATCTTTTCTCTTTTCTGCCATGCCTAATGGTGGCTCAGATGGTGAAGAGTCTCCCTGCAGTGTGGGAGACCTGGGTTCTATCCTTGGGTTGGGAAGGATATTCTTGCCTGGAAAATTCCATGGATAGAGGAGTCTGGCAGGCTATAGTTCCTTGGGTCACAAAAAGTCAGACACGACTGAGCAACTTCAGTGAATCCCAGTTCTCAGTGATACCAACATAATTATTCATTTAAAAATCTTATAATATCAACACTATTAAACATAATGTGACTTTTGAAAGCATATTGTTGTTGTTGCTGTTCACATTGTTCTTAGATAGGCATATCACACAGGGAATGTGTTTTCAATTTTTTTTTTAAACCACTTTTAACAGTTCTTTATTGTGTAACTGCCGGAGAAGGCAATGGCACCCCTCTCCAGTACTCTTGCCTCGAAAATCCCATGGACGGAGGAGCCTGATGGGCTGCAGTCCATAGGGTCGCTAAGAGTCAGACGTGACTGAGCAACTTCACTTTCACTTTTCACTTTCATGCATTGGAGAAGGAAATGGCAACCCACTCCAGTATTCTTGCCTGGAGAATCCCAGGGATGGCGGAGCCTTGTGGGCTGCCGTCTCTGAGGGTACACAGAGTCAGACATGACTGAAGCAACTTAGCAGCAGCAGCAGCAGCAGCATTGTATAACTGCTAAACTACTGGATGGATATAGTTTTTGTTTTATTTTACTATGAAATTTTATGAACTGATTTTGATAACTTCATTGTTTTATAATTATAATTCTGTATAATGTTTTCACAATTCCAAAGTCAAATCAACAGAAGAGGTTATTTTTAAAGAGGACTGGTATCCTTGTTCCATTCTAATTTTTCTCCCTCTTTAGATATAACATTAGAATTTTGATTCATATTTTAATTTTGTAAATACTGTATTTTATAAACATTTATTTTTTTCCTGTGTTTCGAATGAAAGGTCTAAATTTCATATTTGGAGTCTCAAGAATTTGGGTTCATAAGAAATTTTCTTAGAACTATGATACGTAACACAGAACTCAGCGTAAAACCTTCTGTGGTACTTATAAGACCTTCAAAGCAAGTTCATGGCCCCTCTAGGCCCAGATGCCCTGATGATGCAGGAGAATAGCAGATGTTTCCATGGGATTAGATTCTACATCCAGAATCTTCCAGGCAGAGGGAACTTCAGGGTCCATCCTTAATCAGTTGAACCTAACCCAGTTTCTAGAGTCTTGGCTTCAGGCCTCAGAGTGCTCTTAACCCCTCCTAGGTGATGCTAAGATACAGTCAGGATGAAGACCATTGTGTCAGGAGGAATGAAGTTATATTTAGCATCCTAATGTTATTATTTCCCAAGATTCACTAATTTTCCTCCTTAGCTCTGGATCTGTCTCAGCTCTGCTGTTTGTCACCTGTTCTCCCATTTCTCAAGGTAAATTGCCCCTTCATTTTTCCCACAAGCTCATTTTTCCTGCTTATATATTTCACTCAAGCATGTTTTCTTTGTCTGATATAGCTTGTTTCTGTTTTCTGTGTGTGTTTTTTTTTTTTTTTTTCTTGTGAAGCAGAGATGGTGGAGTTGGGTAAGGAACCTTTTAAGTATGTGTGGAAATGTAATGGAGAAATTATAATGAGTAGGGAAATTTTCGCACTTAATCCTGTGAGAAGTTTCCCTAAGAAGCAAGAAATGGGGTCCAAAGTCAAGTGCTTTCAGGAGGCTGAATACCAAGGACTCTACCAAGAAATGTCTGCCCCAGAGACTCTCAGATTCTTGTAGAACCTTGATAAAATGTTGTTGTATTATAATAGACTCTTTTAAAAAATCTTTCATGATTTCATAGTTGTGAAGAATTCCTATGAAGATGTAATAACTCTATTCTGAATTGGTTTGTGGAAAGAATATTCACAAATCAAAGTTAGACTGATGTTAAAGATGAAGAGTTTGAGGGATCAACTTTTGATCTTGTGCCTGACTATCCAGAACATTTTAATCTGGTTAGTTTCAAGTTTGATAGGGAATATTTTCTCAGTTGTTCTATTCCTCACTATGCTATGCTAAGTCACTTCAGTCGTGTCCGACTCGGTGCGACCCCATAGACAGCAGCCTACCAGGCTTCCTCGTCCCTGGGATTCTCCAGGCAAGAACACTAGGGTGGGTTGCCATTTCCTTCTCCAATGCATGAAAGGGAAAAGACAAAGTGAAGTCGCTCAGTCATGTCCGACTCCTAGCGACCCCACGGACTGCAGCCCACCAGGCTCCTTCATCCGTGGGATTTTCCAAGCAAGAGTACTGGAGTGGGGTGCCATTGCCTTCTCCTTATTCCTCACTAGTTGAGGATTAGTATCCAGAATAGACAGAAGAGTAGAAGCTATAGGCCATGGACTGGCATTATTCCTTAGTGAGGCTGTTTGCTCACCTGGGTTATTAAAGACTGTCTCTCAGCAGATAAACCCAGACACTTAGGCGGTAATGACCTGCCTTTATTTTGCACTCTTTTTTTGCTGAATTTCTTGCATTTATTAGTATTCTTTTAGATGGGTGATATTACTTTTGCTCCTCCTGTAATTGAAATGATTTTAGGCTCAAATAGATGAGTAACAGACAGCTGAGTAACACCCAACAAAGGTCCATCTAGTCAAAGCTGTGGTTTTCCACTAGTTATGTATGGATGTGAGAGTTGGACTATGAAGAAAGCTGAGCACTGAAGAATTGATGCTTTTGAACTGTGGTGTTGTAGAAGACTCTTGAGAGTCCCTTGGACTGCAAGGAGATCCAACCAGTCTATCCTAAAAGAAATCCATTCTGAATATTCACTGGAAGGACTGATGCTGAAGCTGAAACTCCAATATTTTGGCCACCTGTTATGAAGAACTGACTCATTTGAAAAGACCCTGATACTGGGAAAGATTGAAGGCAGGAGGAGAAGGGGACAACAGAGGATGAGATAGTTGGATGACATCACTGACATCAGTTTGAGCAGGCTCAAAGAGTTGGTGATAGAAAGAGAAGCCTGGCAAGCTGCAGTCCCTGGGGTCACAAAGAGTTGGACATGACTGAGAGACTGAATTGAATAGACAGCAGTGATTTCCAAAGAGAATCACAGTTTTACGGCATTTGGGGATGGCAGGTGTTACCACTGGGTTTCTGGTGGAGAGCCACAGGTTTTCATCCTGCAGCACTGGACTTCCCTTGATCATATCTGGGCTGGGACTGCCATGTGTAGTTTGACTTTTGCTTCTCTGTGTAAGTCTCCAGACTTCTATGTCAGTAAACTGTATGAATAGTGTGTTTTACAATCTATGAGGGGCTCTTCTTAAGCTCTTAGTGCCTCCAGGGGTGAATGATGAGGCTTCCTAGAAATGTAACAGTGCACCTTTGTGTTCTTGAGAACTGGTCATCTTCCTCTGATATGGTCATCTTACATATAATTCTTCCAATAAACCATCTTCTCTTCTCTGGAATAGATGAAAGCTCCTATGACCTTGTAGGAGGTAAGGCAGGTGTTAAGGCCTGTGAACATGTCTTGTGTAGAACATGTAGGCCTGTCTTGTGTAGAACAAGACAGACGTTTAGGACTTCAGTGTCACATCCTTTTGAGCGATGGGGTCAGCTTTCTGTAAATAATCTGATCAGGCACTAGTTAGTTGAGCAGAAAATGCTTTTTAGTTATGCTTTGTGATTTGAGTTTGGGATTCTTCTCCTTCTCTTCCTCTTGTGGGTTCTTCAACATTTTACAGACAGAAGAGAGCTATCAAAAACAAACCTGTCAGGGGACTTCCCTGGTGGTCCAGTGGTTAAGAGTCTGCCTTCCAATGCAGGGGTCATGGGTTTGATCCCTGGTCGTGGAACTAAAATATCACATGCCTCAGGGCAACTATTTAGGCGCTTTCCAACTAGAGAAGCCTGCACACTGCAATGAAGACCCAACACAGCAAAAAAAGAAAAAAAATAGGTTTGTGTTGGAGATTTCTTGGTGGATGATGTTTTACAGTTGAGTGGACCAGTTAAATTTGATAGAGATCAGATCTAGACATTAATTGAGAACAATCACTGTTATATCCTGTGGGAGATAGCCAATATACTCAAAATATCCAAAAAAAAAAAAAAAAAAAAACCTTTGAAAGTCATTTCACCATCTTGGTTATATTAATCACTTTGATGCTTGGTTTCCACCTAAGTTAAGTGAGGGAAAAAAAAAGAAAAAAATCTTCTTGACTGTTATTTATGCATGCAATTCTCTACTGAAATGTAACTATTAATAAAATGCTCCTTTTTAAAAACAAATTATGATGGGCAATGAAAAGTGGATACTTTACACTAATGTGGAATGAAAGAGATCACTGGGTAAGTGAAATGAACCAGCACCAACCACACCAAAGTACAGTCTTCATCAAGAGAGAGTGGTGATGTGTATATGATGGGACATGAAGGGAGTCCTCTATTATGACCTCCTTCCGGAAAACCAAACAGTTAATTCCAATGAGTACTTCTCCAAGTTAGGCCACCTTAAAGCAGCACTTGATGAAATGTGTTGGAATTATTCAACAGAAAATGAATTATCTTTCATTAGGATAATGTAAGACCGCATGTTTCTTTGATGACCAGGCAAAAACTGTTACAGCTTGGCTTGGAAGTTCTGACTCAACTGCCATATTCACCAGACACTGCTCCTTCGGGTTTCTGTTTATTTTGTTTTTTTACAAAATTCTCTTAATGGAAAAAGATTTAATTCCCAGGAAGACTGTAAAAGGAACCTGAAATCGTTCTTTGCTCAAAAAGATATAAAGTTTTGGGAAGATGGAATTATCAGGTTTCTTGAAAAATGGCAGGAGATAGTGGAACAGAATTTTGAGTATGTTGTTCAACAAAGTTCTTGGTGAAAATGAAAAATGTGTCTTTTACTTAAAAACTGAAATAACTTTTTGGCCAACCCAATACTAAGGCTTTATTGTCTTTGAATGTAAGATTTTGGCTTATGTTAAAACTGTTGTCTGCTTGTCTTACTGGTGAGAGTGGATCTGTGTATTTTTCTTTTAGGTTAGCCATAAATGCAGCATTTTGTCAAGATGGCTTTTTAACATGCTAACAATAAAAGTACAGCTTCTGTTAAGAAAAACTGGCATGACTTGTATTTCTAATTAAGGTTTTTTTTCTTTCAGGAAGGCACCAAAGTAGTTCTGCCCATATTTTGGGGGAAAATGATTAGTTATGTTGAAAACTACGATCCCACCAATACTGCCGCTTTGCACGAAGCCTACGCCTACGCGGCAGGGCTGAGCGCCTGCGTGCTCGTGTGGGCCATTCTGCACCACTTGTGCTTCTACCACATGCAGCGCGTGGGGATGAGGCTGAGAGTAGCCGTGTGCCATATGATCTACCGCAAGGTGAGTGTCACTCGGTACTGAAGTGTGTACCTCCCCTGAAGAATCAGGAACATTTAGTTATCTGTATATTAAACATCTTGTAACTGGAATCATTTATACCTTCCTAGAGAAGCTTGCTATTTACATCAGGCCAGTTTTGTTGTTGCCATTTAAGCAAACTTTACCAGTAAATAATGAAAAGTTTTGTGTTGAGATCGGGTCAGGGCTGCCTTTGATAAATTTTATCCACAGGTTTTTACATAATATCCACGCAGCTTGTAATGGAATCTAATTAAAAAATACGTATAAAAAGTGTCAAATTGGTTTTCAGTGTTTTCATGCCTTAATCTTGTAGCTGTATTTGTGGCAATTTTTTGTTCATTAAGACCATCTTTTACATCAAATTTGTATTTAAAAGTAAATTTCATTGATCGGATTTATAAAATTAAATCTAGGAGCACAAAATGTATTTGAGAAAGGGAATGTTTATATGTTTAAATGACCCATCTAGTCATATTGAATGTAATTGTGTGAACTAAAGAAAAATATAAATGGAATCCATGCCAAACATAGATTCTCTCGCTATATTCTATAGCTATGATTGTTTATAATGGTATTAAAGAATAGAGCTGAATGTTGGGATGAAACTTGAAATCTTATGCAGCTTTTAGTAATTTTGGTGGGAATTTGTTGCTATTCATTCAAGTTATTTTCTTAATTCAATATTTCCTTTTTCTTTAGTATGCATTTTAGCACTTTTAATAAGACCTGACTTGGTGTGTTCAGTGAGTTTGTGTTGAGAATTGCCACGGAATTATTCTATAGTTTAACCTAGTCTTAAGTAGTTTAAAAGAATTAAGGATTTTAGCTGTTTTCACAAGGGAATTGCCACAGTGTTAAGAACTGAAGGACTCTATATAAACTTGACCCTGAATATCTCTTTGCCCTGGGCTGTTCGTTTTTTTCTAGGAAAAAAATTTTATTTAGCTGTATTTTATTCTTGAAATTTGCTGAGAGAATAGATCTTAAGTGTTCTCACCACATACATGGAAGAATAACTATGTGCGATGATGGGTTTGTTCGTTTGTTTTCCTCCTGTAACCATTTCCCAATGTTTATTTACAACAAAACATCAAATTGCACATAGTAAATATATTTAATTTTATTACAAATGAATAAAATCCTCAATGAAAGCTGAAACCAGGCCATTTAAATGAAAATTATTGCTTCTTTTCCTATTTGTTACTTATCTAGAGCTCCTATTTCTTGGGAATACCTTACTGGGGAAAATGTAGAATGTCTTCTCCCATCTTTGCTTGAGCAGACTCTTGTTAAATCTCGGGACTGTGTGGGCAGAGGCCTGGCATCTCACAGTCTGTGTTTGGCACACGAACCCAGTTTCTCTTTGGGTAACATACCTTCCAGTTAAGGATCTTCATTGTCAGCCTTCATCATTTTTGTTATTCTCTTGTACCTTCTGTCATTTAGTAGACAAATACTCAGATTTCCCCACAAATTAGCTAGATGTTCATCTTTCCAGATCATACTTAGCTCCCATAAGTATGCAGGAAATTTCACCAGAACTGCAGTGTGAAAACCTTAAGTTAGATTTGAGATGATGGTTTAGTCAAACAAAGCTCTTTCTTTGCTGCACAAGTGAGCCACTGTCCACCTGGCTTTTTTTCCCTCTTCCCGCTAACACTTTGGAAAGTCTCCTTTGGGGAATCTGATCTGATCTTGTATGTTGCTTATGGGAATGTGAACATCTCCCAAAGTGTTTATTTACTGGCTTAATTAGCCTAAAATAATTGTTTCTTTACAAAGTCAGAAACTGTATACATAACCTTAAATTCCAGAAACATGGGAATTTCCTCGTGCACAGCCTTACATGTAGATTTCTACTGAGATGCAGAAATAAGACACTTCTTGCAGGTCACAGGTGGACCAATTCCTTAGGGTAAACCTGGTGCTGCCGAGCGGCTCTGAAAGGCCCCTGTGAACGTCTGTGGTTCATGCTGAGGCCCTGCTTCCTGATGCCTGGTCCTGAGGAGAAATCAGGCCACGTGTTGGAAATGGAATGGCTGCTAAGCTCAAAGTCATAGTTTGTAATTTTGAACAGGTATCATGTATAGTGGAGAAGGAAATGGCAACCCACTCTAGTATTCTTGCTTGGGGAATTCCATGGACAGAGGAGCCTGGAGGGCTACAATCCATAGAGTCACAAAGAATCAAACGTGACTGAGTGACTAGTACACACATCATATATAAGGTGACTTGTCATTTATTTACCTTTCTGAAGCTTTGATAAAATTGCTTTTGGCTTTGGTTCAGTCATTTAAAAAATTGTGGTAAAATATACACAACATAAAATTTACCATTTTAACTGTTTTTAAGTGCACCCTTTGGTGAAATTCCATCACCTCTGTGCATCTCCAGAATTTTTTCTTCTTCCCATACTGAACCTCTGCACTCATTAAACACTAACTCCCAAGTCCCCTCCTCTTAATCATCACCCTTTTACTGCTGCTTTCTATGAATTTGACTCCTCTAGGTCCCTCATATAAGTGAAATCATACAATGTTTGTCATTTTATTTATGCTATGTAAGTACAATGTGTTTAAGATTCAACTGTCTTGGAGCAGATGTCAGAATTTAAGTCCTTTTTAAAGATTGAATCATACTCCTTTACATGTATATACAACATTGTGTGTATCCATTCATCTGTTAGTGGACATTTGAGTTGTTTCTACTTTTTGACTATTGTACATAGTGCTGCTATGAACATGGTGCACAAATAATCAGTTCAAGTTTATGCTTTAATTTGAGTACATTCTCAGAAGTGAAATTGCTATACTATATGTTAATTTCATGTTTGGTCTTTTGAGGAACTGCCATAGTCTCTTCCATTGTGGCTGTATCAATTTTAACTTGAGGACTAAATGGAACATTTTTATGAACCATGACATTTTGTTTGGATCGATGGCTACAGCTGGTGGTCTGTTGAAACAGCTCAAGGTGTTCTGTTCCAGTTCCTTAGATCTCTAGGGAATTTTTCAGAGCCTTTTATCAAATGAAGGAATTGTACAGCATAGGCTGTGCTTTTTATCAAGTCAGCAGATTGGCATTAAGAACACAGTTTCCTCACAGGATTAGTGTTTTGAATATTATACTGGATAGTTTTAGAATGAGGAAATTAAGACCAACGTGTTTAAATGATGTCACACCTCGTATTAATGACTGACCAGATTTATAGTTCAAGTTCCCTAATCCCTTTCCTTGAGGCAGCCTCTCCACTCTCATCTTGTTGTTGTTCAGGCACTCAGTCCTGTTCAGACTTTGTGACCCCATGCTGCAGCACACTACCCTTCCCTGTCCTTCAATATCTCCTGGAGTTTGCTCAAACTCATGTCCATTGAGTCAGGGATACCATTCAACCATCTCATCCTCTGTAGTTCCCTCTTCTTACTGCCCTCAATCTTTCCCAGCATCAGGGTCTTTTCCAGTTTGTCAACTCTTGGCATCAGTTGGCCAAAGTATTGGAGCTTCAGCTTCAGTATCTGTCCTTTCAGTGAATATTCAGGGTTGATTTTCTTTAGGATTGAGTGGTTGGATCTCCTAGCTATCCAAGGGACTCTCAAGAGTCTTCTCCAACACCACATTTCAAAAGCATTAATTCTTCGGTGCTCAGCCTTCTTCGTGGTCCAACTGTCCCATGTATACATGGCCACTGAAAAGACCATAGCTTTAACTATATGGACCATTGTTGGCATAGTGATGTCCCACTTTTTAATATGCTGTCTAGTTTTTGGCTCAAAATTGCTTTGGTTGACCCCTAAGTCTATATCTATATTTCTTTATCCTTCGGGCAGGTCCAGGTTCACTGAGAAACAGGGTGGAGGGTTTTTCTTCTGTCTCCTGCACCTCCCTTTGCTGTCTTTGTGGGCAGGGCTGGCGCCACTTTGAATCATCAAAGGATGAATAAGAGTCCCTGGAGCCCTGCTTTCAGGCATCATCCTGCTCGTCCTGACACCACACAAGATCCCATGAAAATACAGTCCATTTTGCTATGTTCTCAGACTGACTTGGTATCACTGTAGGAATCTGATTCTCTGTATCTTTCTCTCATTTTAGTCACTTCGCCTGAGTAGCTTGGCCATAGGGAAGACCACCACAGGCCAGATAGTCAACCTGCTGTCCAACGATGTGAACAGGTTTGATCAGGTAAGCTGCCCGAGGAATCCTCTTCCATTCCCTATCGTTCTCACTGTATTTAGCTTATTGGGATGCCAGGTGCCAGGGTTTGGTGTCAGCCAGGGTTCTGTTGAGGACATAAGACAAGTATTCTCTTTATCCAATGCTCATTTCCTCTGTGTGCAGCTTAGATGTGATAATATGTGCTGTCCTGTAGATATGTGTTTTATTTCTCTGACATTGTCTGTAACATACCTTAGTAATAGGCAACAGTGTTCTTGCCCAGCTTGGTTAGTGTTCCTAGGGGTCCTCCTGGAGTGGCCCTTCTTGGTACGTGGTGTTGGTGTTGCGGGATTGTCTTCTTCCTCCTCTGGATGATGTAGGCCTGGTGGGCAGGGATTGTTCTTTCTGTGTGCTCTGTACAGTGCCTACTGCATAGGGAGCCTTTGAGGAATATGCCAAGTGTGTGGTCCCCAGTCAGACACAGCCTCCTCTTTGCTGTCCCATCATACCCATTTCACACTTACTTTATGAATAAATCATGTTACCCAGAGTGTTGTAGCTGTTGGTCAGATCTGTATAGACCACTTCTCTTTCCTGGATGATCCTGGCTTTTAAGTTTGGGGGCTTCCCTTGTGGCTCAGGTGGTAAAGAGTCTGCCTGCAATGCAGGAGGCCTGGTTTCTGTCTCTGGGTCAGGAAGATTCCCTGGTGAAGGAAATGGCAATCCACTCCAGCATTCTTGCCTGGGAAAATCCCATGAACAGAGAAGCTTGGTGGGCTACAATCCATGGAGTTGCAAAGAATTGGGCATGACTAAGAGACTGACACTTTCACTTCTCCTTTCATTATTTATTCATTAAACATGATATATGGCCTCTACTTAATTTGAAGGTGAATAAGCCTTAATTTCTGCCCTGGAAAGGCCACAGCCTGTCTGGAAGGTAAATGCACAAGTAGATATCGGAGAGTGTGGTATGTACCATAATATAGGCTCTTCTGTGGAGATGGGGGTTGAATTTTGGGACAGAGAGAGTTTGGGGAAGCCCTGAGCTCATCTGTGTTGTGGACAAAATCAACATCTTCCTTCAGTGCTACTGGTCGGGTTCTCCCCGGCACGTCCCTGAGGCTGGCCCTGTGCTGCCCCAGAACAGCATAATCTGGGGTGGACACTTGGATTTCTGCTTCTCATGAGGTATAAAACTCACTGATATCATTTCTGTTTAGATTCCTGTCTGTTCCTTCAGAACAGATGGTTCTACACTTTGTCCTTACTGGTTTTGATTTTATACAGTCCTAAGACGGCTTTGCTTTTGAACTGTGGTGTTGGAGAAGACTCTTGAGAGTCCCTTGGACTGCAGGAAGATCCAACCAGTCCATTCTGAAGGAGATCAATCCTGGAATTTCTTTAGAAGGAATGATGCTAAAGCTGAAACTCCAATATTTTGGCCACCTCATGCAAGGAGTTGACTCATTAGAGAATACTCTGATGCTGGGAGGGATTGAGGGCAGGAGGAGAAGGGGACGACAGAGGATGAGATGGCTGGATGGCATCACTGACTTGATGGGTGTGAGTCTGGGTGACCTCCGGGAGCTGGTGATGGACAGGGAGGCCTGGCGTGCTGCGGTTCATGGGGTCGCGAAGAGTCGGACACGACTGAGCGACTGATCTGATCTGATCTGAAGACGGCTTTGTGTTTCTCTTTTAAGGTTACAATGTTCTTGCACTATCTGTGGGTGGGGCCATTGCAAGCTATTGCGGTGACTGCCCTGCTCTGGATGGAAATAGGAATATCTTGTCTTGCTGGGATGGCGGTTCTCATTATTCTTCTGCTTTTGCAAAGCTGTATTGGAAATTCGTTCTCGTCACTCAGGTAAGAGAAACACTGGTTTAAAAACTAGGTGATATGTGCTTGGTAACATTCACCATTTGTTTGATGCTTCTCTTCAAAAACAAAACCAATGCCTTTTCTAGTCTCTTCTTTATGTGGATTGTAGGGCCTCAGGCTTAGCCAGTGGAGGCTCCAGCCCTAAGCTGAAGGCTTATCGTGAAGAGGGAAAGGTGACGGCACTCACTGGCTCCTTCCAGCACCATACCTGAATAAGTGGAGTGTCCTTGAGCAGAAGTTACCTATATTGAAGTTATTTGCTGCTACTGCTAAGTCACTTCAGTCATGTCCGACTCTGTGTGACCCCATAGACGGCAGCCACCAGGCTCCCCCATCCCTGGGACTCTCCAGACAAGAACACTGGAGTGGGTTGCCATTTCCTTCTCCAGTGTAGGAAAGTGAAAAGTGAAAGTGAAGTCGCTCAGTCATGTCAGACTCTTACCGACCCCATGGACTGCAACCTACCAGGCTCCTCCATCCATGGGATTTTCCAGGCAAAGTACTGGAGTGGGGTGCCATAGTAACAAAACTATATGCTCAAGTTTAGCTGCATGTATTTTTGTTATGCAGTTTTCAGGTATCTATGTTCATGTCTTGGTTTTAATTCAGTGTTTCCATTAACTTATATGTGCCTCAAGGACAAGGTTAATCTTAATTAACTTTATCTTTATATAGCCGCACAGTCCCAGCAGCATATGTGATAGAACAGTGGCTGGTGATGAAGGGCCTAATGGTGATGAGATAGACCCGAAGCAGGTCCCAGAGGGTTGGAGGTGGGTCACTGTCCAGGTTGTCAGGTGATGGAGGTGTTGTGCTGTTTGAAGATTTTTTTTTCTTCTTTTTTTAATGACTTTACGTATGATATTTTTGTCTATTTTAAATTCCCTTTCCTGTCTTGCTGTGGAGAGATGTTCCTTACCCTTTGAGGCCCTGTTGCAGTGCTGCCAGGTCTCTGAAGCGCTTCTTATTTTCCTTTCCCAGTGGAATTAACAGCCCGATCTTTTCTGCTCACCGGCACTTCATTCCTACTTTATCACCACACAGACACTGTCTTCCCATTAGATTCAGTGTCTTTTTGCCTTCCCTGTCCAAATGCGACCTTAGGTGGAGAGTTTGTACCTGACTTACTTCAGGTCTTCCTCAGCCAGTATTGAGAGTTCTCCAAGTTACTCCTTGAGTTGAGCTGAATGGTTGACTTCCTAGAAGTCTTTTTCTCCATTTTCACTTTGAGAAGGACCTGCCTCTGATGTCAGCACAGAGCTGTAGGGAATCATTGATCCCTGGTCCCTCCCTGTGCCCCCTGCTGATGCTGCTGAGGAAAGTCGGGCTGTGGTCACTAAGGCTCATCTCACCTCTGTCCCCTCAGTAGTAAGACCGCAGCTCTCACAGACGACAGGATCAGGACCATGAGCGAAGTCATAACTGGCATCAGAACAGTAAAAATGAATGCTTGGGAAAAGTCATTTATAGACCGTATTACCATACTGAGAAGGTAAGTTTTTGTACATGCTATGCTATGCTAAGTCGCTTCAGTCGTGTCCGACTCTGTGCGACCCCATAGACGGCAGCCCACCAGGCTCTGCCGTCCCTGGGATTCTCCAGGCAAGAACACTGGAGTGGGCCGCCATTGCCTTCTCCATTGTGTGAAAGTGAAAAGTGAAAGTGAAGTCGCTCAGTCGCGTCCGACCCCATGGACGGCAGCCTACCAGGCTCCTCCATCCATGGGATTATCTAGGCAAGAGTACTGGAGTGGCTTGCCATTGCCTTCTCCAAGTTTTTGTACATATCACACCATATTTTTGTACCTTCCCCCCTGTTTTTACAGACGGAAATTAGAAGTCTTACCACTTTTCACATGAAGATGAACATAAATACTATGAATCCACATCTCACATGTGGCAGGCGGGTTAAGTGGAAGAGGGGAGGTGTCATTTTAACCTGCTGTTCCATTTATGATCTTCTTCTTTTTTTTTTTTTTTTCTTTTTATTTTATTTTTTAACTTTACAATATTGTATTGGTTTTGCCATACATCAAAATGAATCCACCACAGGTATACATGTGTTCCCCATCCTGAACCACCCTCCACCTCCCTCCCCCGCCCATCCCTCTGGGTCGTCCCAGTGCACACAGCCCCGATCTTCTTAAAGGCAAAATTATATATGTTTCTGGAGTTAAACAGTCAATAAACACATGAAAAAATGTTCAACATCACTCTTTATTAGAGAAATGAAAATCAAAACTACAATGAAGTATCACCTCACACTGATAGGAGTGGCCATCAAGAAAACATCTACAAACAATACCCTTTTGCTCTGTGGTGGGAGTGCAAATTGGCACAGCTATTATGGACAACAGGATGGAGATTCCTTAGAAAACTAGGAATAAGGCTCCGTATGACCCAGCCACCCCACTACTGGGCATATGCCCTGAAAAAAACCAGAATTCAAAAAGACACATGCACCTCAATGCTCATTGCAGCACTGTTTACAATAGCCAGGACATGTGCTTCCAGAGGGGCCATGGTGCCTGCCTCTGTCTGATGTCTTGGTGTCTCACAATTTTGGGTGTCTTATTCTTTTCTCCCACAAATTCATGAGCTCCTGGAGGGGATGGACTGTGTCTTTCTGTCATCAGTGGGGAGCCCCTCCCAGGACTTGTGGTTATGAATGCTTGTTGAATGAATGTTCAAACCCAGTCTGATTGACCCACAGTGTTTAAAAGAGTGACAGGAAGCCTCTGCTTAGTTGGAAGAGTGAAGCAGTGATGAAGTGTGTGTTCCTGGTGTCGGGATGGAGCCCTGGAGGTGGACTTGGATATCGATGCTTCTTTTAAAACCTATTCTGTTCTCTCGTTTCCAGGAAGGAAATTTCCAAGATTCTGAAAAGCTCCTACCTTAGGGGCATGAATTTGGCATCATTTTTTGCTGTGAGCAAAATCATGATTTTTGTCACCTTCATCACCAATGAGCTCTTTGACAACCTGATCACAGCCAGCCAAGTATTTGTGGTGGTGATGCTGTTCGAGGCTCTGCGGTTCTCAAGCACCCTCTACTTCCCTATGGCTGTTGAGAAGGTGTCAGAGGCTGTCGTCAGCGTCCAAAGAATCAAGGTTTGGGGACAAATAACTTTTTAAAGTTATAGGCAGATTTTACCTAAAATAGCTCCTTTATGTGGTCTCACTGTGTGCCAGTTAGGTGAGATTTAACTCTCCCAGTGCCAAAGCTGGCAGACTTCCCAGAATGTTGTAGGTATTCTCTTCTTTTATTAGGTAGAGTGCATTACAGATATCCTAAGACTGGTTCTCATATAGGGCCAGTAGTATATTTAGATAGCAGTGGCACAGGGCTTTTGTGTAGTGATGCCTGCAGAGTGACTAAAATGTCTAAAAGCAGGAGAAGCAAACAGATTGCATCTCCTGTGCTGACTCCGATGACTAGGCAGTGACTGCACAGTCCTGGGGTACAGAGTTCCTCTCTGGGCCGGGAGGGGAGGAACTTGCTGAGAGCTCTGTGCTGCTTGGACAGGAAGAGTGGCCTCAGATTCACTTATTTCTCTGTGTTCAAAAATGAGTTCTTTCCTCCACAGATGTTTTGCTTGTTGGTGTCTGAGCCTGCCTTTTGTGTCTGCCTTTTTATCCCTGCCCCCTTTTAATTACTGCTTAATCCTCTCTCTAACTGCCATCTGCTTTTCAAATTTGTAATTCCCACCATTATGTGAACTAAGAGCTTCCACATGCACAAAATGGATTTAGAAAGGCATAGGAACCAGAGATCAAGTTGCCAACATCCATTGGATCATAGGAAAAGCAAGATAATTCCAGAAAAGCATCTACTTCTCCTTCATTGAATACACTAAAGTCTTTGACTATGTGGATCACAATGAACTGTGGAAAATTCTGAGAGATGGGAATACCAGACCATCTTACCTGTCTCCTGAGATAACTGTATTCAGGTCAAGAAACAACAGTTAGAACTGTTGCTGGAACAAGGAATGGAACAAAGACTGGTTTCAAATTGATAAAGGAGTACGTTAAGGCTGTATGTTGTTACCTTCCCTCAAGGCTCAGTCAATAAAGAATCTGCCTGCAATGCAGGAAGCCAGGGTTTGATCTCTGTGTTGGGAAGATCCCCTGGAGAAGGGCCTAACAACCCACTCCAGTGTTTTTGCCTGTAGAATTGCCATGGACAGAGGAGCCTGGAAGGGCTACAATCCATGGGGTCCCTGAGAGTCAGACACGACCGAAGCAACTAAGCACAGCACAGCACATCAAGGCTGTTTATTGTCACCTTGCTTATTTAACTTATATTCAGAGTATATCATGTGAAATGCCAGGCTGGATGATGCTCAAGCTGGAATCGAGATTGCCAGGAGAAATATCAATAACCTCAGATATGCAGATGACATCACTTTAATGTCAGAAAGTGAAGACAAACTAAAAACCTCTTGCTGAAAGTGAAAGAGGAGAGTGAAAAAGTTGGCTTAAAGCTCAACATTTAGAAAACTAAAATCATGACATCTGGTCCCATCACTTCTTTGCAACATATGGGAAAACAATGGAAGCAGTGACAGATTTTATTTCCTTGGGCTCCAAAATCACTGCAGATGGTGACTGCAGCCATGAAATTAAAAGACGCTTGCTCCTTGGAAGAAAAGCTGTGACAAACCTAGACAGCATTATTAAAAACCAGAGACATTACTTTGCTGACAAAAGTCCATATAGTCAAAGCTATAATTTTTCCAATAGTAATGGACAGATGTGAGAGTTGGACCATAAAGAATACTGAGCGCCAAATAATCGATGCTTTGGAATTGTGGTACTGGAGAAGACTCTTGAGAGTCCCTTGGGCTGCAAAGATTTCAAACCAGTCAATCCTAAAGGAAATCAAATCCCGAGTACTCAGTGGAAGGACTGATGCTGAAGCTGAAGCTCCAATACTTGGCCACCTAATGCCAAGAGCCGACTCATTGGAAAAGACCCTGATGCTTTTTGAAGATTGAAGGCAGGAGGAGGCAGCAACAGAGAATGAGATGGTTAGATAGTGTCACTGACTCAATCAACACGAATTTGCGCAAACTCTTAGAGATAGTAAAGGACAGGGGAGCCTGGCGTGCTGCAGTCCACGGGGCTGCAAAGAGTTAGACAATACTTGATGACTGAACCGCAACAAATGCACTATATTATATGATTTTATTAATATATACCATGAGCTGTAATAACAGTAAATATTATTCCATATGTTATTTAATATGTTCTCATGTGAACTAATACTTTAAGTACAGTTGGTAAAACATTATTTAGATTGTACAAAGGTTTTTATTGCAAATCCCAGGAAAGCAGTTGTTTGTGTTTATGCTTTCTTCCACAGTTTAATAATCTTTTGTTTGTTTGTTTTGTTTTCTGTAGAATTTTCTATTACTTAATGAGATACCAGAGCTCCAACCTCAGCAGCCATCGGATGGTGAAAAGATAGTGGACATGCAAGATTTCACTGCTTTTTGGGATAAGGTAACAAGTCCTCCATTCCAGGATTCTGACTTCTAACAGACAACTGTGACATGGATTTACTGGAGAACTTTTAGATTTTATGCGTGGTGTAAACTGTGACTTGCTCATTTACTGAAAGTATGTTTTAAAAATTCTCAAAATTGGGACTAAAGTTGTATCTAATTGAGATTAAGTATAAAATCAACCTAAGACCTTTAACTTATTGCTTGCTCTCTATCTCATTTTCAAGAGAGCTTTCAAAGTACTAGCACCTTTTGAACTTAAAGTACATACATTTGTAATGTTAGCATTTATAGGAATGAACAGAAAATGCTGCAGTGTGGAATGGGTTAATTGCACAACTGGTTGTTTAAGAGGCTTTGGGGAGTTAGTGTACAATTTTGCCTTGATTATCAGATCACATTATTAAACATAGAGTGAAGCTGTGATCTGGATTTTGGCTGGGGTAGGGTGAGAGCTCCCCCATCCTGAGCTTCTGGATGATTCTGTACACTTTGTTGGCAGCCAGGGGCAGGCTGAGACAGCAGGTGGGCATAATGAGCACCATTGATTCCCAGTTAAAGGATTGCACTTGATGACAAGTTGACAGAGTTGTTGACAAGATGATGACAAGTTGGTGGTTTCCAACACTTGGTTTATTTGTTAGTTGCAGGCGATGAGAAAAACCACCGGGTCCGGTCTCAAGAAGCTGTCAGTATTGCACACCCAGTGCAGCCCCTTTACCAACGGAAATGCTCCCCCCACCCCAGGTTTCATGGTCCTCTCTGCTCACCCTCCTGCATCAGTGTGGATTAGTCAGGAAAACTGAATCCCACAATGGGAGAGGGAGTTCCATGCAGGGAGTTAGTTACATAGGTGATAAAAGAGGGAGGAAAAATTAGAAAGGGTAAAACAGTGGTGTGTGAGACAACCCAGAGATTAGCAATGGCAGGAAGCTGCCCTCACGTCCAGCACTGGAGGGACTCAGGGAGGTGGCGCCCCCACCACAGGGTCCACCTTCCAGAGCAGAGCCCAGGAGCCGGGCTGTCAGAGTGGGGACCACAGAGCACGTGTCCTGACTGTAGACTCACCCTGTCTTTCATGCCTGTGACTTTGTGGTGCCACCTGCATCGTGTTCACCTGCTTCTGACTCAGCACCTGCCTTCCCCACCGTCAACACAGTGGTTTTTTCCCAGATACGTGAAGCCACATCCCTGCACCTTCTGTCCATGGAAACTCACACATGGTGCCTGACCTTCCCTGATGGTTTCTCCTACCTTAATATAGTAGATTTATCTCCTGATTGGTGTTTCTCGGTATAATGCTCTTGAAGCATTTATAGAAAGCACCACTAAAATTCCATTTTAAAGGCCACTCTATGTGAATGCTAACACGTCCTTTATATGACTCATTAGCAGGTTTTTTTTTTCCCAGTAAACACATAGACTTATCATTTATTTATTTTTTGTAGATTCATTTTAAATCAGTTTAATATATGATGCAGATTGGTTCTGCAGTTTTTAATGAACTGAAATAAAAGTATCTATATACAACTGTCGGAGAAGGCAATGGCACCCCACTCCAGTACTCTTGCCTGGAAAATCCCACAGATGGAGGAGCCTGGTAGGCTACAGTCCATGGGGTCGCTAAGAGTCAGACATGACTGAGCGACTTCACTTTCTCTTTTCACTTTCATACATTGGAGAAGGAAATGGCAACCCACTCCAGTGTTCTTGCCTGGAGAATCCCAGGGACAAGGAAGCCTGGTGGGCTGCCATCTATGGGGTCACACAGAGTTGGACACAACTGAAGTGACTTAGCATAGCATAGCATAGCATATACAACTGTATCTGCCTGTGCAACAGATATCTGTAAGGCAAAATAAGGGATTTTAGTTGTACTACAGTCTATGTGAAAAAAATCAGGTGAAAAATCTGAAAAGGTTTCTATATACCTTCTAGAGTAAAAAAACAATCAAATTATTAATAACTCAAGGCACTAAACTGGTAAAGGAAGAGGAACAAGGCCTTGAGGCTTTTGTTATAAACTCTAATTCCATATTATGGTTTTGTTAGAGCAGCATTCAAAATTATAGGAGAGGCTTCATCAGCTACATTTTCACAGAAATAGCTACAGTGTTAACATTACTGTGTGGCAAGGTGTTCCTGTCTACCTAAATGACAATGATGCCATTGCAGCTAATATTTACCACTTTGGGAGAAGAGAAATTCTATGTATTCTCAACTGAATCTTGTGTCTTATAGCACTCACTAAAATCTAACACTCATGGCACTATTGTGAGGTACCTAGCTGCTAAGTTGCTTCAGTCGTGTCCAACTCTGTGTGACCCCAGAGACGGCAGCCCACCAGGCTCCCTGTTACTACTGAGGGAAACACAAAAATGTAAGCCTGCCTTTCCCCAGAAACCTCTGAAGCCAGAGATTTTAAACAATTAAGGCCCTTGAAAACACTAGGGATATGCACATATTTGCAAGGAAAAGAAACTCTAGCTGTACCAGCAAGTAACGAAGAAACAGTAAATCTTCATTTTATGAACCTTTAATTATCTAAATGTAAGGAAATTTGGCTTAAGAAATGGACAAAAGCAATTTGTCATTTCTTACTATAAAATATTGAAAACCAAGTACTAAACTCAACCACTATAGATTAAAGAAACTAAAACAAAGAAGCCTTAGTAATTGGAGCCTTAATGAGCAAAAGCTCATTTTAAATTGATTTGAGCCCCTGAACTAATCCTATGTGTCAAAGTCAGGGAAGAGGGATCCCTCTAAACCTGAAAAAAACTAGTGCTTTATAAGGAAAGTAAAGAAATGAAAATATGCACGTTATCACACCACAGGAACTGAAACTGGTAAAGGATGGGAGAGAAGAAAGATAAAGTATGATCTGTTTACCCAGGGCAATCATCATTAAAAATCCACAGTAATCTGACCAACTTAATTTTTTCTGAAATTACACTGCTCACATTTACTATGTTAAAACTTAAAATGATTGTCTAATTAAAGAGTAAATGATTCTAAAACAACTTCTTTCTTGCCTCATAGAAGTTACTTTTCAAGAAAGCTTGGTGGAAATCTTTTTGAGGCACAACAGTGTTAGGATAATTTTTTAAAGTACAGAGGAAAGTAAAATTAAATCAACTTTATACTTTTTATTAGCCATAAGAAAACTTTTGGGTGGTTCAATAGATGAAGGCTTTTGACTTTGTATAAACTCATTTAAGTCACTTGGGTTTTGAATAAAATAGGGATGTTTTCAATTAAATGCTAACACTTAAGTATCTTAAAGCAGGTTTTTTACTGCCCACATCAACAGTTACATCCTCAGACCAACTTTTTCCTTCTTTAATGTGAAATATCAAATCACCAAAATTTTAGGTTAAGTTTAACTTTCAGGCTGTCTTTAAGGCACTGTTTTTTAATTTCTCAAAGATATAAGGTGCTTTACAAGTATGAACAATATGCTACTATACTTTACTATTTTTCTTGTTTCTATGTAGAAAGAATAACTGTTATTAAGCACACAATTTTGCTCTAAGGCTACTAAATTTATAAGTCTATTCATCTTGGAAATGATAGCCAAAAATCCACCTGATTGATGCTGCTTCAGCATATTCTTCTGAATTCTGGTCACTAAACTACATCCTGAGTTCACATAAAAATAACGCAGCTTTCAGGCTTTAAAATGACAAAATTTAAACTGTTAAGAATGTCATGGGGTTGTTTGCACAGGACAGTGTTTTCCATCACTTACAGAGTCACAGCTCACATGTCAAGAAGAGAGAACCAATACCACAGCAACAGTCATTTAAGGTAAAAGAAGACACAAGGATTCATGCAGAATGTTTTAAATATTCCCTTGAACAAAGTGATTTAACTTATTCTTCTTCAAGGGCGATGCTCATATGGGAACAGTTAAGGGTCGTAGAGCAACATCTTCCACGTGCGACATATTGAAAGAAAATATTGTTTCAGTTAGTTACACTCCAGTCCTTGTTAATTTAGCAGGTCTGTTTTCATAGTGTAGTAGTTTTGTTTTTTAGATCTGCAGAATTTATAGAGAAAGAAAATGACACCCTGCATACCCAAGACAAAGACATTTCCTCCAAAGAAACTGGATGTGTCAGAGGCAGACTTTGGCACAGGTTGGGAGGTCAGAGTTAGAGTGATGTTACTTGTACCTGACGTGGCTGCTGTGGTGGGAGCTGAGGAGGGGAGGCAGAGTTGTGGTTTTAGAACTGGTTGGCATTGGTTGGCAGTGGGCACAGGACAGAATTCAGCACCTGGCAGTCATTAATGTTGAGTTATCTGAACAGTAGCTTTTACCTTTCATTTTTTCCCAAAGAAGTTAGTATTAGCAACCTTAGCATCAAAACAGGAAACACAGCTGTGTGGTTTCCCAGATTTCTGGTGCTGGAGAGGTGCCCCTGAGGAGTGGCTGCACTGGGGCTCTCGTGATGGTGCTCAGTAAAGCCGGGCTGTAGTCACTTCAGGGCCAGGGTGGTGCCCTGAGCCGGTGATCACACAGAGCGGGGCCAGGCAGCCTGTAGCCCAGAGCAGCGGGTGGGAGAGCCCAACAACGTGTCCTCCATGCAGGTGTTCAAGTGGACCTGGGGTGCCCAATGCTGTCTGTCCTTCTGTCCCCTGCACCCTTCCCCCTTCCTAGTGTGTGCAGGTGTCCATTGAATTGCTTTTGTGTCAAACTATGCAGTATTTTAAAGTGAACTATCTTGTTCTTTCAAGAGCTCAATAACATGGTCACAGACTTCTGTGTAAATTGCATTGTAGTCCAGAACACCCTGTTCTGTTGTCCTGACCTTGCGTATGGAAGGACTATGCCCCTTGCTGGGGTCATTAGTAATTAGGGCTGTCAGGTTAGGTCATGGGTGAGAGAGCCCTGGGAAGGAAAGGGGAAGACATTGGGGTTTTTGGAGAGAAGCTGAGTCTTAATGAAGCCCCTGGGAGGCAGGCAGGCAGGGAGGCAGGAAACAGACGTGAGCTCTGTAACCTACTCCCCTAGACAGCCAGGTGGGCAGGTGGGGGCAGATCTCAGGGACCCAGGCCTCATTCATGGAATGATGGGACTTGGTCTCAATCTTTATGCTTTAAAATAAATGGCCCAGTGGTGGTTCAGTGGTTAAGAATCCACCTTCCAGTGCAGGGGACATGGGTTCCACCCCTGGTGAAGAACTAAGATCTCATGCTCTGGAGCAATTAAGCCCACACACTGCAATAAAGACCCAGAGCAGCCAAAAGAAGAAAAATGGTCCTGTGGGAACCTGCAGATCTTACGGGACTGGGATTTCGAACTGCGTCTGCACAGAGTCGGGGCTCAGATGATAATCCTTGAGTCAGTGTCCCCCAGCCTGGATAACCAGTGGGGGAGGGGACCCAGCAGCCATGGATTGTTGAGTGCTTCCCCCTCTGGTCACCGTGGAGCAGTGCCGGACCTTGAAGCCTGAACAGGGAGGGAACCCTGTCTGGCCCTGACAGACCCTTCAATTCAGTTCAGTCGCTCAGTTGTGTCCAACTCTTTGTGACCCTATGGACTGCAGCACACCAGGCTTGCCTGTCCATCATCAACTTCCAGAGCTTACTCAAACTCATGTCCATAGAGTCAGTGATGCCATCCAACCATCTCATCCTCTGTCATCCCCCTTCTCCTCCCAAATTCAATCTTTCCCAGCATCAGGGTCTTTTCAAATGATTCATTTCTTTGCATCAGGTGGCCAAACTATTGGAGTTTCAGCTTCAGCATCAGTCCTTCCAGTGAATATTCAGGGCTGATTTCCTTTAGGATGGACTGGTTGGATATCTGTGCTATCCAAGGAACTCTCAAGAGTCTTCTCCAACACCACAGTTTAAAAGCATCAATTCTTTGGCACTCAGCTTTCTTTGTAGTCCAACTCTCACATCCATACAGACTCCTGGAAAAATCATAGCTTGACTAGATGGACCTTTGTTGGTAAAGTAATGTCTCTGCTTTTTAATATGCTGTGTAGGTTGGTCATAGCTTTTCTTTGAAGGAGCAAGCATCTTTTAATTTCATGGCTGCAGTCACCCTCTACAGTGATTTTGGAGCCCCCAAAATAAAGTCTCTCACTGTTTCCATTGTTTCCCCATGTATTTGCCATGAAGTGATGGTACTGAATGCCATGATCTTAGTTTTCTGAATGTTTTTAAAGCCAGCTTTTTCACTCTCCACTTTCACTTTCATCAAGAGGCTCTTTAGTTCCTCTTCACTTTCTGCCATAAGGGTGGTGTCATCTGCCTATCTGAGGTTATTGGTATTTCTCCCCACAGTCTTGATTCCAACTTGTGCTTCATCCAGCCTGGCATTTCACTTGAAATGACAGACTGAGGGGCTGCAATAGGAAGCTGATGTTTGTAAGTGGTTCACTATTTTGTAGTCATAACTGAGTGAAAAGTAATAAAATAGGAATCCCAAGTGTCAGGCAGCAAGAAAGGAGTGGAGACGCTTAAAAGCCTAAAAAATATTTCTCGTGCATTAAAATAGATGCACGATACTGGATGCTTGGGGCTGGTGCACTGGGACGACCCAGAGGGATGGTATGGGGAGGGAGGAGGGAGGAGGGTTCAGGATGGGGAACACGTGTATACCTGTGGCGGATGCATGTTGATATATGGCAAAACCAATACAATATTGTAAAGTTAAAAAATAAAAAAAATAAATAAAATCTAGCTTCTTGTTGATAATTTGCCATTCCCAAAATCTGAAACTAGGTTTTTTTGGTGATGAAAAATAATTGTCATTATTTTACTTAACTTTACAATATTGTATTGGTTTTGCCATTCATCAAAATGAAGTTAAGCAAAATAAAATTTAAAAAAAAATTAAAAAAAGAAAAATCATTGTCATTATTTTAGTATATGAATGTTGTATAATCAGTTCAGTTCTTTCTAGAAAATACTTTCAGTTTGAAGATTATCCAGACTTTTAATCCAGACTCTGTGCTTTTAGTCTTTAGGGCATTTTACTTAATCACGTGTAACCACTATTTTTTATTTTCCTTGACACAGCAGTTACTGGCAATTGTATTAACACTTTGAATATGTAAAGACACACACATACACACCCTTAAGTCTACCAGGGATCCAACCTGTGATTGGCTTGATGAGTACTTTGTCCTTTTCCCTCACATTGGAATGTGGGCTGTTGCATGTACCTTCATGTTTTATGTTTTTCTTACAGTACAAGTACTTTATTGCTCCTATTTAGCCAGGACAGATAATGCATGTAAGACATAGGAAATTGAGGTTTTATCACTTTATCCCATAATATCATAATAAATTTCTTTATTCCCCAATTGTTGTTGTGTTTATGCTATAGTAGAGCTCTCATTAAATGAGAGCTTTGACTGTTACTTATAAGAATTAATTTACCAAGATTGACTTCTTCATATAAAGTGCCCCTTTGCTTGCTGAGCATTACTGAGGTTCATTCTATATTGAATGAAAATGGAGACATTTGTGGAGATTCAAATTATTTATTGAAGGGCCAGGCACACCAGGTACTCATCCTGCCACCTTGTGGATTAATGAGATAGACAGTTAAAACCAAGGGTCATGATGAAAACTGGAAAAGAAAGTGAAAGGGTTAGTTGCTCAGTTGTGTCCAACTCTTTGTGACCCCACTGACTGTAGCCCACCAGGCTCCTCTGTCCCTGATATTCTCCATGCAAGAATACTGGAGTAAGTTTCCATTCTCTTCTCTAGGGGATCTTTCCAACTCAGGGATCGAACCCAGATCTCCTACATTGCAGGCAGATTCTTTACCATCTGAGCCACATGATTAAAAACCTCCCACACTGAATATTGTATCAAGCACATTATTTTAATAAACTAGTGTGCACCCTTCAGTATGCATTTCAGGCAGGTGCCTTGTCATCTCTTCTATTTAAAATCTGTGAGTGTCTAGAGCTGTGTCCGGAAATGTGGTAAAAGAAGGAGCCTTCCTAAAGGCAGCTAAAACTTCTTTAACACCCCAAAGAGATAGAATTGGATGAAAAGACCTCTTGGACACAGTATATTGAAATGGGAAGGAGAAAAATGTTCGTTAGTGTTAGCATATCAATAACTATTACATTATTTTCTCTATTTTCTAAATTAAGGTGTGTGTTACTTTATTGAAATGGGTACATTTTTATAAACTTTAATTTGCAGGAATCAGAAACCCCAACTCTACGAGGCCTTTCCTTTACTGTCAGACCCGGTGAACTATTAGCTGTGGTTGGACCTGTGGGAGCAGGAAAGGTAAGTTGTGATGCCCTTGATGCAACACCACAGCCCCTGTTAAATTCTCAAGAGTGGAACCCGGAGCTGAGTGTGACACAGTTTGAACTGGCTGTATCTAGAATGGAACTGGTGTCAGGAATTTGGACGTCTCAGTGAAGGAGATAATTTATGTGACAGCTGTTCAGGTTGGATACAGACAATGGGGACTTCTTTTTGTCACGGTGGCCCCTCCAGGAATTCTGGAGGTGTTAAAGGCTCTTCTAGGAAGCTCTGAGCATTTTCTTATGTGACTTGACTTGGTCCCATCAGTGCACATGCAGTGAAGGTGCAGCCCTGTGCTGGAGATAAAGGTACAGACTTGAACAAGACCCAGATTCTCTGCCTTTCAGAGGCAACCAGGTTCTGGGGCAACACAGGTATGCAGGCAGGTTATTTCAGCCCAGTGTGGTGAGCACTCTGATGGTATGGACACGGATATGTCATTTCTGTGTGTTATAGGAGATTTGAAGGGTATGTGTAAGTGCACTTAGTGTCCTGTGTTTTGTATGACAAAATACAGAAACCCAAATGTGGGATGTGTACAGGAGAGGGTGATGATTTCCTCCATGAAAGGCTTTTAAAATTTTTATTTTTTTAAATTGGAGAATAATCGCTTTACAATATTGTGTTGGTTTCTACCATACATCAACAGATGTTTCCTCTCTCTTGAATCTGTTTCGCACCTCTCACCCCGTCCTACCACCCTACGTTGTTGCAGAACACAGGATTTGAGCTCCCTGGGCATGATGGCGGGGAAGGCAATGGCACCCCACCCCAGTACTTTTGCCTGGAGAATCCCTTGGGCGGAGGAGCCTGGTGGGCTCCAGTCCGTGGGGTTGCTGAGAGTTGGACACGACTGAGCGACTTCACTTTCACTTTTCACTTTCATACATTGGAGAAGGAAATGGCAACTCACTCCAGTGTTCTTGCCTGGAGAATCCCAGGGACAGGGGAGCCTGGTGAGCTTCCGTCTATGGGGTCGCACAGAGTCGGACACGACTGAAGTGACTTAGCAGCAGCAGCAGGGCATGATGGACTTATATTCTTCACATACAACTAGCTCAGAGTTCTTTTAAATAATAATCTTTGGATATATTCTTGACACATAGCTTTAAAAATTTTAAATATATTTTTAAATTTATTTGGTTGCATTGGGTCTTTTTTTTTTGGGGGGGGGGGAGGAGGTGTCTCTAATTGTGGCATGTGGGCTGAGTTGCCCTGGGGCATGTGGGTTCTTAGTTCCCTGACCAGGGAACCAGGGATCTAACCAGAGCCTCTGGCATTGGAAGGTGGATTCTTCTTTTTTTTTTTTTCTTTCAGTGTTTATATTCTGAAAGTAGTTATTATTTTTTTTGAACATTTTATTTTGTACTGGGTTGTAGCCAGTTAACAATGTTCTGATAGTTTCAGGTGAACAGTGAACGGTGCATATCAGCCATACATATACATGTATCCATTCTCCCCCAAACTCCCCTGCCATCCAGGCTGCCACATAATGTTGAATAGAGTTCCATGAGCGATAGAGTAGGTCCCTGTTGGTTATCCATTTCAAATACAGCAGGGTGTACCTGTCCATCCTGAACTCCCAAACTGTCCCTTCTGCCCATCCTGGAAGACGGATTCTTAGCCACTGGACAACCAGGGAAGTACCCACATAGCTTTTTTTTCTTGTTGCAAGTTATGTTTATTGATGATAACTTTATTAAGGTCTTTGAGATAGGCAGGATCCTTGTATGTAAGTGGCATAAACCCCCAAATTTGAGCTCTCTTAATTGCTTTTGTGATTTCTTTTTGTTTGTTCCCACAAAGACCTGTTATGTGCCTTCCATAAATGCATCCAGTAAATGGAGAAATAAACTGGGATAAAAGCTGTAGATTCTTATAATCTACACATTTTTCACACAAGATACATTTTTTTCAGAGGCTTCTTATAAGAATTTTCCATTGGAATAGGAGGTTCCCTGTTGCTATGCTATGCTAAGTCACTTCAGTTGTGTCCGACTCTGTGTGACCCCATAGACAGCAGCCCACCAGGCTCCCCTGTCCCTGGGATTCTCCAGGCAAGAACACTGGAGTGGGTTGCCGTTTCCTTCTCCAATGCATGAAAGTGGAAAGTGAGAGTGAAGTCGCTCAGTCCTGTCGGACCCTCAGCGATCCCATGGACTGCAGCCCTCCAGGCTCCTCCATCCATGGGATTTTCCAGGCAAGAGTACTGGAGTGGGGTGCCATTGCCTTCTCCATCCCTGTTGTTGGTTACCTGTTAACATTGTGAACAATTTTTTCTCCACCTCCCTGCGTGAATCCCAGGATTTGTAACGCAGACAATAGTTGTTGTGAAAATGTGTCAGCTTTCTCTTCCCTAGCCCACTGCAAAGAGCTACCATAGCTGCCATGGTTCCTTGCTCTTCCCCTCCCCACATAGCTTTTTAAGAAAAAGTATTTGTCAAGTAAAAGATGCCCAGATGCAAGAACAACTGCATTAAACATCAGGTACAGAAAGTACACATCATGCTTCTGCTCTGCTAGTGAAGGATGTTAGACATTCTTAGTCTTTGCTGAGTAGAGCACTTCATTTGGGGGAGACTCTGGCAGAAGGGATTGTTACAGTATTAATATTCCTTATCAACCTTTAGTCTACATTGACCAATAGTGCTGTTTTCCATTTTTTCCTGCAACTTCCAGAGCTGTACTTTATCCTGTTCTGATATCATTGATCAAGCACCAGGGTGGGGTCGGCTGTGCTGCGGGGCGTGTTCCATCCTGAGTGCTGCCTGTTCACACGTGTGTGTTGCCTTCTATTTCAGTCATCACTGTTACGCGCTCTGCTGGGGGAGCTGCCCCCAAGCCAGGGACAGGTCAGCGTGCACGGGAGGATCGCATATGTTTCTCAGCAGCCCTGGGTGTTTCCAGGAACTGTGAGGAGTAACATTTTATTTGGGAAGAAATATGAAAAAGAACGATATGAAAAAGTAATAAGGGCTTGTGCTTTGGAAAAGGTGAGTAATGACTCTTGAGTTGCATGTACTCAAATTTCAAATAATGATAATATTGGTTTAAGCTCTAAGATTTGTTTACAGTTCTTTTTATTTGATTTTAAAAGGTCTTTTATTTGTTGCTTTAAGCTGGACTTCTGAGTAAATATGCAGTCATATACATTGTTGTTTTAATTCTGGTGTGGTAATGATGGTCACAGAATGTCTTTGTTTCATTTGGTGAAGTTTCATTCACTTTTAGATTCTTTTTTTAATGGACAATAAACAAAAATATGTAAGAATAGAGAGCTCCATGTAATGAACCCTCATGTTCCCAGGTTCAGCTGGGGTCAACTGGTGGCCAATCTTGCTGGGTCTTTACCCTGCCCTGTGCCACCCTTCCACCCAACACCCCACCCCATCCCCTGGTATTCCAAAGCAGATCCTAGATCTCAGATTAGTTCATCTGTAAACATTTCATTGTTGTTCAGTTACTAATTCCTGTCTAGCTCTTTCTGACCCCATGGACTACAGCAGGCCAGGCCTCCCTGTCCTTCACCATCTCCTGGAACTTTCTCAAACTCATGGCCACTGAGTTGGTGATGCTATCCAGCCATCTCATTCTCTGTCATCCCCTTCTTCCCCTGCCCTCAGTCTTTTCCAGTGTCAGGGTCTTTTCCAATGAGTTGGCAGTTCATACAAGTGGCCAAATTATTGGAGCTTCAGCTTTAGCATCAGTCTTTCCAATGAATATTTAGGGTTAATTTCCTTTAGGATTGACTGGTTTAATCTCCTTGCAGTCCAAGGGACTCTCAAGAGACTTCTCTAGAACCATAATTCAAAAGTATCAATTCTTTGACACTCAGCCTTCTTTATACTTCAACTCTCACATTCATACACAACTACTGGAAAAAACCATAGCTTTGACTATATGGACCCTTGTCAGCAAAGTGATGTCTCTGCTTTTTAATATGCTATCTAGGTTGGTCATAGCTTTTCTTCCAAAAGAGCAAGCATGTTTTAATTTCATGGCTTCAGTCACCATCTGCAGTGATTTTTCTTTTTTTCATCTGCAGTGATTTTTGAGCCCAAGAAAATAAATTCTGTCACTGTTTCCACCTTTTCCTCACCTATTTGCCAGGAAGTAATGGGACCAGATGCCACATAAATCAACAGTAAACATATTGTGTTACCATAAGCAATATAGTGTGTAACATTTGACTATCTATTATTTTTAACCACTTTTAAAAACTTAAAAAAATGGTACGGGGGAGGGGGAGGGGGGGGGAGGGGGGGGGGGGGGGGGAGGGGGGAGGGGAGGGGGAGGGGGAGGGGGGGGGGGGGGGGGGGAGGGGGGGGGGGGGGGGGGGGGGGGAGGGGGGGGGAGGGAGGAGGGAGGAGGGTTCAGGATGGGGAACACGTGTATACCTGTGGCAGATTCATGTTAGTATATGGCAAAACCAATACAATATTATAAAGTTAAATAATAAAAAAAAAAGCTTTTAAGGATTTTAAAAACTTTTAGGCATTACATGAAGGTATCATGCTGATAAATTCTAGTTTGATATTTTCCCACATAGATTGCTTTACCTTACAAATCCCTCTTGGATGCCTATAAGTTTGTACTTTCATCTTATATTTACACATTCCTGCCAACTTGGACATTTTCTTTTCAGATGGCCTTAACAATCATAGGATAATAAGTTAACTGATCCTTCTGTGTCTAGGTATAGAAGCCTTTGAGACTTGAGTTATTTTAGTGTTGCCTTCATTTCAAATATAATCTTTGGTCACCACCTGGGCAGTGTGATGTGAAAGAGCAAAAGGCTGTGAACTGGTTCAAAAGGACATGATCTGGTTCAGATTCCAGTTCTTCTGTTTAACAGTTGAGCATCCTCAGACCAGTGCTATGACCTTACTTCATCTAAGTTTCCTCATCTGTGAAATGGGGCCAGGACTTCCTGTGAGCTTGTTGTGAGGATTAGAAATAATCAGCGTCAGGGTCCAGCACAGAGCTTCATGCACAGATCTTACCCCCCAGGAGCTGAAAGAAGCTGTGTGCACGTGTACAAATGATGGAGCAGAATAAGATGGGTCCTTCATGAGAGATGAGAGATGTGAACAGAGCTTTGGGAACCTAGCAGGTAGAGATGAGTCCAGGATGGTTTCATGGGAGAGTGTGCTTAGGCTGAGCATGGGAAAGTGGGCAGGATATTGACAGGCCGTGAGAGGAGGGGTGATTCCAAATGGAAGAAAAGCTGTGAAGGAAGCAGGCTCCCATTGCTTGACTCTAGAGTCCAGCCCTCCTCTGCCAGGGCCTCACGTCCAGACGCACATTTACCATTTCAGCAGTCTACTCCATGGTGCTTCTACTGTAAGTCTCCACCATCGCTGAAGGGCCTTAGATGTGCTTCTGGATGGATAGCACAAAACCAGCATCGCCATTTCCTAGTTTGCCTCTAGTTTGTGGTGTGTCTGCTGTTCAGTGTGAATTGGGGAAACTTAAAGGAAAACGTCTAATGGGCTGCCGTCTATGGGGTCACACAGAGTCGGACACGACTGAAGTGACTTAGCAGTTAGCAAAGGAAAACGTGAATAAGAACACCTTTCTGTCAGTGGGGGGAATTGTAGTCTATACTGAAGTCAGGCTTTTCACTTTAACCTAATCAGAAAATAGTGGCTGGGAAATTAGCCTGACTTGGATTTTATTTCAAATCCTGTGAAGTGTTTTTCCCATTTGGGGCTGGTCCATAAAGAATCCTCAAAGTCAACAACACGCTTGCAGTACTGCTACCAGACTCAGAGAGAGCCTGTTTCTTGTGCCCTAACTGTGCTAAGTAAATGAGTGGATTTAGGTGCCTTTTCTAAAACATGGTTAAGATTGCTGTGCTATGAAGTGTTACTATTTTGAGAAACAAAATGAAACAACGTAGAATCAAAGCATAAAAGCTAAGTGGAACAGTTTGCAAGGACTTCAACAATGAAGCAGCGGCCAACAACTGTGTGTGTGTGTGTGTGTTTATAGGGCTGGAAACCTGTCTTAAAATGGCTCACTGTTGTTCATGAAAACCAAAGCAAGGGATGGTAATAAGTTCTGAACTCAACAAAGAAAGAAAGTGAAATAATGATGAACTTTCATGACAGATCAGTTGCTGTCTTTCATTGGATGTATCCCAGTTAAACTTTGGGTGAGCAGGGAACCTGTGTGTCTGTGTGCCTGTCAGGGAGGGTTACAATGGCGATATCTTCTTTCTTCTCTTTATGGTCATGTGCTTTGCATGTTATGAACCACACTGTGAATGTGGTCCCACTGTTGGTTTTATGGGAAAACAGGCATCAGCCACCAGTAGCAAGTTATAATCAATTTCAGTCCTTTTTCCATTTTTAGAGGGTGTTCTCACTTTTGAGTTCAGTGACTCTTGTTTTTGTAGCACATTCTGTAGAAGAGGAATGTGAGACTTAGGGAGATCAAAGGACTTGTTTCTCATGCAGACTCCAGCGTGCTACCCGCTTTCTCCCCAGATTTGCTAAAGTAGAGACAGAGAGTGAGCGCGTCATCTGCAGAAAGGTACTGCTGTGAATCTTAGGTTGATGCCTGAGGGGTTTAGTAGATAATTCAAAGATTTCTAACATAATAATTGTGTAACAAAACCTGATTGTTATCTTGTCGTTTTGGGGATATTATTGTCATTTTTTTTTTAATTTCCCCAGATGCTCTGGGGACAATAGACTGATTTGTCTATTTACTTCTTAAATAGCATTCAAATATAACTCATGGTAGATTCCCAGATCCTCAAGTTAAAGCTTCATATCCTTCTTAACTTTGAGTTTTTCCTGCTTTCACAGATAAGCATCTGCTTGGTCCAGATGATCTACTTGGTGTACGTCAAGCACACTGTTTCTTTCCTTTTGGTTTCCCTGTGCAGCCTGCTCTTTCTGGTCTCTTTTCTTGTACAGACCTCATCTATCACACTATAACTTGCCTTAAGTATCACTGTGAAGACATTGGTCAGGTGTTATCCCTTCTCTGAAAGTGGGAAGCAGAGACCAAGATCAGCAAAAGTGATAATTTAAAATACAATGTGTCTCTGGCACAGACCTTCACACCTGCATGTCCAGCTGCACTGGTGGCACTTGGTGGCATCAATGAGAGGTCATCTCAGCTTGTCCACAAGAAAAGCCTCCTAAACCTGCATCCGTCATCTTCCCCAACTCAGTAAATGGAGACCCTGTCTTTCCCCTTATTCAACCCAAACACCACAGTCCTCTTCTCTTAGAGCCAACACCCATCCCGTCAGCAGGTCTCACAACTCTGCCTTCCAAATGTGTCTGGAGTGTGACCCCGTCTCTCCATTCCCACTGTTTTCTAGCTTATTCCAGTAGTGTCCTCACTTATATCTGCCCTCACCCTTCCCCACTTACTGCCTGGTTTATGCAAAGCACAGAAATTTCCTTGTAAACCCTAGACCATGTCAGTCCTCCCCTCACCCTCCTCCTCTTACTGGAGTGACCCTAGGGTCCTCCTGCTCTGTCTCCGTCCTCACCCCCTCATTCTCACTCTGCTCTCCTGTCTCCTTGTCCTGAACCCCCTGGGCATCTCCCTGGGGCCCCTGCACCCGCCCCTCCCTCTGTGAGGAGCACCCTCTCCAGGTCTGCCTGAGCCCTGCCCCCTCTCCAGATCTGCTCACACCCCCTCTGAGCAGAGCCCTTACACCCCAATGTGGACTCACTTCCCTCTTTCACTCTCCATTCCCCTGAGCTGGCTGGCTTGCTTTTCCTTCTTGTCCTCAGTTCTTGTGCTTGGGTTAATTTTCCATATCATCATCTCCCACCATGGAAATAAATTCTAGGGGCTCTATTTCCTCGTGGTAGAATTCACTGTGCCCAGAACAATGCCTGGTGTATAGTCAGTCCTCAATAAATACCTGTTAAAATGGTCAAATGCATAAATCCTTCAAAAAAATACAGAATGAAAACAAATGAAAAGCCCTGAGAGGTTTTTAAATTTTTCTGGTTACAGTTTAGTCACTATGAAATAAGTCCATTGCTGTTGATTAAATACTTGTATGAAGAAATGATGCTAAAATGTTAGGATGGCAGGAGGAGAGTACATTTTAAGTCTTTTTCTTTTTTCCTTTTCTATCTCCATGCAGGATTTGCAGAATTTGAAGGAAGATGTAATTGTGAGAGGAGATGGAGGAACCCCACTGAGTGAAGGACAGAAAGCCCGGGTCAGCCTTGCCAGGTAAGTGGGGTTTCACTTGCCATCCTGCCCCTCCTCCTCTGAGGCTCCTAATGGATGTGAGCATGCAGACCCTGCTCACCGGGTGGGCCTGTGTGAAGCAGGATCTTGGTCCTTTCCCTGGGCTCTTGGGATGAATGTGGAGTTGCTGGACGCCATCATGATTCAGAGATGAGACTCAGCGAGTGTGAAGTGTCCTCTCCTGACGTCTCTCTCTGTTTCCTAGAGCTGTGTATCAGGATGCAGACATTTACCTCCTGGATGATCCGCTCAGCGCAGTGGATGCAGGAGTCAGCAGGCACTTGTTCAAAAAGTGAGTTTGCTTCTGTTTTCTATCATTTCTGCTTTCCAAGAACACTGTAGAGATCAGAGAAGGGAGCTCAGGAAAGCCTTTGTGCTTTAGGAGTCTCAGCTCACTCTGCCTTGGTGTTCTTCCCTCCCCTCCCTTCCCTCCACACAAGATCCATCATAGAGAAGTTTTGCATCATGATGAGGTCAGGACAGGAAAATACAGCAGGTGCTTCGAGTGTGTGAAGTAGAGTGGGGTCGGTGCTCTAGGGAGTGAGGGATAGATGGCTGATTCCCCCATGACTTGCAGGTAATAGATCCAGACCCCAGGGATAAGAAGGATGTAAAAATTTTAAATCAAAGAGTAGGCCTTGGGAACCTGATAACTGGATGCCAATCCTTTTCCTCTATCATGTGTTGAAGACACATTAGAAATGAAATTTTCAGTACCAACATAGGGCTTCCATGGGAAGACTGTTGGTTTATTAATCCATTGGTTTGGAAATATTTAATAAAGTCTAGAATTTACAAATGATTTATTTCACATCTGAGTATGACTCAGGTATTTAACATTGCTTCATGGGTCCTTACTAGAATTAATACTTAGACCCTCATGTAGGGTTACCTTGAATTTGAAACTTGGTATCTTGGTTGAAGTCCTGACTCTCACTTTGTTCTGCAATGTGTTGTCAGTGGCTCTTTCTTGGCCACAGAACTCCTGAAAGTGGACAGCTCTGATGTCTCTCTGTCCTAACGCACGCTGACCGAGGCCTCTGGTGGAGTCTAGACTGACCTCTTTGAAAGCCTCATGAATTCGCTCTTTCTGAAGCAGCCTCCACATCTACCCCACAGTTAGTTCTCATGCTGTTGTTCACCTTGTTAAAGCCAATGAGCCTTCCAGCTGCACTTGTTAACACCCTATCATGTGCACTGAGATTGATGCCCTTATAGATGTTGCTGCACAAACCCTCCCAGTTTGCAAGGAGGATGGTGAGCTAGGTGAGGGGAAGGACCACACTGGACTGAACAAGGGAGACTAGGATGCCCAGCTGTCATTCCTGCCTCTGAAGAACCTGTCTCTACGTGGCGTTTGTTAAGACAGATGCCTGGGGAAAGGTCAGTTGAGCCAAGGTTTAGAGAGTTTCCTTACAGGATAGGAAATACTAAGTGGAAGTGGCAGCTGGAGGCTTTCACTGAAGTTGGAAAGCTCCTTGTGCCCGGGGCTGGGCGGGCAGTGCCCTAGGGGCCTGCAGACAGGGCAGGTGTGTGGAGGCTGAGAAGAGGACCCAGTTCTTTGTTGAAGGAAGGGTAGAAGCTCAGGTGTGGAGGAAGGAGGAAGCAGGGCTGTGAGGAGAACAGCAGGCACGTCCTCACCTGGAGGAGGCGGGGTGTTTGGCAGAGAGAAGCTGTTTGGAAATTCTCGCTATGAGGTCCTGTGTCAATTTGCTGGGGCTGTGTCCATCCAGGCCGCTGTCACAGGAGAACATTGCCTGAGTGGCTTAGAAATAATGGAAGTTTATCTCTCTTGGTTCTGGAGGCTGAGAAAGTCCAAGGTCAGGGTGCTGAGAGATTCAGCGTCTGGTGAGGGTCTGATTCCTGTGTCCTCACGTGGTGGAAGGGTGAGGGAGCCCTGTGGTTCCTTTTATCAGGACACCAATCCCATGCATGCAGGTTCCACCCTCATGACCTAGTGCTCCCGATGGCCGCACCTCCTAGTACCAACACAGTGGGGAATAGTTTTAATGCATGAATTTTGAGGACAAAAACATTCAGTCTATAGCAAGTTGTCACAGATGGGGGTGCTTGAAGAATAGAAATTAATTCTCTCATCGTTCTCGAGGCTGGGAGTTCAGGGTGTGGGCAGCTTTGGTCTCTGCTGAGCACGCCTCCTCGCCCACTGGTGGCCACTACCACGCTGTGTCCTCAGGCGGTCTTCCCTCTGTCCTCGAGCACCCTGTGTCTCTGTCCTTTTTTATTAAAGTTTCTATTGAAATATAATTGATTTACAATATTGTGTTAATTTCTTTGTACAGCAAAGTGGCTCAGTTATACACATATATACATTCTTTATAATACTCTTTCATTCTGGTTTATCTCAGTATATTGAATATAGTTCGCTGCACTATACTGTAGGACCTTGTTGTCTGTCCATTATACACATAATAGTTTGCATCTGATAATCCCAAATTCCCAGTCCATCCTTCCCCCAACCCCCTCCACCCATGCAACCCCCAGTTTGTTCACTGTCTGTGAGTCTGTTTCTGTTTTGTAGATAGGTTCATTTTTGCCTTATTTTACATTCCACATATAAGTGATACATGATATCTTTCTCTTTCTGACTTACTTTACTTAGTATGATAAAGTCTAGGTCCATCCACATTTCTGAAAATGATATTCTTTCTTTCTTTTTACTTTATGACTGAGTGGTGTTACATTGTCTATATGTATCATATCTTCTTTATCCAGTCATTTGTCCATGGACATTTAGGTTTTTTCCATGTTTCAGTTATTGTAAATAGTTTTGCTATGAACGTAGGGGTGCATGTGTCTTTTTGATTTATAGTTTCCTCCAGATATATGCCCAGGAGTGACATTACTGGATTATAAGGTAATTCTGTTTTTAGTTGTCTGAGGAACCTCCATAGTGTTTTCCATAATGCCTGCAACAACTGATATTCCCGTGTAGGAGGGCTCCTTTTACCCCACTCTCCCTCAGCCACTGTTATTTTAATAATGACCATTCTCACTGGCATAAGGTGAGACCTCATTGCAGTTTTGATTTGCATTCCTCTAATAATTCAAAATGGTGAGCTTCTTTTTATGTGCCTATTCGCCATCTGTATGTATCCTTTGGCAAAATGTCCATTTAGTTCTTCTGCCCATTTTTTGATTGGATTTTGTTGTTGTTGCTGTTAAGTTGTATGAGCTGTTTGTATATTTTAGAAATTAAGCCCCTGTTGGTCACATCATTTGTAGTATTTTCTCCCATTCTGTAAGTTGTCTCTTCATTGTGTTTATGGTTTCCTTTGCTGTGAAAATCTTGTAAGTTTGATTACATCCCATTTGTTTACTTTTTTTTAATTAAAAATAATTATTTGTTTATGGCTGTGCTGGGTCTTTGTTGGTAGGGGTTTCTCTCTAGTTGTGATGAGCAGGGACTTCTCTCTAGTTGCAGTGTGTGGGTTTCTCATTTCAGTGGCTCCTCTTGAGCAGAACACCGGCTCTAGGGTATGTGGGCTCAGTAGTTGAGGCTCCTGGGCCCCAGAGCACAGGCCCAGTAGTTGTGGTGCATGGACTTAGTTGCTCCGTGGCATGTGGGACCCTCCTGGACCAGGGATCGAAACCATATCCCCTGCTCTGGCACACGGGTTCTTTACCAGTGTACCACCAGGGAGGCCCCCATTTGTATATTTTTACTTTTATTTCTATTGCTTTAGGAGACTGACCTAAGAAAAGTGAAGTGAAGTGAAGTTGCTCAGTCGTGTCCGACTCTTTGCGACCCCGTGGACCGTAGCCTATCAGCTTATCCATCCATGGGATTCTCCAAGCAAGAATACTGGAGTGGGTTGCCATTTCCTTCTCCAGGGATCTTCCCAACCCAGGGATCGAACCTGGGTCTCCCACATTGGAGGCAGACGCTTTAACCTCTGAGCCACCAGGGAAGACCTAAGAAAACATTGGTATAATTTTGTCAGAGAAAGTTTGCCTCTAATCTCTTCTAGAGGTTTATAGTGTCACATCTTGTGATTAAGTCTTTAATCCATTTTGAGTTTATTTTTGTGCATGGTGTGTTCTAACTTCACTGATTTTGTGCATGGTGTGTTCTAACACATAGAGGGTGTGTTCTAACTTCACTGATTTACATGCCTGTGTCCTTGTCCTTATGTCTTAGTCTCCTCTTCATCTAAGCACACCAGTCAGGTTAGATTAGGTCCAGTATAATTAAGGGTAATGATTATCTCTTAAAAGTCTCTGTCACTGAATTCTACAGTACTGATGATTAAAGTGTCAAGTAAATTTGAGGGGACTTATTTACAGCAGGTCCAGAATATCAAAGTGAAGAGACTTCAGCAGAGTCCAGTGTGCGAGAGGGAGATGTGTGAGGAGCTCTGAGCTCTGGATACGAGGAGCTGGGATTCCACGTCCATTAAGCAGGAGTCGTTAGTCTTTGGTGGGACCTGCCCGTATGTAAAATGTGCTGAGTGTTGAGGTGATGAAAGAGTTATGGAGATGGATGGTGGTGATGGCTGCATAACTATGTGAATGTATTTAATGCCAGTATCTTAATGTCTCCCTATTTAAGACAGCAGCCCCACTTGCTTTTTCTTAAGAGCACACATCACGGCCCAATAGTGCATTTTCAGTGCGTCCCCTGTGCACAGTGCAGAGTATTGTCTTCTATCTTGACTTCAGCGTATCCTTAGCACCTAAGACAGTGCCTGACTCCTCAACAAACCTCTGTTGATTGAATGAATGGAGGTGGGGCCTCTGTCTGTTTCATTTGTGTCCCCTCCACCATGGGATGTGTCCTCTCTTAAAGTGAAAAGTGAAAGTTGTTCAGTCATGGACTGTAGGAATTCTTCAGGCCAGAATACTGGAGTGGGTAGCCTTTCCCTTCTTCAAGGGATCTTCTGAACCCAGGGATCAAACCAAGGTCTCCCTCATTGCAGGCAGATTTTTTATCAACTGAGCTATCAAGGGCTAGCCCTTATATATGATTATATGTGGGGTTATAGGATTAACACAGTCTTTATATTGGAATAACAGCTAAACAACTGGTTGCTGACTCAGTAATTTCTATGTCATGACTTGGAAATTTTTAATCTAAAAACTTGGAAAATAGTGTATCTTCCTAATGATTTAGATAAAAGCATTTTTTTTAGGAAAAAATATGAAGCCATCAATTGATCACTTCATTATAATTATGTTATCTCATCTGTGATAGACTGTTGAGAAAACATTTTAAAACTTTTGTGTTGCTCCATCTTGGACATAACAGCCCATTAGATTTGACTAACAAGTCCAATCTTCTAACAATTAACAAATCATCTGAGACTGCTGGCAGGTAATTATGAATTAAGGAGAAAAATTCTATTTAAATGCTTTAGTACGATATCTGAAAAAAGTGTTAGTCAAGAAACTTAGTATGAACGCTGAACTAACACATGTTAAACAGTAAAAATGAATCCTTTTGGACTTAATGAAGCAATGGTTTGTGTGTCTGAGTCCTTGGGTCCTGATTCTGATCATAGACCCAGTGTCCAGAGTGTCCCCTTAGGACTCTTCTGTATTGAGTCCAAAGCACAGGGCCACTTGTGGTTAGGGAGGAGCAGAGAAGGGGGCTGACATTTACTGAGTGTGTTGGTGGTTTGATTTCTCAGAACGTGTGGATGACGTTGTCATTGACGTTCTGAGATGAAGAAAATGAGGTTTAGTCTCTTGTCTGATGTCGTCAGGCTCCTGAGAGGGACTGAGCTGCAGCCTGCTGCCTCCAGACTCTCCATCTGACTCACACACAGGCTGAGCACTGGCCCAGGTTCCTGAGATTTTCTCTGTGAGGGGCTGGGGCACACAGACCTGCCTGTGATCACCTGGGCCAGGACCTGGGCACTTGCTTCCCTAGAGGGGTTGTTGTGGACACTTTGGGGTTAGACTGGGCTGAGTTCCTAGGGGTCTGCATTTAAAATGTAGGAGGAAGTTTTGTTTTGTTTGTTTGTTTTTTTCCCCTATGAAAAAAAATTAAGGTTGAGTAGTGAGGGGGATCTTGACTGTAGAGAACTGGCACGTGCTCTGAAACCTTGGGTGATTTTCACTGTGATTCGGGCCATTTGGATTCTGTTCTTTTATGTTCATGTTCGGAAAGTGTTCAGTCCTAATGGAAGAAGACTTGCTTCCTGGATGGAATATTCCTCTGGAATATTGCAGAGACTAATGGAGGCCACACTGGCATTCATTTTTTATCTAACATTCTTTGGGAACAAGTGTCTAGCAAATGCCTTGTGGCAAAGATTACCTAGAATCTATTAGATTTTTGGCGTTGTTGTTAATATTTACATCATTAATTATAATCACCTAGAAAGCTAAGAATGTACACATTTTTATATGACATAGATCCCTCTCCTCCCATTCCTACATAGCAATAGAATAGTTTATTAGTTCAGTAGAATTCGGAATCTCAGTATTACTCAATTGTTTTTCTTTATGAAACATGTATTTAATTGTTTAGATCAGATCAGATCAGATCAGTCGCTTAGTCGTGCCCGACTCTTTGCCACCCCATGAATCACAGCACGCCAGGCCTCCCTGTCCATCACCAACTCCCGGAGGTCACTCAGACTCACATCCATCGAGTCAGTGATGCCATCCAGCCATCTCATCCTCTGTCGTCCCCTTCTCCTCCTGCCCCCAATCCCTCCCAGCATCAGTCTTCTCCAATGAGTCAACTCTTCACATGAGGTGGCCAAAATATTGGAGTTTCATCTTTAGCATCATTCCTTCTAAAGAAATCCCAGGGCTGATCTCCTTCAGAATGGACTGGTTGGATCTCCTTGCAGTCCAAGGGACTCTCAAGAGTCTTCTCCAACACCACAGTTCAAAAGCATCAATTCTTCGGCGCTCAGCCTTCTTCACAGTCCAGCTCTCACATCCATACATGACCACAGGAAAGACCATAGCCTTGACTAGATGAACCTTTGTTGGCAAAGTGATGTCTCTGCTTTTGAATATGCGATCTAAGTTGGTCATAACTTTCCTTCCAAGGAGTAAGCGTCTTTTAATTTCATGGCTGCAGTCACCATCTGCAGTGATTTTGGAGCCCCAAAAAATAAAGTCTGACACTGTTTCCACTGTTTCTCCATCTATTTCCCAAGAAGTGATGAGGGGTTAGGCTGAGTTTTATTAAAAAACCGTAGTTTTTTAATAAAAACTATTTTTTTGTTGTTTGTGCCTCCTTCAGTGGACTGCTTTTTAGAATTTTTTAAGGATAGATAGGTTCAAATTTCCTGCTGATAAATTTAAGATCCTAGTCAGATTAATTGATTTATGTTTACTTAATATTTATTATCGATTAGGTATTTAAACTGCAGATCTTTGACTGCTGTGTGGTCTTTGTCTTATTCTTTTCAAAATATAAGTTTCCAGTTTGAAGCACCCCCATTAACGTGCTTTTGCATACTGTTCCTTTTACATTTGTAGGTGTATTCATCAGGCCTTGAAGGAGAAGATCACAATCTTAGTGACTCATCAGCTGCAGCACCTAAAAGATGCAAGTCAGAAGTCAGATTCTGATACTGAGAGATGTAAGTAGTTTCTAGAAGTCTGTGGAATTGCTAGCACTCAGGTGTGTCCAAGGACAGACATCCCCGCAAGTCACTCTCCTCGCATTCATGGTAAACGCCCTCTTCTCCCTGAGTTTTATGCCCTCTTCTTCTCACAGCTGCTGTTCATGCCTTGAAGGATGAATCCAAAGACCTGTAGCCCACCTGGCTCTTCTGTTCATGGGATTTCCCTGGTGTGAATACTGGAAGAGGTTACCATGCCCTCCTCCAGGGGATTTTCTCGACCCAGGAACTGTGTCTCTTATCATCGAACACTGTCTCATTGACAGGCAGGTTCTTTACCACTAGTGCCACCTGGAAAGCCTGGAAATATCACTACTACACTGTAAGACTACACTCTAGGGCTTCCCTTGTGGCTCCGTTGGTAAGGAATCCTCCTGCAATGTAGGAGACCTGGGCTTGATCCCTGGGTTGGGAAGGTCCCTGGGAGAAGGGACAGGCTACCCACTCTAGTACTTTGGCCTGGAGAATTTCACAGACTGTATAGTCCATGGCTGGTGTCGCAAAGAGTCGGACACCACTGGATGACTTTCACTTTCTTTCACACTCTAAGCCACATAAACCCTAGGTTACTGAATCATCACTCTTCTAATGAAATCTGTTAAATGTAATGTTTATTTAGAATTTTTTATTTTCTTCTTCCATGACTTAAGTCAAAGTGTATTAATTAGAAATTAGAGATACTAATACCTGTTTGTATCTAGGTGATTATTATACCTGGTTTGCTTCAAGAGCATCTACCATTAACACGAGAAGTGAGCTTGGGCCCAGATCAGAGACACCCACTCTGCTGGTGTCTCCAGTTGCTGGTCTCCCTGCCCAGGTCTCTATGTGCCCGATACGTGTGGGAGTCTGTGCAGCAGGACAAGGCCCTACCTTCACAAGGCTTATGGGGAGGATGTGACAGAGAGAGAGGTGGGTGGGCTGACATCCTGGCTGCCTCCCTGAGGAGCTGGTGCCTCATGGGGTCTGAGTAACATGAAGGTAGGGGGACCATGCAGTCACCTGGGGGAGGGGGTCTGAGGCAGGGGGTCCTCAGGAAGGATCGACCTGGCAGGTTGGAGGAACAACAGGAAGACCAGTGTGTCTGACGAGAGTGAGCCAAGGAGCAAAAGGGAGCTGGTCTCCAGACAGGGGGCAGGGACCAGAAGTAGGATGGAAGCCTTGCACGGTCCAGAGGAGAAGAGGGATGTGGTCTGATGTTGGAGTTAAGAGATTCCTCTGATAGTCACTGGAGGGGCAACATAAGAAGCAGTTAGGAATCTTAGTAAAGCTGAGAAGACAGAACTGTGGGCTCAGGCTAGAGTATCAGTTTTTAAAACTACTGTAACCTAGTACTGCAAACTGAGTGACTTATAACAGCAGAAGTTTATCGTCTCCCTTTTCTGGAGGCTACAGATCCCAAATCCAGGTGCTGGCAGGGCTGTGCTCTCCCTGAAGGCTCCAGGGGACAATCCTTCCTTCCAGCCTCTGGTGTTCATGAGCCTTGCTTGGTGTTCCTTGTCTTCCAGCTGCAGCGCCGTGGTCTCTGCTCTGATGTCACATGGCCATTGTCCCTGTGTCAGTCTGGGTCTCTTCTCATAAGAATGTCAGTCATATTGGATGTAAGGAAACTCTGCTCCAGTGTGACCTCATCTTAACTTGATTACATCTGCAGAGACCCTGCTTCCAAATAAGGCCACATTCACAGGTGTCCTGTCTGAACATATCTTTTTGAGGAGGGAGCACTATCCAACCCACAGCTCCTAGCATGGTTGAGAGTGGGGTGGAGATTAGTGAGAAGTGTTCAGACTTAGTGGTCGTTTGATGCTTCACTCCTTGGCTTTTTTACTTCTAGGTCTCAGCACCTTTGTTGTTAACCCCTGAGTGCTCCACAGGCCCTTGGTCAGATCCCTGACTTTTGAAATGAATCTCTGCTCCAAGAAAGATTATTAAAATACAGAACCCTTGCCTCTATGGAAGCAGTTCCATGTGTCAGCTCTTTCTCCATTCCTCTAGAAGGGGCTAAGGTTTGCAAGGTTGAGAGCAGTTGATTTCATGTGCAGAGGGGGTGATTCTAGTGTGTAAACCCCAGTGTTGACAGTGTTATGAGCATAGGATCAATGGGAAGGAGTATAACTTATTTAGCCTATCCCTAGATGTTTTGGGACCTCTTTATTGCTTCCATTGAGGACACTAGCCCCCAGTTTTAGTACTAATAAAGCAACTATTTGTCCACTGGTGAGCACTCCTGGACTGCAAGGAAATCCAACCAGTCCATTCTGAAGATCAGCCTTGGGATTTCTTTGGAAGGAATGATGTTAAAGCTGAAACTCCAGTACTTTGGCCACCTCATGCGAAGATTTGACTCATTGGAAAAGACTCTGATGCTGGGAGGAATTGGGAGCAGGAGGAGAAGGGGACGACAGAGGATGAGATGGCTGGATGGCATCACTGACTCGATGGACGTGAGTCTGAATGAACTCCAGGAGTTGGTGATGGACAGGGAGGCCTTGCATGCTGCGATTCATGGGGTTGCAAAGAGTCGGACATGACTGAGCGACTGATCTGATCTGATCTGATCTGAGCACTTCTGGATGAGCTAGGGACTATCCTCACTGTTTGTCAGGTCCCTCTCTCACAGCAGAGAGGGGATGGCTGCCCCCTTGTCCCTTGGAATTGTCAGTGCTTGACTGCTGAGTGAAATTGCTGTCTTTGTACTACCAGTCATTTAATTGTGCATATTACAGATTTGATGTGATGAATGGTGATTTCATTAAAGAGGTGTGTGAATTTTGCCTTCCAAGTGGAACAAGACACAATACATTCTGCATCATTTTCTAGTTCTCCAGTATCAGATGGTACTCAGATGCTTCCCTGCATTTCTCCCAGTGGACCTCTTTGGGGAGAGGGTGAGAGGGGTCCCAGTAAGAGTTCTGGGCCAGCTCCCTCCACCTGAGCTGCCTCAACCAGAGCTCCTCTTATTTGAGGAGTTTTGCATCCTGACATTTTTTTTCCTCTGATGTTTTATTTGCTACTGAGTGAATCAGCTGAGTTTGGTTTCATGGGGTCAGGAAATAGCAAAAAATCTTCACAATATTTTATATGACTTTAGAAGGAAGGGAAACTGTGCAAGGATGTGTCACATGTGTTTAAAGAAAGTGATTTGATTGGCTGTAGCTTAAGCAGTTGCCTGATTTGGGGAAGCCTAGTTGGCTGCTTGTGGTTGGTCGTTCCTAAGTTTTTTCACGGATCTGAGTGCATTGATTCTGGCTTAGGTTTTGGTTTGTGGGCATAGACTTCCAAGGCTTTAGAGCCACTCCAACCCCATGGCCTCCTTGTTTAATTACTTTATCAGGTGGAATATTGACTTTTCAGTTGGGAACTTGCTGAGTGTGTGGGGGAAGTTGTAGAGACCATGGAGAGGCCTTTCATGGATTTTCTGTCCAGGACTGGTTCCTATTATCCCGGCCAGGCACATGATAGTGTGACAGTGACAGTGGTCAGTGAAGATTTCATGAGAGACTCTTACCCATATGCAGATGTGCTTGTGCCCACCTCTGGGTTAGGTTTAAATTTCTTTCCTGGAATTGTCACATGAGGCTTCTGTCAATCCCCATGTTGTCTAAAAAGACTGTGGTGATCCTCCCACCAACCTCTGTACTTCTTGCTTCCCTAAGTGCCCAGGGTAGTCGTGTTGGTGGCCTCCATCTTAACACATGAGCACACCTTACTTTCACATCCTCCAAAACCTAACACAGGGACAGGGCTTGGCAAAGAACACAATGCTCAGTTCTGTACTGAGTTGACTGAACTAGATTTCTCAACAAGAATTTTAGACCCCGGCATCATTTTTTTTTTCTTCAAAAATCATAATTTAAGACCAGATTACTTTTTTGATTAGTATTTAGGTTGGTTTAATATTATCAAATATAAATTAATTTCTCTCAATTTTTTTTTTTTTTTTTTTTTTTTAGGGCAAAATGGTGCAAAGAGGAAATTACTCTGAGTTCCTGAAATCCGGGGTAGATATTTTTTCCCTTTTTGAGAAGGGGAATGAGCAGTCTGAACCATCTCCAGTTCCAGGAGCTCCCACTGTGATCTCTAAGTCTTTGGTTGAGTCTCTCCAGTGTCCCAGACCCTCATTGAAAGATGCGGCTCCCGACGACCAAGATGTGAATTTCTCATCCTGCAGTGTCCCCGGGTCTGTGTGCTCTTGGTGGCCTCATGGGCCTTCAATCTGCTTGTGACATCTTCATTTGTCCCAAAGTAGATCTAAGTTCCCAAAGTCTTGATCCATGGAATTAGTAGAGTTAGAAGAGCATGAGGGGAGCAAGCCTGCTTGGGGTTCCCCTTTGGGTGTAGGATGGAGAATCTTATGCAGAGTAGTAGCGGGTGCCCTGCTATGAATTTTGGAGTGCATGTGGCTCACACTGATTGTGAGCCACTTCAGTTTACCTTAGTTACATCCTAGTCATGCTAGTGGCCCCTGGCTTCCCTTATGCATCCAGAGGCTTAATGTGAATACCCCCTTAGACTGAGTCCTGCTGTTGCCATGTTAAATCAGCTACTTTTCCTATATGTTGGAATGTTCTGGCACTGCAGGTGACTGATGGTAGTGTTTTGCCTCAGTGTTAGATGGTTTGTGATAGGTCAGAGGTAATGTGGGCAAAGGACCTGACACATGGTAAACACTTTGGTGTTAGTTCCCGTCCTCCTTTCTTACCCTTCACGACCAAGAACCACGTCTTATCAACCTTGAACCCCAGTGGCCAGGACAGAGCCTAGGACACACTAGGCTCTGGTGATGCTGTAATGCATTCTAAGTCCTCCAGACAGAGATGAGGAAATGCACTAGATCTCCCATAAAAACATACACAGATATTCCCTTGATAGCCAAACCCTCAGCATCCAAACCCAGGAGCCTGGAATGGTTCTGATAAAAATTCAGATTGGCGGTTCACTTTCTAAACTCAGGAATCACTCTCTGAAACTTAGGAACCAAATAGATTCAGATCATATGCTTGCAATGTGCTATCCAAACTCATATTACTCCAGCTCTGTCTGTGAACTCAGTTTACTGTATTTGGCTAGTATTTTGAGCCCCAGGTATGTTTTATGTTTCTATCATTGAATGACACAAGTCATCTAGAGAGATACATTAGCTCCATATCATTTTGTGTGTTATCTTAGATCAAACTTCTGCATTTATATGTTAATTGATTTTGCTGTGTGTTAGTTGAGAGTCATGATGTATTTTAAGCAAAACTACCCAACGTTGAGTGAATGAACTCATGCAAATGACATTTCCTTATTCCTAACAGATTCCTAGAAGTAGGATGGCTGAGTCCAAGTGTAAACACATATGTGGTTTGGCCAGATATCCCCACACCTTTCTCTGTAGGAGGTGGACCATCCTGCACTCCTACCAGTGTATGAGATGTGTGTTTCCCACAGCTTTGCAGTGGAAGACATTGCTGAGCTCTTGAAATTTGGGATTCATTTTTAAAAATTTCATCTCTCACTGCCATTTTTCCATTCTAGACTGAGAATATACAGGTTACACTACCTCTGGAGGACCATTTGGAAGGAAAAATTGGTTTTAAGACGTATGTGAATTACTTCACAGCTGGTGGTGACTGGCCTGTCATCATCTTCCTTATGCTAGTCAACATCACAGCTCAGGTACGTAAGGGCATTTATTTTGGTTTGTGCACTCAGCTTGATATTTAAATACTATTTATACTGTGTTTTATAATTATTTATTTATATACGATGGGTAACACGTGTACATCCGTGGTGGATGCATATTGATGTATGGCAAAACCAATACAATATTGTAAAGTAAAAACAATAATAATAATAATAAAAATTAAAAAAACAAACAAGAAATAAAATATAATTTTATATATATATTATATATATATATATATATATATATATATATATATATATATATATATATAAAACGAAATTTATCTAAAAGACTTTGCTCATGCAGTTGTGGGCCTATCTGGGCAAATGTGAAATCTGAAAGGCAGGCCTGCAGACTGAAATCTTAGACAGGAGCTGACTCTGATGTCTTGAGACATAATTTCTTCCTCCTCTAGGAAGCCTCAGGGTTTGCTCTTCAAGCCTTCATCTGACTGGATGAGGCCACCACAGTGTTGAGGGTGGTCTCCTCTCCTGAAGTTCTGATGATGGATGTGAACCACATCCACAAAATACCTTCACAGCAACATCTAGATGGGTGTTTGGTTGAATCACTGGAGACTGACCTAGCCAAGCTGACACCCAGACCTGACCATCACTGTACCTGTCAAGCTTTTTATTTGAAAAAAATCCAAACATATGTACTGTTATTACTGCCTTTTGCAGTCCACTTGGATTTGCATCGATGTACATTATATTTGGGGAGCAAAGTCTTCTAGGGAAAAGGGGATTTCTTTTAAAGATATTGACATGTAAGATGCCCTCCCCTGACCTGTGATCATATGGGATATGGGGTTTGGTGAAGACCTGAGGCAGAAGGACCGTCTCAGTGTTCTGGAGCCTTTCCATCCCCTATCTTAGTGAGTGGGGTGTGAGACTCAGTGATGTCGGTGTCTGAGTGACTGCTGTTTCCTGCTCCAGGTTGTCTACGTCCTGCAGGACTGGTGGCTTGCATTCTGGTGAGTGATTCCTGGTCTGACCCAAAGTGCTGTGAAATCTACACAAAGCCTCCTTTCCCACAGAGTCAGGGGGAGAGATGGGGCAAGTTCAGCCTCCTCTTTTGACTCTCAAGCAGTTTCCCTGAAGAAAGATGAAAGTTCCTATGGGTGGTGTGTGATCCCCTCATGGTCTCTCCCCATGTCCCTCCCTTTAGCAGCTTCTTCACAGACAATTCTTTTTCTTTTTTTCGACTTTTAATATTGTATTGGGATATGGCCGATCAACAATGTTATAATAGTTTCATATAAATAGTCAAGGGACACAGCCATACATATATATGTACCCATTCTCCCCCAGACTTCCCTCCCATCCAGGCTGCCGCATAACACTGGGCAGAGTTCCATGTGCTAAACAATAAGCCATCGTTGGTTACCTGTTTTAAACATAGCAGTGTGTGCATGAGCATCCAAGCATTCTATCTATCATTCCCCTCAGCAACCATAAGTTCATTTTCTAAGTCTGTCTTCACAGATAATTTTGAAAACTGAAAGTCATGATTCAGATTTTTAAAAGGGAGACACACAGAGGGCCTTGTGAGCTGGGAAACACTTTCCAGCATAAAATACATTTCTTGAATTGAGGTAATTTTTTGTGATATTTGTATAAATTCTATGTATATCTATAGTGTAATATTTTTTATTTCCTGTTCTATAGGGCAAATCTACAAAGTGGCCTGTATTCTGGGGCATTAGTAAAAGAAGATGAAGATGTAGTGTTTGTTCTGAACTGGTACTTAAGAGTTTATTCAGGTAAAGTTGAGTCATCTGCTCTATAATACCAGAGTTTAAGGTGCTTACAGTGAGTCTGTGTGAGCAAGAGGGCTTCCAGAGTAATTCAGTAATGTCTTTATAGATTAAGTATATGAATCATGTTTACTCTGTGAATTAATTAGAATAGTTATTTTAAAGATCTACTAGAAGAAAAGGGGTTGAATGGAGACTCTTAAGTTGGTCCATACTGGATTTTGGTAGTTAAACCAGGATTGAATATTGAGAAAATCAGCCACTGGAAATATGTAGCTACTGTGTATTCTAATAGGTGCTTTAACTAAATCTTATATCGCTGTATGGATGAGTAAGGGGATTAGAAATGGATCCCCATCCCATGGTTCACGTTCTGCTTCTGTCTGAATAAACCTTGGCTTTTATTGATGTTGGATGAAATCCTCTGGGAGCAAGGACCCCAGATAAAAGCATTACTCCCTCCCAGGTATGCAAAGCTCCCATTTCCATACTGCTCATCTCCTGGGCTTAACTAATAACTTGAGAAGCTAAGCAGGGGAAGTCTAGTGTCTGGAATTAGGATTCCTTCTTTTTCTTACCCTGAGATCACAGTGTTATCTCCTCCCCAACTGTGTGATTAATTCAAAATTTGGCTTCCCAGACTAATATTATCATGACTGTCTCTATTCACAAGAGTATTTAGACTATATATAGCATAGCATTCAGTTCAGTTCAGTTCAGTTGCTCAGTCATGTCCAACTCTTTGTGATCCCATGAATCGCAGCACTCCAGGCTTCCCTGTCCATCACCAACTCTCAGAGTTCACTCAAACTCATGTCCATCGAGTTGGTGATGCCATCCACCCATCTCATCCTCTGTCACCCCTTTTTCCTCCTGCTCCCAATCCCTCCAAGCATCAGAGTCTTTTCAAATGAGTCAACTCTTCACATGAGGTGGCCAAAGTACTGGAGTTTCAGCTTTAACATCATTCCTTCCAAAGAACACCCAGGGCTGATCTCCTTTAGAATGGACTGGTTGGATCTCCTTGCAGTCCAAAGGACTCTCAAGCGTCTTCTCCATTCATCTGCTGATGGACATCTAGTGTTGGGAGCCGGTTTGAATTAGCGCTCCGCCCGTGACATTGGTCATGAGGAAGGAGGCTCAAAATGCAAGGGCAATATTTGAGTCTCAGGAGCTCCTTGGAGGTTCTCGAGCATCTACCCCAAAAAGGCCAGAGTCTGCCTACTTTCTGCTTTGTGTTCTCACCTCTGACTTTACAGGGGGCTGTCCCCCACTACCTTTCTCTGAAAAAAGAGCTAACTTACAGCTCCAGTTAATAATTCCTGTGTGTGACAGTGTTTTAGCCTACAAACTCCTTTTGGAAATCCTCTAGCCTGCCTGAATAGGTTTTTCCAGCCACATGTGATTGTTTAGAGCCTCCCAACTGTGAGAGGCATGAGATGTTCTAAACTTTCTAAACACAGATTCCTTTGAGCAGTTAAAAGATTGATTAGAAATTGTATTGGTGAAGGGTTTTTCACTTGTTGGGCCAATGTTTACTGCTAAGTCTCCATATCCCTTACCTACTGTGTCCTTGGCAGTGTATTGAAATGTAAGTAGTAGCCTTAATGTTTGTAACCTGGGACCCTTGAGTACAACCCACCACAACTTTGCCCTATAGATATGCAACGCCAATGCTTTTGGAGGGTGGCACCTGACTTTAAAATAATCACCTTTAGAGAAAATAAGTTCCTTAAAATGTTAATAGGCCTCCGGGCCAGAAGATGATGTAACTCACCTAAACTTTTGCGTGTGGTAGGTTTGAAAGCCTGGCTCAGGGACTGCTGTCCCTGCATGACTCCACCCCTTCCCTCATTATCCTCTATGCATAACTTAAGAGATAAAAACTACTTTGAAAAGTAAAGTATGGGGCCTTGTTCACCGAAGCTTGGTCTCCCCACGTCGTTCTTTCTCTTACCTTCTGGCTGAATTATTCAGCCTCCTCTCTCCACAAAATGTTCTCACTGAATTTCCTTCTCACTGAGCTATCATTTCATCCGCTTTTCTTCACTGAATTTCCTCCTCACTGAGCTATCCTCATTTCTATTATTCTTTATATCTTTAATTAATATTTTAATAAGCTGTTGTTTCCTGATTGCCTATGCCGTCTCCCCTTCGAAATCCCTGGATCCACCGGGGCTGGACCCCGGCAATCTAGGTTGCTCCCATGTCCTGGCTATTATAAACAGTGCTGCGATGAACAGTGGGGTACACGTGTCTCTTTCAGTTCTGGTTTCCTCAATGTGTATGCCCAGCAGTGAGATTGCTGGGTCATAAAGCAGTTCTGTTTCTAGTTTTTTAAGGAATATACACTGTTCTCCATAGTGGCTGTATTAGTTTGCATTCCCACCAACAGTGTAAGAGGGTTCCCTTTGCTCCACACCCTCTCCAGCAATGGCATTGAAACATGTATAGTATCATATATGAAACAAGTTGCCAGTCCAGGTCCGATGCACGATACTGGATGCTTGGGTCTGGTGCACTGGGATGACCCAGAGGGATGGTACGGGGAGGGAGGAGGGAGGAGTTTTCAGGATGGGGAACACATGTATACCTGTGGCAGATTCATGTTGATATATGGCAAAACAAATACAATATTGTAAAGTTTAAAAATAAAAATAAAGTTAAAAAAAAAGTCTTCTCCAACACCACAGTTCAAAAGCATCAATTCTTCAGCACTCAGCTTTATTCACAGTCCAACTCTCACATCCAGACATGACCACAGGAAAAATCATAGCCTTGATTACATGGACCTTTGTTGGCAAAGTAATCTCTCTGCTTTTGAATATGCTATCTAGGTTGGTCATAACTTTTCTTCCAAGGAGTAAGTGTCTTTTAATTTCATGGCTGCAGTCACCATCTCCAGTGATTTTGGAGTCCCCAAAAATCAGGTCTGATACTGTTTCTTTCCACTGTTTCCCCATCTATTTCCCATGAAGTGATGGGACCAGATGCCATGATCTTAGTTTTCTGAACGTTGAGCTTGAGGCCAACTTTTTCACTCTCCACTTTCACTTTCATCAAGAGGCTTTTTAGTTCCTCTTCACTTTCTGCCATAAGGGTGGTGTCATCTGCATATCTGAGGTTATTGATATTTCTCCCAGCAGTCTTGATTCCAGCTTGTGCTTCTTCCAGTCCAGCGTTTCTCATGATGTACTCTGCATATAAGTTAAAAAAGCAGGGTGACAATATACAGCCTTGAAGTACTCCTTTTCCTATTTGGAACCAGTCTGTTGCTCCATGTCCAGTTCTAACTGTTGCTTCTTGACCTGTATATAGGTTTCTCAAGAGGCAGGTCAGGTGATCTGGTATTCCCATCTTTTTCAGAATTTTCCACAGTTTATTGTGATCCACACAGTCAGAGGCTTTGGCATAGTCAATAAAGCAGAAATAGATGTTTTTCTGGAACTCTCTTGCTTTTTCCATGATCCAGCGGATGTTGGCAATTTGATCCCTGGTTCCTCTGCCTTTTCTAAAACCAGCTTGAACATCTGGAAGTTCATGGTTCACGTAGTGCTGAAGCCTGGCTTGAAGAATTTTGAGCATTACTTAAATTAGCTACTTGTATAATTATCTGTCTTATAAGTTTTATTAGAACTTGTAATTGAATTAGGCAAGCCTAGAATGAAACTGTAGTTTGCACTTATTTTTTTCCCCTGTGTTATTTCTATTTAGTGAGAGGAAAACAGTGATTTTTACACTTTTCTTTAGAAATGTATTTTTTGAAAGCATTGAACTCTTAGAGAATCTACTATATATATATATGTTTTTTATTCTGTATTTTATATATGTAACCCGCTTTAAAAATTTGATTTATAGAATAAAATACACAGTACATTTTTAAACTGCCTGCCATGCTTTACCATGGTTGAGTATCAGACAGAGATCTTATGCTGAGTGATGTTTCTTTATTCCAGGGTTAACTGTGTCTACTGTCCTTTTTGGCATCACACGGTCTCTTTTGATATTCTACATCCTTGTTTATTCTTCACAAACTTTGCACAACAAAATGTTGGAGACCATTTTAAGATCTCCGGTATTGTTCTTCAATAGAAATCCAATAGGTAAGTCAGACACCAAATTTTTTTAGTGAATATATCTTGTTAACACATTAAGTGCCTGGTTACATTTTCATATTTGAAAATGGAAGAGATGCTTGGAAGAAAATCACTGTGTATGTTTATTCATTTTCTACAAAAAGCTTCACTGATAATTTTTCCTGCCAAAGAAAATCTGAATATAGGTGCATATAAGCTTTTATTCCAATTTATACATGTCTGTAAAAATACATGAATGTTTACTTTGCAGGATGATTTAGGAGTCCATTTGTTTGTGGCATATGAAACACCTAACAGATGATGCAAATGTGTTGAAATGTTTTTGACTAGTTGTTGAAATGTTGGCTATGTTACATACTGTTAAGCTAACTAGGAAGGACCTTCTTCCAGGAAAATCTCTACTGAAGACAGGCTGTGTGTTTATTTCTTTCATTGTCCATCCATTTCTGGGACCACAGAACTCTGACATGTGCCCATATTTTGAGTTTTACTTAAATGGTAATGTAAGATTAATTAAAATACAAGATCAGTGAAATCTAAACATCCTCTACAATAAAATCAACTCTCTAGTTTTACAATGGACTTTTGGTTACGTTTAAAAGGTCTTGTGGTTTATAGCAGGTGGATCTTCAGTGTTAAGAGTATCCCTGAAGGTTTCCCAGTGATTGCTTCCTCCTCCCTGAGGCCTTCGAAATGTCTTACTTCTGAAGGTAGTCTCGTGACCTAGGTTCCAATGAAGAGTCAGTTCATCAGCCTACATACCGACTCTGTTCATTTGGTTAGACTTGTGCTGAGGCCCAGGGAGGCTTTGTTTTTGCAAGCGATGATTGACAGGACCTGTTGAGGCAGGGATGTGACTGGAGAGAAGACAGGAATAGCTTGGCCTGGCCATCAACTAGCTGTGTGATCAAGGCCAGAGTAGGTGAATACTCCTGGGCAGGCAAATCTCCAGGCAGGATGTTGTCATGGTTATAAGTGTGGACCCTGGAGCCAATTCCTGGGTTCAATCCTAGTGCTAGTTATTAATAGTGGTAGCCAGTTATGTTAATACTTATATGCTAGTTATTTAATTTCTCTGTGTTTCAATTTTCTTACCTATAAAATGAGGATACTATTCACACACTTACCAATATCTTGACAATGTGGGCATTAAGCAGATTAATAAATTCACAGCACTTAGTACAGGGTCAGTGCCTAATGAACCTTAGTGAGGATGATGGCATGGTGTCTGGGAACTTCTCTCCTATGAAATGGGAATAACCCGTGCCCTTCTTGTTTCACAAGACTGTTGTGAGGATTAAATAAGACTGTGTAGTGCAGCATCTTGTTCAGATTTATTCAACACATGTTCTTTAGTCCAGGCACTGTGAGGAGCACAGGATGGTATACTGCAGAGGCCCACAGAATCTCATCTTATTATGAAGCTGGAGTGAGGAAGTGATTGGAAGAGTCTTTGCTATTATAGCTGTGAGGTCTCTCTACTTTGCCTGTTAATGTGAAAACTGCAGTCATTAATTTGGGAGCATCAAGTGGGGCTGAATATCTATTATCACAGCCTCTGAGTGTTTGTGACCACTGTTAACCAGGCTCCTGATGACCTGTAGGCTTCTCCAGATGCTGATTTATTATTCAAGGATTTGGAACCAAGTTTAAATCTTTAAGATCACTAATCCTAGAGCAGGAGGCATACCAGTGTGTATCTTGTTTCCCCTTCCTGTGTCTATTATCAGAAATTCATTCCTTCAAGAAAATAGAAGCCCAAATAAGGACTGCAAAGATAGGCCCAAAGGTTTAGGGGCATCAGTTATTTACTCTTTTAGCGGTATATTAAATTGAACTCTATTCTGTGTTTATTTTCAAAAGTAGAATTTTTAGTAAATGATTTATGGTGGTCTTTGTTTCTGGTATGTGATGGCAAGAAGAGAAAAACCACATATAGTGGTATTACTTGTTACCAAGTTCAAGCTAGCGCTGTTTGTCTCACAATGCCAGTAAGTCTTACAGATGACATGTTAAGGCAAAGAATAATGACTTTATTTGGAAACCTGGCACACTGAGAAGATGACAGACTGATATCTCAAAATAACCATTTTATTGGGGTCTGATGCCTGGTTCTTTTACAGAACATAGGGGAGAGGAAGCGAGCAAGGAAGTGAAGTCAAAAGGCCAGTTATCTTGCACAATAAGAGCACAGTTTTTCAGCAGCCATTCACAGGTGGTGAGAGTCAGATTGTCTCCCTGTGAGCTGATAAAAGCCACTTTAGTTTAACATTCAGGCAGGAGGGCAGGATTCCCTGACAAAAACAATGCATACCAATGGTCAAAGAAACAGATCCAGCATGGAGTCAAAATTGGCTCCTCCCTGCTACAGTTCCTTTGGTGTGCCCCTCCCCTGTCTGGGGCCAGCGTCCTATTCTTTCTCATCCTGAGTCTCCTCAGGGTGCATCACCCTTGCAGGGGTGGCTGCAGAGTCCTGATGGCTGCAGCATCCTTTGTTTAATGATGTAACAGGTGACATTTTTAGTTCACACAAGATATTTACCAGAAATTTCCATATTCTATCCTGCAGCCTTAAGGATATACTATTATTGTGGATTCTGAGAAGGGAAGTAAAATCAATGATAAGTGATTCTTGGTCATTTACTAATATTTCAGTTTTCCTGCCTACATCCCTCTGGTCTTCTTAGATGCTTATTCATAAGTCTGTGCTTGTCACATCTGGTATACCTCTGAAAGTAGCAGCTTATTACCCCAGTAGTAAACATACAACTTGAAAATGGCCACAAGCCACAATTTCCCAACATGTGAGCTGCTGTGAGCCATCTGGAGGAGAAAAAAATTACAGAGAGGTTATAATTATGTTTATTTAAAAAGTATCACTTGGCAAAATTAATCTTGATGATTAAAGCAAAATTGGTGTAACAATTAGATTAACTTAGGTATTTTGCAACTATTTATTTACCAATTTAGCACTTGGAGTAAGTCTTAGATGGAATGGATCTAAAGGGAGGGAACATTCTCAAATCCACCAACCCTTCCTATTATTGCCACAAGATTCCCCCATTATTGTAGAAATCAGGACTCAATTTCAATTCCCCACCCACTGCCATTTGGTGGTATTTTTGTTTCTCTTTAGGTATCATCCTGTTTTGTCTTTATTTTACCACTGACATTGGCTTATTTCATATGAATTTGTAATGTATTTAATTTGTTGTTGTGTTACCACTAAGTCATGTCTGACTCTTTTGTAGTCCCATGGACTGTAGCCTGCCAGGCTCCTCTGTCCATGGTAAGAATAATTCTTACCTCCTCCTCCAGGTAAGAATACTGGAAGAGGTTGCCATTTCCAACTCCAGGGGATCTTCCTGACCCAGAAATTGAACCCCTGTTTCTTATGTCTTCTGCACTGGCAGGTGGACTTTTAAAAAAAGATTTATTTATTTTTAGTTTCATGGGTCTTTGTTGCTGCACATTGTGGTGGCTTTTTCTGTTGCAGAGCTCAGGATCTAGGTACATGGACTTCAGTAGTTGTGGTAACAGGCTTAGTTGCTCTGTGGCATGTGGAATTTTCCTGCACCAGGGGTCAAACCCATGTCCCCTGCACGGGGGACACTGTATTACCAGGAAAGTAAATACAATACTTGAAAAATATTGTTTTGATTTGTTCATGAATTATTTCTCTTAAAGCTCCTATCTGAGGAAGTGAGTAATTTTTGTATCTTATTCTTGCAGGAAGAATTTTAAATCGTTTCTTCAAAGACATTGGGCATATGGATGACTTGCTGCCCCTGATATTTCAAGATTTCATCCAGGTAATGTACCAGTCCTGCCAGAGTTCTCACAGGGAAGAGCAGAGTGCCTGTTTCTCAAGGATTTTTCACAGGGACTGGAGGTGGACCTTTCACCCTGGTGATGTGTCCTGTTATCTTCTGTAAGTAGCTGTGTTTTTGAGAGAGAGATGTGGCTGTGATTGCGAGGCTGAGTTAACATGAGTAACCCCTGGGGCAGGAGTGGCTACACAATCATGTCAGTGTTCCTCTGAAGCAGCAACATGCGGGGTAAATGGTTCTGCCTCTGCCTTCCAGGTGTCTGGTGTGGATTCCCTTTACTGTGAGCACATTTCATAACAGAGGGACAGACAGCTCTCATGGAAACAACCTAGATTAACTAAATTATGCACTGTATTGGGCTTCCCAAGTGGTTCAGTGATAAAGGATTTACCTGCAAATGCAGGAGATGCTAGAGACATGGGTTCAATTCCTGGGTTGGGAAGATGCCCTGGAGAATGGAATGGCAACCCACTTCAGTATTATTGCCCAGAAAATTCCACAGACAGAGGAGCCTGGCAGGCTATAGTCCATGGGGCTGTAAAAAGTCGGACACCATTGAGCATGAGCATGATGCGTTGTAGTCCGACAGGGGACAAATATCTGCTGCACCATTTTATTTGGATAAAGCCAGGTGTGGTTACTTACAAAGAAAAGATTGGTTTAAAATAAGGTGAAAATAATACTTTAACAAGGACAATGTTGTTTAGTTGCTAAATTGTGTCCGACTCTTCTGTGACACCATTGACTGCAGCCCACCAGGCTTCTCCATCCATGGGATTTCTCAGGGAAGAATCCTGGAGTGGGTTGCCGTTTCCTTGTCCAGGGAATATTCCTGACCCAGAGATCAGACTTGTGTCTCCTGCAGTGTAGGCAGTTTTTTACCACTGAGCCACCTGAGAAGTCCAACAAGTTTAATAGAGAGAAGCTTTGAAGATATGAAGGCTTTTAAGCCAGTAATTTGATTATGGGATCAAAGTCATCTCAGAAAATGTCTTTTGTTTTTGTAGACAGTTTTTCTTTTCACAGGCTGATTGCTCTGTCCTAAGGTGTCTTATTGCCAAATTCAGACTTAAATTGAAGTAAGTAGAGAAAACCACTAGACCATTCAGGTATGACCTAAATCAAATCCCTTATGATTATACAGTGGAAGTGAGAAATAGATTTAAGGGACTAGATCTGATGGACAGAGTGCCTGATGAACTATGGATGGAAGTTTGTGACATTGTATAGGAGACAGGGATAAAAACCATCCCCAAGAAAAAGAAATACAAAAAAGCAAAATGACTGTCTGAGGAGGCCTTACAAATAGCTGTGAAAAGAAGAGAAGTGGAAAGCAAAGGAGAAAAGGAAAGATATACCCATTTGAATGCAGTTCCAAAGACTAGGAAGGAGACATAAGATAGCCTTCCTCAGTGATCAGTGCAAAGAAATAGAGGAAAACAATAGAATGGGAAAGACTAGAGATCGCTTCAAGAAAATTAGAGATCCCAAGGGAACATTTCATGCAAAGATGGGCTCAATAAAGGACAAAAATGGTATGGACCTAACAGAAGCAGAAGATATTAAGAAGAGGTAGAAAGAATACACATAACTGTACAAAAAAGATCTTCATGACCCAGATAATTACAATGGTGTGATCACTCAACTAGAGCCAGACATCCTGGAATGTGAAGTCAAGTGGGTCTTAGGAAGCATTTCAAATCCTAAAAGATGATGCTGTGAAAGTGCTGCACTGAATATGCCAGCAGTGGCCACAGGACTAGAAAAGGTCAGTTTTTATTTTAATCCCTAAGAAAGGCAATGCCAAAGAATGCTAAAACTACTGCACAATTGCTCTCATCTCACATGCTAGTAAAGTAATGCTCAAAATTTTCCAAGCTAGACTTCAACAATACATGAACCGTGAACTTCCAGATGTTCAAGCTGGTTTTAGAAAAGGCAGAGGAACCAGAGATCAAATTGGCAACATTCGCTGGATCATCAAAAAATCAAGAGCATTCCAGAAACACATCTATTTCTGCTTTATTGACTATGCCAAAGGCTTTGACTGTGTGGATCACAATAAACTGTGGGAAATTCTTCAAGAGATAGGAATACCAGGCCACCTGACCTGCCTCTTGAGAAATCTGTATGCAGGTCAGGAAGCAACAGTTGGAACTGGACATGGAACAACCAACTGGTTCCAAATATAAAAGGGACTACGTCCAGGCTGTATATTGTCACCCTGCTTATTTAACTTCTGTGCAGAGTACATCATGAGAAATGCTGGGCTAGATGAAACACAAGCTGCAATCAAGATTGCAGGAGAAATATCAATAACCTCAGATATGCAGATGACACCACCCTTAAGGCAGAAAGTGAAAAAGAACTAAAGAGCCTCTTGATGAAAGTGAAAGAGGAGAGTGAAAAAGTTGGCTTAAAGCTCAACATTCAGAAAACAAAGATCATGGCATCTGGTCTCATCACTTCATGGGAAATAGATGGGGAAACAGTGGAAATGGTGTCAGATATGTTTTTTGGAGCTCCAAAATCACTGCAGATGGTGATTGCAGCCATGAAATGAAAAGACGCTTACTCCTTGGAAGGAAAGTTATGACCAACCTAAACATCACAGTAAAAAGCAGAGACATTACTTTGCCAACAAAGGTCCATCTAGTCAAGGCTGTGGTTTTCCCAGTAGTCATGTGTAGATGTGAGAGTTGGAGTATAAAGAAAGCTGAGTGCCAAAGAATTGATGCTTTTGAACTGTGATGTTGGAGAAGACTCGTGAGAGTCCCTTGGACTGCAAGGAGATCCAACCAGTCCATCCTAAAGGAAATCAGTCCTGAATGTTCAATGGAGGGACTGGTGTTGATGCTGAAACTCCAGTATTTTGGCCATCTGATGCAAAGAGCTGACTCCTGGTCCAGGAGGTGGGAGAAGCTTTTAGGAGGTCATCTTTGATCCCAGATGAGAGGGAAAGGCTGCTGTGAATGGTGGGGCAAAAGGTGCTGGTGGAAGCCAAATTCCTGTGTGGGACCCAGTCTTTCTCTCTATCACCAGCTGAGGGGGGAAAGGGTAGGGGCTGAAAGGCCTTTTTCAGCTATGTTAACATACCTGTGTTCAAACTCATTTTTGGTGATTTTGCTTATCCCTGTTGTAGTTGATAAACCTTAGAAGATTCTTTATCATTTTTATTTTTATGAGATGGCTGGATGGCATCACCGACTTGTTGGATGTGAGTTTGAGTGAACTCCGGGAGTTGGGATGGACACGGAGGCCTGGCGTGCTGCAATTTATGGGGTTGCAAAGAGTCGGACACGACTGAGTGACTGAACTGAACTGAAAGTATTTATTCCATATACTTTCCCTCATCTAATTCCTTCTCATTCCTTTAAATGAAATTTCAGATAATTTATTTAATATTTTGTGATAGTGATGCCAAGTGTGGCTAAGGAAAACCCTGGACTCTGAGTAGTGGTCTACACTGCAGGACAGTCCACCCCCTTAGGTGATTTCACTCAGAGGCCACATTCCAACAGAGAGATGATCGTGAGTTTGTGCACCATCCTGTACACTGACTCTTACAACCACCAGCCTGTTCAGTCACATTATATAAGTGGTTGGGCAAATTGGATCTGTCCACCATTTCAAAGGACGAAGGAAAGCAGCATAAAAAAGTCAGTTTATGTGGTGTGATTGCACCTGATAATTATTCATGATGTCAACAGCTTTAAAGTGTGGCAGTGCAGAGCCCCGCAGTCTGCCTTTCCAAGCCTCCATCCGAGCTCTCCCTCTTACCATCTCTGCCCCACAAAGCCACACTGTCCTTTCTGTAAAATGGAGAAAATAACATCCACTTCCTAAGTTTGTTGGAAAGATAAAATAAAATTCATTTTAACATTATTTTTACATAACATCTAAATGCATGTTGAGCACTAAGTATCTATTTTTAAAGTACCACATGTATGTTTTAGGTAAGAGAAATAGTCTGATGACAGTGGTATTTGTTGTAGTTCAGTTGCTAAGTCATGTTCAGCTCTTTGTGATCCTGTGAACTGCAGCACACCAGGGCTTCCTGTCCCTCACTATCTCTTGGAGTTTGCCCAAGTTCAATGTCTTTGAATCAGTGATGTTATTCAACCATCTCATTCTCTGCTACCCTCTTCTCCTTTTGCCTTTGGCAAAGTGGCATTATGTTGCATTAAAGTTATTGTCAGAAACAGTTTCAAGGCCCATAAATATCATCTCATGAATTTGTATCACAGAGATTCCAGGTTTGTAATCCTTGAAGATTTTGATGGACACTTTCTTATATAGACTCACAAAATAAAAATAAGTTGTTTTCAAGATAGACCATTGAGCATTAAGTATTTCAGAGTAATGCAATTTTCAAACAATTTGCTGAAGTCTCAAATAACACTGAGTAAGAAGTCTCAATTATCTACAGTTCTTGTCATTGAAATCATCATCTCCAAGGAGTCTTCCTACTGCTAAAACAAGTGAAAATGAAGGTGAGATGTGGAAGTTAGGTTTAGGCATTGTAATTTTACAAAAAAAGAGTTTAGGATTGCTCTGAGCATGTGAATTTGCACACAGCTGCTCTCAGCAAAATACTGTAATTTATTGAGGAAAATTAAGTTGCAAAATGCTTATTCCCCACACATCCCTCATTCAGGGAAAAAAAAAGAAAATCAGCAGCTTTGCAGAGCTGAACTAGTCTTCACGTGCTTCCATGGTCACAAACGGCTAATCCTGAGGGCACTTGAGTCACCAATGGCAGCCATGGTGGGACCTCCAGGCATCACGTCATTCCCTCCTCAGCACACACAGAATGCACTGACTGCAGTTTATAAAGTGAAAATGCCCAAGAAAAATAAAATGTGAAGGAGGTGTCCTCAGTCATTTCTTTCCAGAGAGGAGAGTTCAAAAGAAGATGCCACTGCATCTGGATATTGAGAACGGAGCCTGAGACTCAGTGTAATAGGTTATGATGGGTCACTTACTTTTACAGCCTTTACTTGTTTCAGCACCACTGACCCTTGCATTTCATTGTGTGGAGATGTCAGGGAAAGTGTGTAGAGAGTATTCCAGCCTCTCCCACTGAACAATGACTTTGTCATTTTGAGATCTCTGTGGATGTTGATCCCTTTCCCAACCCCTTCCTCAAATTCCCCTTGAGGATATTTATTTTTAATATATATTTAATGCTAGTCCTTTATGGATATTTCTTCCTGTCAGAGGCTTGCCATTTATATCCTTAGCAGAGATTAAGGTTTAATTTTGATGAAGTTTAATGTTTACCTTTTCTTTTCTTTCATAGTTGATGTTTTTGTATCCTAAGAAATCTTTGCACATCCTTAG